>CM074300.1:14663357-15223357 GCA_037194245.1 Opsariichthys bidens
CAGTTATTTCTTACTTTTTATTCATAAAATAAACTCACCAGTTCTATGTTGTTTCTCTCTCCTGCTCTGTGAATGAATGTTATGAGCACTGGGGGACTTTTTGTGTTTGTTTCCTTTCACCGCCACTGGATCTTTAACCCTCTGCTCCGTTTCATCCAGTGAAAGTTTTTCCACTCCAACTGCAGCCAATGAGATGCGCTGTTTCTGATCCGATGAGGGCTGCTGCTCTGCCTCACGCTTGCGTTCCTCCTCCCTCTTCCTAGAGAAACAAAAAACATACACAACACACATTCATTGACTTGAAACATGCCCTGTTAATGATGACTTGTCCTTGATCATCTATTTAATGCTTGTTGTGCCGCTTGCCTGGATAAGGTTGCCATTGTGAATGTGAATGTACACTTAAACTACTGTTCAAAAATTTGGGATCAGAATTTATATTTTTTTTTTTTTTTACTTTTATTCAATGTATCACAAAAATGTTAAGCAGTACAACTGATAATAATAACAAATGTTTTTTAGAACAAAATCAGCTTATTAGAATGGCTCACAGGCATAACACTTTAAAATCTATTAAAATAAAAAACAGTTATTTTAAATTGTAACAATATATCACAATTCACAATTATCTCAAATATCCCTGTGTTTTGATCAAATAAATGCAGCCTTGGCAAGCATAAGAGGCTTCTTCCCTCAAAAACATGAAAAAATTTTACTGACCCCAAACTTTTGAACGGCAGTGTACGCTTTTAGAGTCAGATAAATGATATGATATAAATGATATCTTTCATCTGCTTTTTGTTCTGATTAATGGTTGGTACAGTAATATCTCTTTCAGGCATTACACATCCCTCCATAGTTTTGAACACATTTACCCAGCAGGAAACAAAAAAGAACGAGTAGATGGATAGACTGCAGGCAGAATAACACAGATAAAAGACAGAGGCAATGAAAAGAATGTATGTCAATGCGAGTATGCAGAGCCTGGAAAACACAGAACATATTCCAAGCTGCATATGTGTGTATTCATTCATCCTCAGAGCTGACAGACTCTAAATGTCAAGCTGTTGAGCAGCTGAGTGTTGCCCAATTAACAGAAAAGGAGGTAGGATGAGTGAATCTCTTTTGCGCTCTCTCTCTCTCTCTCTCTCTATCGTCTCATCTATTTCCATTATTGACAGCAAGAAATTGATGCTCATATTCCTCAGCAGGCAGGTAGATAGATGAGCTGGTTCTGAGCAAACACACATAATTAAACAACACGTATTATATTCATGCAAACATTCCGTGTCAGCTCCACAGATCAGCCTTGCCACATCAATCAGCACTGGATTGTGGGTAAGAGAATATTTGCACCACACCATTTATCTTCTCTTTCTCTTCAAGGCAGAACCGGTGCGTGTTTATGCGAGTCTTACTTAGCAGCGTCTTTGCGTAGTTGTTCGTGTCTCATGAGGAGCTTCTTGCGTTCTTTGAAGGTCCGTCGGACCTTGTAGCCCTTGTAAAGAGCCTGGATGGATGAGGCGGCGATGTCCTGGATGGCGGCAATGGATAGAGCTCCATGCTCCAATAGAAACTGGGTCACTTCCTGATGCTCCCCCAGCAGGGCATAGTCTAGAGGAGTGTACCTAGGCACAAAAAAAGTTGGTTTTAAACTTTTTGATGCCAAGAACCCCAAAAATTATGTTATATATAACCTCTATATAGCTTAGTTTAGGGTTAGTAAGATATTTTATGTTTCTGAAAGAAGTCTTGCTCACCAAAAATACAGTAAAAACAGTAATATTGTAAAAATAATTTTTATTTAAATATATTTTAAAATGTACTTTATTCCTGTGATGGAAAAGTTGAATTTTCCAAGTATGTCCGATTGCGTCTCGCAGTACTACAAACCACGGCCCCACAAATTGCACCCCTAATACAAGTTATGCCCCTATAATGATGTCGTCACTAGTACTGCTCTTCTACTTTCCTCACTTTTTAAGCTTCACTATCACTAGTGATAAGGCATACAGATCGTATTACATTTAAACAGCATAGAAACTCTAGTGTAAATTTTTCATTTTACTTTAAGTAATTAAGTTTTTTGCAATAATTATCACGAGTCTGTTTTAATTGCATTGTATGATTTATTTTATGTATTACTAATAGCTGTTATTTCATACTTCATAAGATTTAAAAGCAAAGTAAGTTAGCCTTACAAACCTTTCATACATAAAACATAAAATAATTTACTTCAAAATATTGTTTTAGTCAATGACATCCATGCACGTTTGTAGTACTCCAGTCTTCAGTGTCATGATCCTTCAGAAATATACAGATTTATTATTATTTTCAATATTGAAAACGGTTGTGCTGCTTAATATTCTTTTGGAAACCATGATGATGATGATATATATATATATATATATATATATATATACATTAATTTTTTTTTTTTTTTTTTCCGAACAGGATTTGAACCTGTAACCAAGAGGCCACACCACAAGAACTGAATGTTTGTTACCTCTCCTCAGTGTGCTCCATATGGTTGGGGAATGTCCCACACCCCAAAAGCAGCTTCACAGCATCCAAATACCCGTTATTACAAGACCAGTGGAGTGCAGTTCTCCCCTTAACACATAAACATACGAGAAAGTCAGACTTTACGCTATTTTTCAGTCTTTCTCTTTTTCATATCTCAAGCAGGCTGCCCTTGGGTAATGGCCAGTACATGTTCTCAGTGTTTGCTTTGGGCTTGCTTTATAATCATACCTCCTTGTCCTGGATATTGGGGTCTGCATCATGCTGAATGAGCAAGGCCATGCAGTTGATGTAGCCGGCATATGCTGCACACTGCAGGGGAGTTCGTCCAGCGTGGTCCTGCAGGTTAGGACTGATCCCGTTCTCCATCAGCACCTCACATACCTCTAAATTACCGCCCAGAGCTGCCCAGTGCAGAGCAGAGTGACCGTCTATGTCTACCAGATCAACACGTGCCCCTCCTAAACATATTCAAGATGCAGATTCTGAATTACCATGAGCACTCTGGGAACTGGACATATCTGACACATTTCCTCCAACATAGTGCCACCAGAAGTTTTCAAAAAAACTTGAACAAAACTAAAACACTGCAATAAAATTGCTTTAAATACAAAAACAATGTATGTGAATATTTTGCTACAAATTTCATTTGTTATAAATTTAAATAACATCAAAAGCAGCTCATGATGGAGTAAAGACGCTGAATCATAATATCAATGTGATAAATGACACCACTGTTCATCAAATAATAAAAATAAATAAATGATTAAAAAGTAGGCAAAAACAATGAAACAGACTAGTGTTCTTTTTTATATAATCTATGATGAAAAATGTTTGTCAATGACCTCTTTTCAATGTCTAAGACGAGAAAACGACTGTGACAACAGTATACAAGATGGTATATCAATGACGAAAAAGACAAGACTGAAATGTAGTTAAAAAATAATACCTTTATTTATTTTTAAAAAAAATCTCTTTATTTTTCTCAAAAATGAGGACACAAAATATCACACACTGTATTCTACGAGCTTTCGTGCTTGTGGTTGCCAGATGTCAGGATTTCAAATCCCCCAATCAGAGCTTTTCTCTTAAAAGAATACATTTTCTGCTCTGTCTTTTACTTAATATTTTCAATCTGGCAAACATGCGCATGCACACTCTCTACACTGCAGAAAAAGCATGGATGATCTAAAAACACTAGCTGAATTCAGAATTGCATACTAGTATACTACTCGTACTAACTTTCACATATCTTTCTAAGGCAAAAATATTAAAAGTTCTATGCCAGTACGCGGTTCCGCACTCAGCATCAGCCAAACATGTAAGCTGGAGTTTAGCAATCTCCACTGAGATATTCTGCTCAAATGAAAGAGTCATTGAATCAGTCTGTGTTCCTTCATGAGCAGCTTATGCTGTTTGCGGTTGTTTTAATAGAAAAACATTCACGTCATTTGGAATTATTGGAATCACTATTACATTTCTGAGAGAAGTTTCTTGTTTTACCACTTTTGATAATGTAGAGAATGTGAGTGTGTTAATTTATATGATAACTAGCCTATTATAAATCAGGAAAATAGGTCAAATAAACCATATGTATAAGTTGGCATTCTCTTGATTAAGCTAATAGGAGAAAGTTGAATAATTTTGATGAAATGTAAAAATAAATCTTTCAAATGACAACAACTGTTGTGATTATATTTTTGAGCAAAATAATTTAACCATTATGCAGCATGGCGAAACTGTGACTAAGGCCATGTTCAGACTTCAGACAAAAATCTGATTTTTTTTTTGCATATCCAGATTTCATGCAGATGCAGGTTTTTGAAAGTCTGGACAGCAAAAACGCGGGTAAGCCTACGTCTTTACTAAAGCAACCCATACAGATACATTGGTTATGTTCGGACAGACACAAATCTTATTTGAGCACTTGCAATTATAGTGTTGACAGTTTGCCTGAAAACATCTGATTTCAGTTTTTATTGACTAAAACTACATTAAACATTTAGCCGACTAAAACTTGACTAAAAAACAGGACAAGGTTGATGTGATAAAAACTAAAAAAGTACATTTGACACAAGAATAAGAGCAAGACAAAAAAAAATATCTACTTGGAACTATGCCTAAATAATTAAACAAATAAATATAAATATAAAACATTTAAAAATATTTTAATATATTTTTATTGAATTTAGACAGATTATTTTTCAAGTCTGTCTAAAATTTAATTATTTTCATTGCTTCTTTGCCTATTTGCATTATTTTCCTGTTCAGTGTCGTCTATAGGGAGGATAAAAGGGCAGGTATGTTGTAACAAACCTTTGATTAGTGTTAGGATGACATCTCGATGGCCCATCTCACAAGCACGAAACAGAGGCGTATGTTTCATTACGTCCAGAGGATCCACCATGGCTCCCTGCTCTAGCAACAAGAGCACAGTGGACACATGCCCTGAGAGAGCAGCCGCATGAAGTGCTACACACACACACACACACGCACACACGTACATGAAGACAGCGAGCAAACCGTCAACTCTTGTTATGGCTGTATGGGGGTACATACATAGGATATGGCTTGTTAATTGCTTGATTGAACAGAAAATGCAATTATCTCTGATCTGAGCTGAAACTAACCAGTTTAGGCCAGGATTGGGTAATTGCATTCAAAATGACTATCTGTGTGTGTATGTGTGTTTGAGTGTGTAATTCTCTCTCACACCTGTCCCTCCATATTTGTCAGTCATGTTGATGTCCAGGTCCTTTTTCAGTTCCAGCATAATTTTGATGACATCATCGCTGCCCTTCCCAGCAGCCCACATGAAGGCTGTTCGTCCCTCCAGGTCGGGCTCATCTCGCACAGAGTGGTGTTTTAGGAACACTGCAACTGTGTCCTTAACAGACAGAAAACACAATAAATAAGTGAAATCGCATAGAACCAATTACATAAGGCAATAGGATACGAGAAGACGTGTTATAAAAGTTTTTATGCCTCGAATAGCTTATATATTGCTTATATTAAATGACAGCAGTAACAGTAATCTCACAAAAGACACCAATGTACCTTAAACAATAACATTTATCATTAATAATCCCAAATTATATTTGAAAGTGTATAAATAAATAAATAAATAAAACTAGTACTAATCCCGATACAAAAAAAACATTGGCAAGTATATTTATATTTGTATTTGAATATATGAATGACTGAGTAAACAACTTATTAATTACAATTAATGAGCCCAATAAAAGGTTTTGTAAGTGTATGAATGAATGATTGAAAACATTTTTGGTACACATATTACAAAATAAATACTTTTATGTGTATAAATAAATACATAAATGAATAAAATTAACAAATAAAGGAACATATTTATATCTGTTTGTGAACAGTAAATAAATTGTAAAATGAATGAATGAATAAAGAAACATATATTCGTTTGTGTTGTATATATATATATAATATATATACATATATATGTGTGTTGTGTGTGTGTGTGTTTTTCGATAGATTTGATGGAGCCAAAGCAAAGGAAAAACAAATTAAACACCAAACATTTATGGTCCAATCAAAACAGATGTTATTCTATACACTCAAAAATGTCTTACAGCATAGTTGCTCTGAGCTCCATAGTGCAGAGGTGTTGCTCCCTGACTGTCTGATGGGATCATCCCAGACTTGTTCCTCTCCAACAGGAGGTGGACAATCTTTGCATGACCTACACAAACACACACAAACCAGTGTTAACATCTACAACTACTTTACTACCTACTTTAAGCAGTCAAATTACATATATGCATGAGTGTAAAAGTGTGTACCCAGCAGAGCCGCCCAGTGCAGTGGAGTCCTAAACAGATTGTCATAGGCTGTCACACTGCAACCCTCGTACGAAGTCAGGACCTCAACCACCGCCTCATTCCCATCAGCCACCGCAAAGTGCAAAGGGGTGCGTCCCTCATAGTCCTGCCAGTTCAGCAGAGACTCGGTGGGAGCAGCTTCCTACAATATACACAAATGGCGGACATACTGACGAAACTGTAATTTACGTGTGAAAAGTATTCCTGAGTTTATGAGCGAGGACTCACCAGGATACAGCGCACCGTACGTGTGGCATTGGGGTGTTTGTTATGCGCCGCCCAGTGTAGAGGGATCTTTCCCTCGCTGTCTGGAATCCCGATGTTTGAATCGTGCTTGATCAGCAGCTTAACATGCTCGGGGTGATTGTAGAAGGCGCTCCAGTGCAGCGCTGTCTGCTGTAGAACAATCAACATTCAATTTCAAAGATTCAATTTTTCAGTTTTACTGTTCACTCGTGTTACACTGCGGCTACAAAGCTGCTTCATGGCCTTCAAGCAAATTGGGGCTTAATTTGATCACATCTACTGAGCTGTCAATGAACTGCAATCAAGAAAATAACATTATGGCGCTCTTCCAAAAACACAAATAAAGGAGTGTTGGCATTTGTTCTTTATCACATCACATCAAAGTAGTCGACCCTCTAGGCTTTGAGGGTCAAGAACTTCTTTAACCATAATACCACCAGGCCCAGACCGAATATGTGGATTGTTTTATGCTGATTAGACATGGTAAAATGTGTCAACCAAAGCTGACAGTACTACACTCTTATTAGTTGTTAAAAATATGTGTGCTTTTAAGTTTACATTTCAGTTTTGAATTGTATTAAGTTTAAATTTGACAAGTGTTAACTATTACTTTAATGTAAAGTTATAATGCACAAAGTTTAAATTCGATTACATGTGCATTTAAAAACAATTGTATTGTTTTGAATTTTATTAAACTGAAAAAAATGTAAAAAATTTCAGAGACTTTTGGATTTTGGAAGACATTTTGAAAATGTGCACTTTCTGAATTTGCCTGTCATTCTATATATTCAGTTCTACATACCTCTTTCCTTGTGTGTTCTATTATTGAATATTTTAAGTACAAATTAAAATTTTAACTGCTTGATGAATCTTTGTTCAAGGTTTGTGTTATATTGCAGAACTACACATTAAATCACTTTGTCTATATATTGTAAAGTTGTATATTTCCAATGCTTTTTTTGTATGTGTCAGGCCCTCTCAGCTCAAGACTCATGGTAGTCAGAGGTCAAAATCCATCCTTGTCAGTATTAATAACATTTTTGCCTTCTGTCTGATAAATAACTAGTTCTTCCTCATTTATAAGCCTTTGGATGAATCCTCTTGCAAATGGTTACATTTAAATGGATGCAGGTCCTCACCATCTTCACCATAAAGAGAGAGTTTGCTGGGCAGTTTGATTCCAAAATGAAACAGTTTACCCCAAAAGCACACATGCCCTTCTCTCATCATCCATCATTCAAGTTTCCCCAGCAACTTACAAACAGCCAATGTGGAAAGTGAAGACTGAAGACGCATTAGATGAGCTATTTTTTGCATCTGGCCACAGAGCAAGCCTCATCACGAGAAATCACGATTCTGCTTATCAAATTATTATAAAACCAACAGACGGATAAAGGCCTGCAAACAAAACTCCCTTATGTGACTCAATGGGAGCACTGATACAACCACAGTGCGCACAAGCGCGCACACACTCATGTTAGCGTAATCACAACCATACACACACACACACACAGAGTAATGATTTAAAACAGGAGCCTTAATAACCCTGGTAGCTTTGAGCAGTTTGTCTGTGGAATGAGATTTTAAATGACGGCGTATCTAAAGAGTCGCTGTATGTGCGTAGATCATCGGAAAGTAAACTGGGGTGAATGTTTACAGTAATTGGAGCCAAAGTGAATAAAGCTGCATGTGGTCTGGTAATCTGGAGCAGTTGATAGCAGTGTTTCCCAGGAAAGCACGGGGCCCACATACGCATCTCTCCAACCTCTCCTTTTGCTCTATGACCAGCATATATCTTCTTATCTACTCTAAAAAATCCTGTGTTCACAAATCCTAGAACTATACTATAGTACTGCAGCTCTTATTATTACTGGTATTATAGCTCATAGTGAAATATTACAAATATTTCAGTAATGTACAACAGCAGTGCGAACCAATAATGAAACTCTTTGCAGTTTCATCAAACCCGTACAGGACAAATCTATGAATGTCTGTTTCTCACAATGTGACTTTATATCTCACAATTACAACATTATTTCTAATTTATTTTTAATTATTTATTGATTGTAAAGACATAGACATGCATAATGTTATGCTACAAAAGCATGTTTTCAACAGTGAAAATAAGAAGAAATGTTCACCAAATATATATTAGATTTCTGAAGGATCATGTGACACTAAAGACTCTAGTAATGGGTGCAAAAAAATCAGCTTTGCCATCACAGGAATAAATTACTCTTTAAAATATATTAACTTTGAAAACCGCTATTGTAAATTGTAATAATTTCCACAATATTACTACTTTTACTGTATTTTTTAGTAAATAAATGCAGCTTGATGAACTTAAGAGACTTTCGAAAACATTTTTTTTTTTCAAGCCCAAACTTTATTTCTCAAAATTGCAATTATTTCTTATAAAATATATGTGACTTTCGTGGAAAACGTCTTTGGCATTCAGCGCGTGTGACTGTCACTCCACACACACATAAGGTTAGCATTGCGATGAGATCCTGAGCCTTGTAGGCGCCTGGCAAGCTCTCGCAGCAGCTCTGAGAAAATATCTTTTATTAGACAATTTAAACAGAGCTCATATCCTCCAGAGAAACATCAGAGGGTGCACAGCCCCCCTGCCGCTTTACGGCATATATACAACCACAAACACACACGCACAAATACACACACAGCCTAACCTCGCGTTCACCCCTGATCCCCACCCAAGCCATCTGTATACGAGCCGATGAGTGTGCGAGTGAGCGTGTCTAGTGTCTGTATCTGTGTGTATCGTTCGGTACCTTATTCCTGTCCTGTGTGTCCACCTCACCAGGTGCCATGTGCTTGAGGAGCAAAGACAGAGGTTTGGAGCTCGAATGACGGGTTGCCAGGTGCAGTGGAGTCATTTCTTCCAGATCCTTTAAACGCCAATCGGCATGGCGCGACAGTAAGAGTTTCATGAAACGCACGTTGCCCTGAAAAGCATGTACACATGCAAAAATACATAATCACAAACATTTTAATTGCACAAATCAATTTCCTGTTTTTAATGATTTGAGGATCACAACAACCTAATGAAGAACAGGAATAACACCACATTTACTCTAAATGTTTCTGTTAATGTTTTCAAGTAATTTCACTATGCTATTTAACTATTATTCAGCCAGACCTGTGGCCAAGTCATCAGAGCACCTGTGAAGTTTGTTTAGACTAATTCAAGCCAGTAATTCTCAAGGTCTATTTGACAGATCCAATAAAAGAACCGCCTCATACTAGTCACTTATTCATGAAGTGAACAACAGCTGTAAACTCAAAACTATTTAAAATATTATTTTATTTTTTGCTACCGTGCTGCCCATGCAACGATGAGTTGGACGGTGGTGTTCATGTAGAGGAAGCAAGTTTAAAAGCTTAGTTCGCTTCAGAATGAAAATTTCCTGATAATTTACTCACCAACATGTCGTCCAAGATGTTTACGTTTCTTCAGTTGAAAAGAAATTGAGATTTTTGAGGAAAAAATTCCAGGATTTTTCTCCATATAGTAATCACGTTAGAAAAGTCATGTGTGACGTAGGCGGAAGTACCACGGTAAGGTGAAAAAATCCTCCCACATTGTTATTTTACTTTTTTTGCACAGTCTTAGTGTTAGCACATTCGCTTTGTAGACATTGGATCGTTACTTCCGCCAACGTCACGCATGACCTTTCTAACGTGATTATGTAATGCGTGGTGCATCGTAGAGCAGTGCAAGACGGGCGTTAGTGGTTAAAAAGTATACACTTTTTTTTTTAATGAAAATGGCGGATCGATTCGCTAGATAAGACTGTTACTCTTCGGCTTTGAAGCTGCACTGAAACTGTAATTTGGACCTTCAACCCGTTGTACCCCGGTGAAGTCCACTATATAGAGAAAAATCCAGGAATGTTTTCCTCAAAAACCTTAATTTCTTTTTCGACCAAAGAAAGAAAGACATGAACATCTTGGATGACATGGGGGTGAGTAAATTATTTTAATTCTGAAGAGAACCTAAGTGAACTAATATGTTTGGCTTCTATCAAGGTCCAAAATACAACTATCTTCAAGAATTATGAGTTTAGTTCAGTTAGATTTAAATGTGAAACCAAATTCTTTAAAGGTGAAGTTTATAATTATGTACAATACTTTCTCTCAATTAATAAGTTAATTTCGCCAAAAAGTCCTAAACTAGAATGAAAAAACTGTATCTCCACAAAAATTTTAAACAGCACAATGGTTATTAGCATATTAGAATGATTTCTGAAGAATTATGTAAAACTGATGACAGTACTTAATATCCAAAGGTATTTATAAGTTGATTTCCCCCAGAAAACTGTGGGGTGACCAAAACATCTCCACCAGCCTGACACATAAATACTGGCATGAGTTTGGGTGTGACTACCTTTTTATTCACCCAATGGCAGACGGGGGGTATTTGTAGGGGGAAAAAAAACTGTTCGAAAATAGTCATTATTTCTGCATTTTCTCTTGAAATGACATATTTTCCTTCAAAAATGAACTACTTTCTAAATGCATGTTATAGATTTTTTTGTGACCAATTCCTTCAGACATTCATTTCGTTTTGAAAATTTTTTAGACCTCATAATTTTTCATCATAAAATCATAACCCTATCTGCAGGTAAAACAACAGACTTCTCTGTTCGGACATGCGCCGAACTTCTCCAATTCTTTAGTCCACTTAAAGAGTCTCTTTAGTCCACTTTAGTCTGCATAGCACAAGTTTAGGTGAGACTTGACGAACACAGAAGCTCTAAGAATAGAGCAGAACAAATTAAAAGTCTAAAACAAGACTTTCCATATAAGAGAAGCTACGTCATATGTCATACGTTGGGTCAGAGGTCACCCTTCTGCCGGAATTCGACTCTCTAATGAACAAACACATGAACGGCCGTTGCCGGAAGGAAGTTAGGATTATAGTTTATGAAGTTTTCAATACATGGATTTTTTTTTTTTTTTTACAAAAACCCATCACTTCCCTTCAGAAGGCATTTATATTTGAAATATATTTCACTGGAGTATGGATTACTTTTATGATGGATGGTTGTGCTTTTTGGAGTTTCAAAAACTTGGGCACTATTCAATGCCATTACAAAGCAAGGAAGAGCCAGAATATTATTTAATATAACTCAGATTGTGTTCGGCTGAAAGAAGAAAATACACCTAGGATGGGTTGAGGATGAGTAAAATCATGGGATGATTTTCATTTTTGGGTGAACTGTTCCTTTAAGTCAGTAGACTGAATTGTCATATCAGCAGATATTTTATCTACATTTTACTAAAATGATAAATCATCCAAAGCCTGCAAAATAACCAAATGCAGTCAAAAAACACCGCTTAGTGTTACCCAGGGACATTTATTCTTGGGCTGCGTTTGGGATAGAGGACACTGTTTATCTATCTAAAGGGTCTGAATGTGTCAGAGTGCAAATGGCCCTCCCCTCTCATCAAGTATCCTCCCAGGCCTCCTTAGCTCCCGTGTAAAACATTCCGGGGAGAGCCCTCGTGTGTGTGTGTGTCAGGGTTCTCAGTCTCTATTCCCAGCCCAATTAGAGTGTTAATCCCTGAGCTACAGCTCTTATTGATCTAGATGTCAGAGTGTTACCCATCAATCCCGTCCCTCCCTGTCTTCCTCTCACACTCTTCTCCTTTCCTCTCCTATCCAATCCTCTTCTCTTGTCTCATTCAAACCATTCCGTTTATTAAGTCAAAATACCATAAGACACATACAAGCGCTCTCATATTTAAATCTCGGTGAGAAATGTGTCAACATCACAAACACTAGAGGGCAGTAAACCCTAACAACTTTTTGTGTCTATCAAAAACAGGGTCAGCTCAAAGACAGACGGCTCTGTGTGTGTGTGTGTGTGTGTGTCACCTTCTGTGCTGCAAGGTGCAGCGCAGTCCTCTGACTGTGGTCAGTCTTGTTGACGGCTGTGCCGGCCTTAAGCAGCACCTCTGCACAGTCCAAGCGGTCAGCCAGCACACAATACATCAGAGGTGTCCGGCCAAACTGATCCTCACTGTCCCGCAGACGAGACTCTGCTGTGAACACAAAACACACACACACACACACACACAAAGAAAGAGTAACCTGTTATTGGAATCCGTACTTAATATAAAATGAAATAGGCCTGGTTTCACAGACAGGGCTTAGATTAAGAGAGGATTAGTTCAATTAGGATATTTAAGTTGCTTTTATAAATATGCCTTAGTAAAAAACATTACTGTGTGTATCTTGAGACAAAACAAAGGCACTGACGTATTTTAAGATATGTCAGTGCACGTTGCTTTCAGTGAAAACAGCTCAAACATGCATTGAAGCGTTGTTTGTGAAACCGGAGGGTCATATCATGGGCAAAAAATTAAATAGTGAGTGATATATTGTATATTCAGAGTAGATTTATGATAATTTTGCGATTTAGCAACATCACAATGATTTTAATAGTATTTTTTTGTGGTTATTAAGTTTACTTATAAAAATGTTCACATTAAGGTAACAAGAAAATTTTAAGTTGAATGTATGAATTAGTGTACTCAGACATTTCAAGTTACGAACAATTAAAATGTAAGTACAAAATAAAAATCAGCCAGTTCTGCGTACTTAAACTTTGA
Organism: Opsariichthys bidens; assembly: GCA_037194245.1. NCBI lineage: Eukaryota > Metazoa > Chordata > Actinopteri > Cypriniformes > Xenocyprididae > Opsariichthys > Opsariichthys bidens. Next base: position 14,676,617 of record CM074300.1, read on the forward strand.
ATTTCTTAACGTAAAATTTTGAGGCAACCGATTACCTCAATTTTTTTGAGTTTTGCCACTTTATTCGGATTAACAGTGTAGACGGTTAACGTATAGCATCTTTTAGGAATTTGAAGTGTGAACCAATGGACACTATACTATCCCATACGGACATGGGAGTTAAATTTGAGAACTTCCATAAATTGCTAAATGGTACTTATTGGTAACAGAATAAATGCTCTACATGGTTGTAGTAAATACATCAGAGGTAAAAAACAAAACAAAAAAACAAACATGTCAGGACAATGCCAAGACGTTATATTCATACTAAAGAAATGGTAAAGAAATAAGTTTCTCATTAAATTCAGTACATTCCTCCAAAGTATGGAGTATTTAAGTGAGAATTATTAAATATTATTCTTAGTTTGGTTTAGGTTTTGTTTTATTTATTTATTTATTGTATTTTAATTCTCATATTAAACATTTTAAATGTACTTCGTAACAATTGGTTGAAATCAAGATTTCTTTGTTTTAAAAAAATCAATTTTTAAGCGATTACAAAGTGAATACTGATTATTGGATGAAAAGTGTGTAAATATAATAGCATTTAAGGAAATAAGTATTTTTTTTCATAACTTAATACTTATAACTTGAATTGACAAAAGTGACATGAAAGACTTTTACACTAAAACAAAAAATAAATTCTATTTCAAATAAACTCTGTCTTTTGAAATATTCTGCTCATCATTGTATGCTGAATTTCCACAAAAATATTAAACACCACAACTGTTAATGAAAATTATGAAAATTCTGCTTTGTCATGACATGAATAAATTACATTTTAAAATATATTAAATGAAACTGTTATTTTAAATTATGACAAATAAAGCAGCATTTTTTAGCGTAAGAAACTTCCTTCAAAAACATTTAAAAAAAAACTTTGAATGGTGCACTGTAAAATCCAACAGTGATTTTAACTCATACTTTTAATTAACTTTACTTAATATCTTAACTTAATTGCAAAACTCTAGTAATCTGTACTATTTACATACTATGCTTTTTTTTTTTAACTCATAAACCCCAAGTAATGATTAATTGATTGGTTTGAGTACCAAGGTATTTGAGGCGGGGATATTCTTAATAGACTTGTCCCTCATTTCCTCCACTTCTGCAGTTATCTTTCTCTGTTTGCATTCACTGATTTGCCAAAGTCATCTTAAATGTTATACTGTCAAATTTGAGAGAACATCACATAAGCTGACTTCATAAATTGACATTGATTTTCCTAAAATGTTTTATTTTGAACTCACCATTATGGTGGTTGGTGTTCCCTTTGCTTTAGCACTTCATATTATTGTAATTCTTATTGATGCAGTGATGCAACAAGAAATCACAGTTCATATATTCATGTGCAACTAAAAATCACAATTTAAATATATATAATTACATATGAATAACATAACCATCTCATTTTATGTCAAATAATAATCTTTTACAAAGTTAATGGTGACAACATTCACACAGACTTCAACAATCAGCATGCAAAACACAACAATGGTAACAATTAAATTTTATTTAAAGTAAATTATCAAGTACACTCTACAGTTCTTTTTTAGTCACTCGATCTCATGTGTAAGTCAACTATAAGCTGTTGTCAGTACAACATACTATTCCTATTTCACTTTTTTCACAAGGCAATCGGTTTGCATGCTTTTTTAAGGAAGTCTGACTGATTGGATTTTACAGTGTAGTGTGTTTTTAAGATACATCATACAGGCTTACATAGAAAACAAAGCGAATAGCACGGAGCATTGTGGGCATGGATATATATGTGTGATACCTGTGATCAGCTTCTGTAAGGTGTTCTTGTCTCCATTCACAGCGGCAGCGTGCACCTGAGATGGATTCTGGGGAAGCAGCATCGCCTGGTGCACAAAACACACATCAGCGGTAATGCGATACGTTCACTCAGGGGCCAAACATCGAGATTATAGGGCCTAGAATCTAAACTGACTTTTTATGAATCAACTTTTGAATGGAGACCAAACCAACATTACATCCACCCGCAGTGGTTCAGCCGGAATGCTGGGTAATCCTCAGACAGGAAGTAGCAGGGAGGGGGCAAATCCCCCACTGGGACACACCCTGCCCAACTCATCTCTTATTCATGCTCATCAATATTGCAAGAGTCTAAAAAAATCAATTACGTACACAAATCCACAGTAAATGTGTGTAAAGCATGTTTATGACTGCAGAAATAACTTTTTCACTGAGCACTCTAACCCATTCATATAATCCCCTTTTCTTTGCCATTCTTTCTCATCTCGCACACACACAACTAATTAGCCGCTCTGTTCTCACGCACCTCATGAGAGGGTAATTGGGGTTAGTTAATGCAGACTCATAAAACTACTAAGAGTTACAACTACTTCAGTAGCATGTGTGTTTGTGTGTGTATGTTCTGATTAAAGCCTTTAAATGCTCTCCGATACACTATAATTCAGCTTTATATGACTCCGTGTACTTAAACGAAGGAAATCAGACATCACAAAAAAACATGCACACACACACAGTCTGCTTTTGGATTCACAATGTGGAAAAAGACAGCAGGGGGATGCCTTTGAGAAAGGTGTGCGGGTAAGAGAAGAGCTTTATCTGTACGTGTACTCGTGAGCGTGTTTGCGTCCGACCGCCCGTTAGTGTGTGTGCTTGTGTGATCGCGTGGGAAGTGATTTTCCGTGAGAGAAGGTTTTTATGAAGGCTTCGCTCATATCGACCACAAGCTTTCCTCAATTTCCTCCAGACTAGGACGCAAACGTACATGCGAACACACACACTGGGACTTAATAACAACAATGCCTGGCATACAAATCAAACGACTTTCTTTTGAATGCGAAATAGAAGAGATTCAGACTTCTTAGAAAAGAAGCTGGTAATTATCAACACGTTAATATTTTTAATAGGGGAAAATCTAATACAAGTTATAGGCGTATTACATCGATGATCATTTGTATGGTGCATACACATTTTGGACTAATTTAATTAACATCCTTCGCCGCTGTAGATTATCACAGCTTCAAATTTAAAGTGTGAGATCTGTGAATCATTTCAACTACCAATTAATTCACTTAATAATAACATTTGAACCAATTACAATTCAAAAAATGTACAGCATCTGTCATATTAACTGTTTCATACCTAACAGATATGCTCTACAGAATGCCTTACAAAAGTGAAAAGAAGGTGTATGATTATTCATTAAAAGTAAGTTTAAGATAAAAGTTAAAAAAAATAACAACACCGATTTAGAATTTCACGTCTTCCCTTTAAAACTCTGGAACTCATTAAAGATTCATACAATGTACACAAGAATGAGAGCACTTCATGTTTTGTGTGCCCCGATGACCCCACAAAGTACGAAAGATACAGAATCTTTGACTAAGTGGGGTCCTTTACTTGGGCGCCATGAAGAAAACAGCTTTCAAATCATACAGTGATGAATTTTTGAAAATGTAAAAATTCAGAAAGTTTTATTTGATGGGCAGGTTTAGGGTAAGGTTAGTGTAGCAGGTTAGAATATACAGTTTGTACAGTAAAAAAAAGCATTACGTCTTTGGAAAGTCCCCATTAAATGAGTGTGTGAGTGTGTGTGTGTGTGTGTGTGTGGTGTGCATGTATGGGCAAGCTTCCAGCTTGTCTAGCCCAGCCAAATGACTCCCCACCAGCATCTTATTGAACAACCAGCTGAGTCAGGATTTAGGGAGAAAGAGAGACAGAAAATAAAAAAAGAAAGAATAATGAAGAACAAACCACAGGGTCAGAAGTTGAGCTGTGTGCACATTTGTCAGTAAAGCAGTGCCTGGCATTGCAATAGCAGATCTCTATGATTCACATCAACTTCTTCCCTTTCCAAAAACAGTGCTTTTATTCAAATCTCCTTTAAGTATCTCGCTGAGAGACACCGGTTCTTTCATCTAATGCCCAGAGGGCAAATCCTCCATATTTTCTCCAAGGAGATAGGGCTCCATGCTGTGGATGCATGCAAGCATCCCTGCGGATGCCATCCATAGTGTGCCTTGACTGACATGATCACCTTGTGCCTCATTAGCCGTGGTCTCCCATAATGCAGAGCGACAAATGAGTCCCTCTGGTGAAGGAGGTGTGCCTTCCAATGGGCAAAGTAATGCAATTATGTAGTTCCAAAAGTGTCAGTCACAACAAGTGAAAAACATAAGTGCTATGAAACAGTTGAGCAATACACACTGTCAAACATGTGTGACATCTAAGAAGTATAACAAACACACTTCACACAATCAAAGGGCAGTAAGTGGTAGAGAGGCATCATAAGTGCATTAGAGAATTCTGTGCACACACACTCAAACACATAAAAACAAAAGCACTTTTTATTCAATATTGCAATCAAAACATAAAACAGAATTCTCTGCGTTGGCCTTTAATTGTCCAAATAAAGATTCCCATCTTGTTTACGAATATAAATCAAGACATTATTCATAATAGTCACCTATTTTAGGACCACTAGCCAATGTGCTTTAGTTTAAAACACACACACACACACACATCATTCCAAAAAGCTCATTTCAATACAAACTCGACCAAACGTAGCAATGCCATCATATCCAAGCAGGTTACCTCGATGAAGATGGCCTACCTGAGTCCAACTAGTATGCCTTTTTCCATTTTGACCCATTCTGGCCACACGACGATTTGCAGGCCAGCTGTGAGCACGATAGGCAGCCATTATCTTGACAGCTTAATCAGCCAATCACATTGATGTAGAGGCACTCCCCAACACTCACACCATGCGTTAGGACCATCAACTCAGAGACGACAATGAGCTGATATGCTGCCTATTTGATATCATATTTTATACTGAGCTTTTAGTTCAAAATTCAGCGACACTTTAAAGGAGACACCCTTGCTCTGTATATTTTCATAAAGGTATGGCATCATTCAAGGATAAATTAAGGCTGGTGGTGGTAATATGGCAGCGATTTGAACCGCAGCTGCTCTCGAGACTGAGAGACGGCACGGTCTGAGTCCCCGGAGCACACTTGGGCCGGGTTGCTCTGATAGGTCTCTTGGGGCTGGACTCATAGTGAGGGGGGAAGTATCATGGCAGACCCTTTCTGACATCTCTAATGAGGCAGCCTAGAGAGAGATATCTCTCTTCCACCCTCCCATTCTCTCTCTTGCTCCCCCTTCTCTGTATCTCTGTTCCTCGCTTTCTCTACTCACATAAACACTCACCCAAAGACACACGCAGCCCCCCAGGCTATCCCCTATCCTCCCTACAGCAACTAATTGGGCCAAATCTGTGATCTAATTAAACGTCCAATTAGTAGGAGAGGGGCCATTTAGCCGCTGGCTACACCGCTGTGCGAGGGAAATAATGTGATTGAAAAACAAACAGAAAATCAATGAGAAAGAGCAAGAGAGGGGGAAAAGAGAAGAAGAGAGAGAGAGAGCGGAAATGAAAAAGATGAAACAAGATTTGAATCAGTTGAGTGTTTATAAGGTTAGAAAGCAATGACCGACACATACTGTGCTCCCTCACAGATCATGTAGATGTGCGTATCCGCCTGCTCTCTCCCACAGCAACGACCCCATGAACACATGCTAATTGCATTATTCTCAAAACACACACGTTAACTGCATTATTCTATTGGTGCAGTCAGTAAGTACATTATTCTATTAACACGCTCAAAGAACCATAAAAATCAGCACATCATCAATTATTAACAGCTCACTTAACCCTGGAGAGAGCCAAGCTTCCCTCAGAAACATTCACTTACCCTTCACTTCATTAAATATTAATATAAGAGTCACATTCAACATGGAGGCCACCGAATGGATTGTTTTCATTCATACTGTACACGCTGAGGCTACAGGGACACAAGGGTCAAAGTAAAGTGGGCATTCCACACATTTCAATTGTATCATTTATATATATATATATATATATATATATATATATATATATATATATATATATATTTCACTTGGCCCAAAATGACTTACACACAATTACTTCCACACATTATATATATATATATATATATATATATATATATATATATATATATATATTTCACTTGGCCCAAAATGACTTACACACAATTACTTCCACACATTATATATATATATATATATATATATATATATATATATATATACAGTACTGTTACTTACAGTCTTAGGCCACCAGCTTTGTTGTTTTAGCAATCATATTTATTTTTTAGTCTCTTTATTATGGTACAAACCAAAAATAAAGGAAATATGTACACAAAAATAATGTAAAAATAATTCTGAACAAAATGGCTTCTTTAAGCAAATATCATCATTTAGTGTGATTTCCTGGACTTCTTCCAGTTTCTCTAAGAAGAAACTTTGAAAAACTTCTCATCAGATTTTGAATGTTTTCCAGTCCTTTTCCATTCCATTTAGGTTTAAGAGAACCAGATTCCTGCTATTGCTCAGGTGTAAGTCACTCTAACAACTTTTTTTTTCTTCTGTTTTTTAATACTGCATTCAAATGTACTGTATTGTCTGGTTATATTCTAATAAAGAGACTGAGAAATAATTATATATGGTCATTATATCATTGCTTAAACAACATCTAATGGTGGCCTAAGACTTTTGCATAGTGCTGTATATACAGTATATACATACACATACATAAATTAAGCACATATTGTAGGTTAATCACATTATAAAATTTTATATATATATATATTTAAAATTTATACATATTTAATGAGAAATATTTAACAACTTATGTGAAGATAATATGTATCTGATTTAGAATTAGGGTAGCACTTTATTTTACAGTCCTGTTCCATATGTACAGTGAAAATATACTTATTATAGCAATTACAATAACTGGGTTATAACTAGGTACTAACCCTGAACCTAACCTTAACCCATGTAGTTAGCTTATATTATAGTATATTCTTGCATAAGTACACTGTAAGTACACATACAGTAAAATAAAGTGCAACCAGAATTAGAATACCCAAATTACAAATTATAGCTTATAAGTGAAATTAGCCAAAAGCTGAAATCTTCTGGTTCTGGTATACCTCATGATAAGTGTATAATTAACAGCTTTTTAATTGCATTCTACATTCACACCTGCTATTTAATTCTGTGAAAAGCATCTTGTTAATGTGACAAAAATATTTAAAGAGAGTCATTTATAACTCTCTGATATGACAGAAGAAGTGTGGTGGAAATCTCTAAAGACATTAATGTGTCAGTAATATGCAAGCTTTTTATAATCTCAGTGCAGTTTCTTTTTAATAAAATTAACAAAACTACTGTTATGTCAATAATCTCTTCTAAATCTCAGCACAGCTCTTGGTTTCTGACTCTTACCATGGTGATGTCCAGGAGGCAGGGGAGGCCTTAACAGATGTTACCCAGCTAAGTGAAGCCGCAGGTCCCCCTGGCAGCTCTGATCTAGTGTTCTGCAGGAGAGAGAGCGGATCACTCACACACAGAGCACAAACCACCTGCTCTGGCCTACTGTGCCAAACATTACCAGTGTTCAATGCCAAGGCCGACTTACTAGAGTGTGCTGACAAAAAAAAAAAAAAAAAAACGTCAAACAACACTGGAGTCTTGCATGAAACTATAGTCTAAATTGACTTTTTTAACTACAAATTAAATCTATTTTTATTTTTATTTGAAACAGCCAGTTGGTCTATCAAAGCACACAATCAATGAACTATAATTGCATGCAGCAAAATAACTGCAAAACAAAAGATATATAAAATGTAAACAACACCGAGACGAAAATGGCGCTGCTCATTGTTCTCAGTTGTGTTTCATTCAACTTTGTCCCAGATATCCCTTAAAATCCATTCAAAGAAATAATTACAGCCAAAAAATGGGTCATTTGTTGAAATAAAGCAACAGCATGATGCTTAAACTGGCTTAAACTTAACTCTTGGGACAATTTAATGACATTTTGCTTTAGTACAGGCTTATTCATGATTTTTCTTTCATTTGTATACATAAAACAACCAGAATCAAAAACTGAACAATTATAAGAACCCATTTTCCAGGATTTTACAAGCTCGTCTTCTTTTTTCAAACTTATGTACACTGTGCCTGACTAACAGTGTTGACACTTGACAGTTTGTTTGTTTGTTTAGGTTGTACGTGTTGGGTTAGGGTTGGTAGATAAATCCCTAAAACAAAGTCATGTTCATGAATCAGCTGCAGTGCTCAGTGACATCTTCATGAACTCTTTCGTTTCGGTATCTATTTAGCTGCAAATAGAGGGGACACATTCAAAAATTTACATTTTAACACGTGCAAACGTATATACATAACTGCTGTAGAACTTCAACGACAACACATAACAGTGCCAATGATTTTTTATAACTTATTGATCCCGCATTTGGATGTGTTTGCATGTAGCTTGATTGCTAAATATTCAAAAATCCCGTTATACAGTTGGGAAACGATGATGCAACTTACCACATTCAAGGTGAAACACAATTAATCTGATATTTCCATCTCTGACTTTAAACATCACACGCGTTTTCAATGCATTGACTTGTACTCGGTGTTTTCGTAATTTTGGGGACTACAGTCCCGCTGTGGTCAATGATACTCCAAAAACTCTTGAGACCGCAACACATCTGGGCACGTATGGAAATAAAACTACAAATACCAAGGACTACGTTCTCCCCCACACATTCCACACTGGGATTGTAGTTTTTTGACAAAGAAACTCCAGTTGGCTCAACGACAACACTCTTCGTATAAAACTACATTTCCAACAATTCCCAGCAAACCCGGAATTCCAGTTCCTGTAGCTCTGGCCGTATGTACTGCCTGTTTCCTGCAGCAGAGGAGAAGGAGGTGGTGTCGATAGACTGGCAAGATCCAACAACATCGTAACCTCAACCAACACCACTATACAATGAAATTATCATCAATAATACCCGCTCCTGAACTGCACTACTTCACCCTCCTACTGGTACGTGTATGAGGAATCGCGCGCTCGTTCAGTAACACACTTCTGGCAGGTTTACTTGTGATAGCTAGCTCATATAACGTTAGCTATTTGGAGGTTTTATGAAATTGGTTGTGATGCTCCTCATTTACATTGTTATTTAACGGGTTATTTATTATACGAAGGCCTCTAGGATTTGTGCAGTGAACGACTTCAACTATGTCAACTCTGAATGTTTCAGTAATGGCCTATTGTGAGGCAAGCTACAGAAAGTGCTAGACAGCTGGCTAATTTGGCTAACCAGCTATTAGAGTTACCACGGGACCAGTCATGGTGCAGCTGCAACAATTTGGGAGTTTTGTAGGCTGTTGGTCAACTATTCCCGTTTAATTCACAACCATACTCGCTTATAAACATTGTCATTTATAAACATTGCCAACTTATATTGTCATTTAGTATGTTTGCAAGCCAACTAAGGCTCACTGGATCATAACCTGCACTTCTAGCAGTTTCAAATTCAGTGATGAAAGGGCCAAAGGGCTTTGTTTTCTAGTGTAGATAATGCCGGAAATAGATAAGGTTTAGATGGGAAAATAGGCACTACGTCACTCGGAGCGCAAGTTTTATATCCTTGCAGGGGTAAACGTTAAACGTAACTTGTTGAAATGAACAATAATTGATGTGCTTGTATGTGTCCTGTTCCCATTCATAGTTGTAAAGTTTCACAGACTGCGATTGATACTGTGCGCCTGTTTAAATCGGAAAGTCTTTTAAACAAATGAATTTAGCCCTTGAAGTCGTTTTTACAATAGGAACCATACAGTGTGCGGCTGTCAACAGTGATCTTTATAGTCCTAGAGTAAAGAGATGGATGTTTTGGGATTCGTTTGATCTGACTTCGCAGTGAAGGAACCGGTTGGTGAACTTCTCTGTTGTGGCCGAATCCTATTGGCTGTCAACCCGGAAGTGACCCGCAATACTCTGTTTAGCACAGCATGATGTGAAAGCCACAGCTGCTGTAGCCTTGCTGTCAAGGTAGTTCATTTTACCAGCTTTCAGTTTCGGTATGTATTTTAGCAGTAAATAGAAGGGGACACATTCTCTTAGAAATTTTCTCATAAGGTGTAAATTTAAAGAATTTAGTCTGTTTTCCTTTGAACGTAGAATTTAGCACAAAGGTTGTTAGCTTTGAGATTCACCTCTAAGCACCTCTTCAGTCACTGTTTTATCAATCATTTCAATAACATGAGCTAAAAATGCTGTAATCCTGGTTCAGTTGATGTCACGAATGCATACTTGTGGTACAGTTACATCCTCTGATATTTTTCCAAAGCAGCTCCATGATAGCAATAAATACAAACCCACTTTACATACAGTGTGAAGCATTACTGTCAGATTTGTTTGATTTCATCCTGTGGTTATCACAAGTGATTTTCACTGTGTTAGCCAGCTGGATAACACTACCTTGATGAAATATTTAGAGAAATGATGAAACAGAAGTAGCAATAGAAATTTTCTTTCTTAAAGTGAAGTACATCCAAATGTAACAGATTATCAAAAAGAAATAAATATATGGCAAGGACTTGAATTTGAGACTCAAAAGATGAACAGGTTTAAATGGACTGAGTGTTTGGAGCAGTCCTGCATTCATCACCAGAGAGAAGTCTGTGGTTTCACTGGAAAGTCCGGTTATGTTTATTTTTTAAACATTACGAGGTCAAAAATAAATAAATTTTATATATATATATATATATATATATTACATTTAATCATTTAGCAGATGCATTTATCCAAATTCAGACCCCCTGAAATTTTTCACTCTTTGTTATATTGCAGCCATTTGCTAAAATCATTTAAGTTCACTTTTTTTCCCTCATTAATGTATACACAGCACCCCATATTGACAGAAAAACACAGAATTGTTGACATTTTCGCTGATTTATTAAAAAAGAAAAACTGAAATATCACATGGTCCTAAGTCTTCAGACCCTTTGCTGTGACACTCATATATTTAACTCAGGTGCTGTCCATTTCTTCTGATCATCCTTGAGATGGTTCTACACCTTCATTTGACTCCAGCTGTGTTTGATTATACTGATTGGACTTGATTAGGAAAGCCACACACCTGTCTATATAAGACCTTACAGCTCACAGTGCATGTCAGAGCAAATGAGAATCATGAGGTCAAAGGAACTGCCTGAAGAGCTCAGAGACAGAATTGTGGCAAGGCACAGATCTGGCCAAGGTTACAAAAAATTCTGCTGTACTTAAGGTTCCTAAGAGCACAGTGGCCTCCATAATCCTTAAATGGAAGACATTTGGGACAACCGGAACCCTTCCTAGAGCTGGACGTCCGGCCAAACTGAGCTATCGGGGGAGAAGAGGCTTGGTGAGAGAGGTAAAGAAGAACCCAAAGATCACTGTGGCTGTGCTCCAGAGATGCAGTCGAGAGATGGGAGAAAGTTGTAGAAAGTCAACCATCCCTGCAGCCCTCCACCAGTCGGGGCTTTATGGCTGAGCGGCCCGACGGAAGCCTCTCCTCAGTGCAAGACACATGAAAGCCTGCATGGAGTTTGCTAAAAAAAACACCTGAAGGACTCCAATATGGTGAGAAATAAGATTCTCTGGTCTGATGAGACCAAGATAGAACTTTTTGGCCTTAATTCTAAGCGGTATGTGTGGAGAAAACCAGGCACTGCTCATCACCTGTCCAATACAGTCCCAACAGTGAAGCATGGTGCTGGCAGCATCATGCTGTGGGAGATTTTTCAGCTGCAGGGAGAGGACGACTGGTTGCAGTCGAGGGAAAGATGAATGTGGCCAAGTACAGGGATATCTTGGACGAAAACCTTCTCCAGAGTGCTCAGGACCTCAGACTGGGCCGAAGGTTTATCTTCCAACAAGACAACGACCCTAAGCACACAGCTAAAATAATGAAGGAGTGGCTTCACAACAACTCTGTGACTGTTGAATGGCCCAGCCAGAGCCCTGATTTAAACCCAATTGAGCTTCTCTGGAGAGACCTAAAAATGGCTGTCCACCAACGTTTACCCTCCAACCTGACAGAACTGGAGAGGATCTACAAGGAGGAATGGCAGAGGATCCCCAACTTTTTGCATCTTTCCCATAAAGACTCATGGTTGTATCAGATCAAAAGGGTCCTTCTACTAAATACTGAGCAAAAGGTCTGAATACTTAGGACCATGTGATATTTCAGTTTTTCTTTTTTTAATAAATCTGCAAAAATGTCGACAATTGTTTTTTTCTGTGAATATGGGGTGCTGTACATTGAAGAAAAAAATGAACTTAAATGATTTTAGCAAATGGCTGCAATATAACAAAGAGTGAGAAATTTAAGGTGGTCTGAATACTTTCCGTACCCACTGTATATACACTCACCTAAAGGATTATTAGGAACACCATACTAATACTGTGTTTGACACCCTTTTGCCTTCAGAACTGCCTTAATTCTATGTGGCATTGATTCAACAAGGTGCTGAAAGCATTCTTTAGAAATGTTGGACCATATTGATAGGATAGCATTTTGCAGTTGATGGAGATTTGTGGGATGCACATCCAGGGCACCACATCCCAAAGATGCTCTATTGGGTTGAGATCTGGTGACTGTGGGGGCCATTTTAGTGCAGTGACCTCATTGTCATGTTCAAGAAACCAATTTGAAATGATTCGAGCTTTGTGACATGGTGCATTATCCTGCTGGAAGTAGCCATCAGAGGATGGGTACCTGGTGGTCATAAAGGGATGGACATGGTCAGAAACAATGCTCAGGTAGGCCGTGGCATTTAAACGATGCCCAATTGGCACTAATGGGTCTAAAGTGTGCCAAGAAAACATTCCCCACACCATTACACCACCAACCCTATATATATATATATATATATATATATATATATATATATATATGTGTGTGTGTATGTATATATATATATATAGATGTATTGATGTATTGTGGATGAATTGATCTGTAACATGCATTTATAAAATAGGATGAATTTTAATTTCATCCTGACTCTTTAACAATGTTCAATACATAATGGTAAACAAAATGTTAATGTTAAAAACATCTCTAACTAAAGTCCTGTTAACATCAAGGACTAACTCTAAAGGTTTTAATATACCTTCTAATTATATGAGAATGTCCACACCACTGCTATATTAACACAGAGGAAAAATATCGTTGGAATCATTTTAAAAGCAACTCTTTTTTTTTTTTCAGCTGATAAATGATAAAAAATCGATTGCCAATTAGAATCTTCCTGATTTTGAAGTGCTTGATCAACTGTAGCACATGCTCATAATAAACAGAACATTTTTGTCCATTGGTGTGGACTTAAGTTACCATTCTTAACTCTCTTGCCACAACACTGTTTTTTTTTGTTTTTTTTTTACCGCTAAACTGTGACTTCAGGAAGTGTACTCTTAAAATTGTGATTTTACTGTAGACCAAACCTATTTTTGTTTTATCTTAGTACAAACTTCCCATATTAGAGCTGGGATGCTCTTTGTGGTGAATCTCACAAAGAAACAGACATGCACGAGTCCAATTTTTTTTTTTTACTGAAACTATAGCGTATGCTGGGTCTGGCTGTGGTTTTGTAGTTTGCGATCGGAGAGATTTAGATTAGCCCATGTGGAGCCGTGTGTTTGTTTTATTTCTATGGCTGTTGTGACAGTTGGAGAGTTCTCTGAGAGATTAGACAGTGAATTTAGGCAGTGTTGTTTAGCAGATGCTTGTTTTTTTGTTTTGTTTTTTTGAGGAGGGTCACATCCCTCAGTGCGTGTTTGATATTTTGGTCTGAACGGTTCTTTTTGTCTCTTAAAATGGATCTATCACACACAATCTGACAACCAGCGTGAGGATTTCTGCATCATAATCGCAGCCAGTCTTGTAATGCTGGCGATGAGGTCTCGACGTTCACAATGTTATTCATTTGCCAAGTAACAGTGTTTGTGTTTATTCAAGGAGAGGTGATGACTTCCATCGTAATATCATTATATCTGTCTTCAGGCTATCTTTGACAAAGTCAAACAGGATGTAGTGACATGTAGCAACAGCAGACTGATCCGACAATCAGCATCTGTACTTTAACACGTGGCATCACTTAATACTTGAGAAAACTTTGGTGGCATGCTCATTTCTTAGTAATAACATTTACCAGATTAATAATACCAGTCAGCCAGATTAATGATATTATCATATGGCTAAAAGGTGCAAACTACAACGTTGTGTTTCATGGTACAGAAATGCAATGCTGTCACAATTATGTAACTCTGGCTGGCAGTAAATTGTTACAATTAATACGTCAGTAATGTTTTGTTCGTGTCAGTTACAGTGCAAGCGCGTAATGCACATACATCTTAAAATGCCATTTATTATCAATGAACTAGGAAATATAAATATAATGTAACATTAAATTTTAGTCAACAAATTTTTGACAAACAGTTTCTGTCAAAAGTTTGGCAACATTACAATTTTTTTTAATGTTTTTTTAAAAAGTCTTATACATCAAAGAATGCATTAAATTAATCAAAGGTGACAGTGAAGACATTTATAATATTGCTCTTCATATTATGCTTTAATAAATGTATTAAATAAAAGTAATAAATAGTGTTCTTTGAACTTTCTATTCATCAAAGAATCCTGAAACTAGTATCACCTAAGTATTTCCTCAAAAATATTAAGCCACACAACCATTTTCAAAATTTTTCATAATAATCTTGAGCAGCGAATAAGCGCATTAGAATGATTTCTGAAGGATCATGTGACACTGAAGACTGGAGTAACGATGCTGAAAATTCAGCTTTGCCATCACAGGATTAAATTACGTTTTAACATGTTTTTAAATAGAAAACAGTTCTTTTAATTTGTTATAATATTTCATAGTATTACTGCTGTCACTGTTTTTGCTGTGTTTATGATTAAATAAATGCAGCCTTGGTGAGCATGAGACTTTCAAAAAAATGAATTTTAATTGGAAAAGTTTTTTTTTTAATTGAATTTAAAAATGCAAACTTTTGACAGGTGATGTACATGTGAATAAAATGTTCTAGAGATAGAAGTAAATTTATACTAAAATATGATCATCTGTATAATAAGAAAATGTATATATATTAATTTTAATTTAATTTTTGCTCTGCACATTTTTAACTTATAAAACCAAACTGGTCTTCACCTCCTGAAATGTCACGCTCACTACTTCACCAGATAGAAAATCCTTATAAAAATGTATTTTCATTTTATAGTTTTTTCTGTATTTTATAAAAATTCCTTTGAGTGGTAGTATGTGATTGGAAAATGCACTAACTGTGATCAGTTATCTTAAATGATCAGTTTTCACTGTTAACAAGTAACAGTGCAGCCTAAATGTACTTTCCCATTGAAGGGGGCTTTTTGGAGAAAAAAAAAAAAGAAGTTGGAGAAAGAATAGAAAATGCTTCTTTTTTTCTTTTTTTTTTTTTACAAAGGTCATCTTGGGTGAAGCTTATCTGTTCTGTTGATCTAAGACTCATTCTTATAGCATTGCCACTAAACATTAGACTTTAATCTTTAATCTCACTATGACAGATAATTAAATATAGGCTGGACTGTTGTTACAAGCCCATTTTGCTTCTACTTGTTTAGGAAAATGGTGATGCCACAATTTGCAGGTTGTTTGCTTAGAGACATAAGGAAGACGAAAAACCTCAAAGAAATCAGGACAGAAGTGACTGAAAGTGAACAAAAGAAACGGATTAAAACACCAGGTGTAAACGGGGATGTGTCTCCCTCGTCTACTTGTGATCCGATCGACCAAAACATCACCCAAAAATAAAAGTTCCGTCATTTATTACTCACCTTCATGACATTCTACACCCGTAAGACCTTCATTCATCTTCGGAGCACAGATTAAGATATTTTGATAAAACCCGATGGCTCAGTGAGGCCTCTATTGCCAGCAAGACAATGAACACTTTCAATGCCCAGAAAGCTACTAAAAACATATTTAAAACAGTTCATGTGGCTACAGTGGTTCATCCTTAATATTACAAAGTGACGAGAATACTTTTTTTATGGCAGATTTTTTTTTGTTTCGAAGCTTTACAGATCTTTTGATTTGAATTAGTGGTTCGTTTCGCGTAGCAACCTTGGAAAGTCATGTGAAGTATTGAAATTGCAAAACGCTTATGATGTAATGAAGCCTCGTTTACTGAATTCTTGTGACTTTGGCGCTCCGAACCATTGATTCGAAACAAAAGATTTTGAAAAGCAGTTTTGAAATCAGCCATCACTAGATCTTGTTGAAAAGTCGTTATTTTGTTTTTATAGCGAACAAAAAGTATTCTCTTCGCTTTATAATATTAAGGTTGAACCACTGAACCACTCACATGAACTGTTTTAAATATGTTTTTAGTAGCTTTCTGGACTTTGAAAGTGTTCATTGTCTTGCTGGCAATAGAGGCCTCACTGAGCCATCAGATTTCATCAAAATATCTTAATTTGTGTTCTGAAGATGAACAACAACATGAGGGTGAGTAATTAATGACCGAAATTAAATTTTTGGGTGAACTAACCTTTAATATCAGGTGTAAACAGGGTCTTAAACAAACTGGTGTCCCAGTCTGACTTCCCATGCGTTTTGCTTAATGCTTATTTGTGTTTCTTCATTGTTACTCATTTAATTGTTTCCCATTTCAGTTCTCAATTCTGTATTTTTTTTTAATCACATTTTCATAACAATCACTTATTGTCAACTTTTATAAATAATATTGAATATATATACAATGCTCTGTGATTTTTGTTCTGCTAATTTTCTCTATTGTTGACTTAATGTGAAGACTATTTCCCATGCCACTTAGAGCTCTGCAAAAGAAGTTATGATAGTAGATTTTAAGTTGTTAAAAGATGCATGAGTCACAACAGATGTTTACTTTTGTTTCTACTTCTTAATTTGAACTGCTCGCATCACTCCGGAAAATCAGATTATTGTTCTTATAATTAAACGATTGCTAAAAAAGTTACCATTTACTTTGATTTTATTTGTCCACTTTTATTCTTATTCAGGGCTTTCCTAGGGTTCTTTTTGGCCAGTGTTTTTTGTATCAGAGATCCTAGATTATGAGTATGACTGTCTAATGATAATGATATACCACTGGCTCCTTTTATGAGTACTGTTATTACTCACATGCACACATACAAACAGTTTACCAATGAACCACCTCTGTTGTTGCCAGGTAACGGGTCTGTATACTCCAGGACGAGGAGAGATAACCAGTCTGGATACTGGTAACATCGATGACATCCTCAGTGAGTTCTTGCTTATTTGTGTGTTTGAAGGAGGCTGTTTTAATCAGTAGCTTCAATCAGACTGTTACCGCACCTGTGTCATGCATGTGGGTGTGAGTTAGCCAAATGGTGCTTTGTCATTGTAGTAGATCAGATGAAATTAAACCTCATGTTTCTCTCCACAGACAGTGCAGGGGTGGCTCTAGTCAACTTCTATGCAGACTGGTGAGTGCGTTTGTCGGCTTAACGCCTCCAGATGTGTGTTTGTCAGAAAGGGCGATGAGAGTTGTTGATTTGCTGGTTCCCATTATGGGTAGCTGACATTAAATACTTAAAGGGTTTTTTCCTCGAAAAATTAAAAAAAAAAAAAATGTCATCATTTACTCACCCTGATGTCCTTCAAAACCCATAAGACTTTTGTTCATCTTCGAAACACAAATGAAATTATGGAATGAAGATATTCTGTTCTACCACTTCTGTTTACCAAATCAGATGTTGATGAATGTTTATATGTGAATCTGTTCATCATCGTATCTCTTTTTTATGATCTCTTTATGATTTTTTTTTTTTTTTTAAAGGTATAGTTTTTACCTATAAACCATTGCTTCCGGTCTACTGTCATATGAGTGTTCGTGAGAGGGACGTTGTAACACGAGACATTATATGGACTTAGAGATTGTTTTTCAAAAAAATGTTGCTTGTGATAAATGATGAGAGAATTTTCTATTTTTAAACTATCCCTTTAAATAAGTTGACATGTCTGATGATAATAAAAATCACTTGATTAATTAAAAAAAAAATTAAGTGATTTAAAAACGGTACATTTAAAAAAAAAAATTGTGAGTATAACATGACCTCAAATATGCACTTTAAATCTTGACAAGGAGATCAGGACCTCAAACGCAAAGTAGAGGTGTCTCGTATCACAAGAGATATATCTTGTGATTTATGACTGGCTTATTCACATTTTATTGTACAGCTTATTACACGCAATGAACGTACCTGAAATTTTGAAACCATTTATATGTCTAGAAAAAATAAACTAGCACAAGCATCTCTTACTCTAAAGCATCTGTATTGTGTTCTGATGTCATTTTATTTGTATGCATTTTCCGCAGGTGTCGTTTCAGTCAGATGCTCCACCCTATTTTTGAGGAAGCATCGAATATAGTGCGGGAGGAATATCCAGACGCTACACAGGTGGTGTTTGCCAGGGTGGACTGTGACCAGCACTGTGAGTTTATGCACACACACACACACACACACACACACACACACATTGGTTTAGCCTTTGAGATAAAGCAAATTAAACGGAATTATTGATGTCTTGTAAAGTGTTTGATGGTTTAATGACAAAACTGCATCTTCTGTGAAGTCAAGGCGGCTCAAAGATACCCCACAGCGTGGGTGTGTGTGTGAGAGAGAGACAGTGCATGACTGATTCCAGCCGATCGGCTTTGGAGTATTTACCCCCCACTTTGGCTGACTTTCATTTCTCAGCCCCTCCCCCTTTCCTCCTTGCCTACTCTTTCTCTTTTCTCTTCATTCTTTAATTCGTTCCCTTTTTCCTCTCTCTTTAACCCTTTTCGTCTCTGTACTTTGACTTGAGACCATCTTCAAAATGAGCCTTTTTCTGACCTTTGACCTTTTGATCTTTCCCTGTCATAACCTAAAAAGCAAAATATTCATGACATGTATTTTGTCCTTCAAAGGCAGAGCATCTGGAAGGTTAAAGTGATCTTCTACATGTGGGTCCTAAAACTCACCATTCTATGTATTACAAGCCGAACAAAAATCAGTGTGACCAGAAAAGTTTATTTCATTCTATTGGTTTTCATTGATTTAAACACGCCTTTAGATATTCACATTTAGGTATCTACAGTACCTGTCAAGTTTGGAAGCATTAAAATTTGTCATGTTTTGTAATGCTATGGCTGCATTTATTTTATTAAGAATACAGTAAAAACAAGTTTTGTGAAATATTATTACAATTTAAAATAATTTTCTATTTTAATACATTTAAAAATGTACCTCATCTCGCTGATGGTAAAGCTGAATTTATAATTTTATCTCAAATGTTAAAGTTTATCTCAAATAAATGCTATTCTTTTCAACTTTCTATTCATCGAAGAATCCTGAGACCCTTGACAGTTTCCATAAAAATATTAAGCTGTAAAACTGCTTTCAACATTTATTATAATAAGAAATGTTTCTTGAGCAGCAAATCAGCATATTATTATTTTATTTTTTTCATTTTTCATCATTTAGCAGACGCTTTTATCCAAAGCGACTTACAAGGGGAGCAATTAGGGGTCAGGTGTCTTGCTCAAGGGCACTTTAGTCATGGTATCGAAGGTGGAGAGAGTGCTGTTTATTCACAATCCCCACCTTCAATACCTGCCGGCGTGGGAATCGAACCTGCAACCTTCAGGTTACAAGCCCAACTCCCTCACCACTAGGCCACGACTACCCTACAGAATGATTTCTGAAGGATCATGTGACACAGGAGTAATGGCTGCTGTTTTTGTTTCTCCCGATAGCTGAAATAGCCCAGCGCTACAGAATAAGCAAATACCCCACACTCAAACTGTTCAGGAATGGGATGATGATGAAGCGAGAGTACAGAGGTCAACGGTCAGTAACCGCCATTGCTGATTTCATCCGCCAGCAGAAAGTGGATCCTATCAAAGGGATAGAAAATCTGGAGGAAATCAGCACTGTAGATGTGAGTGTTTCACAATCACAATAATATCCCATTTTATTTCTGTGGCACATTTTAATGCTACCAAAATGCTTTTCAGGTTTAGTAAATAAGAATGACGTGGAGTCTGGGTTTCCTTACTGTGTCTCTTCTTACTTTTCTTTCTCTCTTTCAGAGGAGTAGACGCACCATCATTGGTTACTTTGAGAAAAAAGACTCTGACAATTACCGTACTTATGAGAAAGTGGCCAACATCCTGAGAGATGACTGTGTTTTCCTGGCAGCTTTTGGGTAGGATAAGCAATTAAGATACTTGAAATAATCTGCTTTGTAAATACATGGACTGACCTTATGGTGAACGATTTATCCATCAAAAAAACATATAATTCTCCAGTCATTTAGTCTGTGTAACTCCTGCCTTTTTCTTATAATCAACTACAATCTTTCATTCATATATATCTGCCTCTATCCAATCAATAACTGATAGATAGAAGTCCCTTGGGCCTTTAAAGGGAAAGTTCTCCCAAAGATGACAGTTCTGCCATTTACTCGTTCTCATATCATGTCAAACCTGTATACAGGCATTTATTCAGTGGAACACAGCAAGACCAGTTTTCATAATCTTCAAAGCTCTTTTCCATACAACAGTACAGTTTGTGACCATATGGCTTCAGAAGAAGCACAAATTATATAGACTACTTCTATGATTGCTTAAAGGGTTAGTTCATCCAAAAATGAAATTTCTGTCTCACCCTCATGTTGTTCCAAACCTGTAAGTCCTTTGTTCATCTTCGGAACACAAATTAAGATATTTCGATTGAAATCTGAGAGTTGCTTTTGTCCGCCATTGAAAGCAACGAAATTAGCACATTCAATGTCCAGAATAGTACAAAAAACATTGCTAAAATAGTTAATGTAACTACGGTGGTTCAACCTTAGTTATGAAGCGACAAGAATACTTTTTGTGTGCAAAAGCAAAACAAAAATAATGACTTTATTCAACAAATTTGTCGATTCTTAACATTAAGGTTGAACATTAACTGCAGTCATGTCGACGGTTTTAATGATGTCTTTTGTACCCTTCTGGACAATGAATGTGGTCATTTCATTGTTTTCAATGGTGGATAAAAAAACCTCACGGATTTAATCAAAATCAAAATATCTTAATCTGTCTTCCTTCCCAAGGTGAATGAAGGTCGAAGGTGGAACGACAAGAGGGTGAGTACTTAATGACAGAAATTCAATTTTGGGGAGAACTAGCCCTTTAATGGTACTGTTTAGTCCATTTTGGTACTCAACTGCTTGCGTTCAGTGTGAACAGAAAACGAGAAGTATGGTTGGAGTGTAAATAATGAGAGATTTTTCATTTTGGGTGCACTATTTGTTCAAATTCAAGTCCGTTGTTCTTCATTACCTCAATTTTAAATTCCTTTTCTGAAATCAGTCTCATTGTTTGTGTCTCTCATTTTTTTCAGGGAAGTTTCTAAGCCTGAGCGATTCAGTGGTGATAATATTATTTATAAACCAATGGGAGAGAATGCTCCTGACATGGTCTACATGGGCTCGCTCACAAACTTTGACCTCAGCTATGCCTGGACACAGGACAAGTGTGTGCCACTAGTCCGAGAAATCACATTTGAAAATGGAGAGGTATTATTTCCTTTCTCAAAATATCATGAAGTATCACATGTACTTTCTTTCCATTTTGTCCACATTGTTATTTGTGTACATCTAACAGTTCAGCTGAACAGCCAATTCACCATTTGCATAAGAAAAGTCCCCTCCCCCTCAGTGTACTTTTCCCACACTCAAGAACATCTGAGTGTGTATGTTTCAAGTGTGTTTGTGTTTTAAAGACGTCCGCATGCCATGTCCTTTAGTAGGTGTGGGTTTTTTCTTTGATTTACTTGACCGCATGTTTTGAATAACTTCAGTCTCTGTTGCTTGGTGATATGGCAGATTCTCCACAATCTGCTCCACTGACCCAACTCTGCTTGACTGCACTTCAGCAAGCCATCCTACACACTCTCAAAACTCATTATGCATCATTTAGATCAAGTCTTCAAATCAGTACGACCAATGGTGCTAATATTTTGTGTAACAACACTGGGACTTTTCACTGTTTGTATCACTCCCTTTGCCTGCTGAAGTATGATTAGAATATGTGTTTGTGTGTGTTAAGGAACTGACGGAAGAGGGCATCCCATTCCTGATCCTCTTCCATCAGAAGGATGACACCGAGAGCCTGGAGAAGTTTCAGCAGGAAGTGGCTCGCCAGCTTATCAGTGAAAAAGGTATGGACGGGTCAGATAGGGTCAGGGTCATCTTTCGTAATTCATTGATTAGGTGTTTATCACAGGAATGCAAACTTCTCAACTTTGGGTGAAAATTTCTGTTTTGAATCCAAAATAGGTCATTTGTGAGGATTCGATGAGTTTCATTTTTGTAATGTAATAAAAATATTTTGTATTATTATTATTATTGTATAGCCATTTTGAATGGGTTCCAAAAAAACAACACTAAAGAAGATGATATTTTTTACATTGTTTATATATTTACATCATCAGAGAAGTATTCTAATCTTTTCCATCACACTGCGAAAAAAAAAAAGCTGCCCAATCACACAGCTGTTTGAAAACAAATATTTTTTCACTTTCTTCTTCACGACAGGCAAAAGCGCCTCTAAAAAAAAAAAAAAAGAGAGATTCATTTCATCTTTTCATTTTTCCATATTTGTGTGAACAGATAAATCTCATAGACATTTGTGTTGGTGTGAACAGGTCTTTAGACAGCCTTGAGTTCAGGCCTGCCTTTCTCAAAAGCATTGTAAGCCTAAGTTGTTCTTATGTGGCACCAATGGTATCTATGATCTATTAGGCTTATGATGCTTTTGGGAAACGCGGCCCAGAATGGTTCAAGTTTTACCAACGCTCAGGCTGTGTTCCATTCTGTTGTGCTTTGTCTAGCTGTTTTTGAATGCAAGAATACATCCAATGTGACCACCTAATCTAATTAGGGCCTAATTGACTAATCAGTTGTTCGTTCAGATAACCCACCAACTAGTCAGTTTTGCACAACTCTAATCCAAATGTACTTTTGAAGGGCAAAAATGCTGTTTAGATCAAGGTTTTGAACATCTAAATTGACCTGGTCTCTCTCTTGCAGGTTCTATAAATTTTCTTCATGCTGATTGCGATAAGTTCCGACACCCTTTACTGCACATTCAGAAGACCCCCGCTGACTGCCCTGTAATTGCCATCGATAGTTTCCGCCACATGTATGTCTTCCCAGAGTTCAGCGACCTTGCGTAAGTATTGCACTTGTCCGTGTGTCTTTAATGCAGAGATTATTTCAGCCTCCTCCCTGCAGGTTATCTCTTATTCCAGACACCTAGCAATTAAATGATGATCATAGACTTGGCCCCACAGCAACACACACTCAAAAAGTGATTGAACAGGCTTTGGGGCTTCATCTCTCAGCTAGTTACCCCAATTAATTTAGAGACACCTGACTGATAGCTGTAATGTGCGAACGTAGCTTTTTTTTTTTTTTTTTTTACAGTTTATTACTACTTTATTACAATATCATTATTATTTATGACACCAGAGTCACCATATATGACAAAAAGCATCATAATTCAGCGCATGCCTTATTTTATTAAGCACTCTGCATATCCTATTATCCAATAAGGGCCTTATCAGCCTGCCTCCCATCAGTCTTTGATACAGCTGATTGTCCAGGGGTCCGTGCCGTCTGGGACAGTACAGATGATGTCATTATCTTGTTAAAATGCTGTGGTTTTGGAGACTGTCGGCCCTCTCAGGGTCTTATCGCTCATTAAATCAGTGATGCTGTTTGTGTTGTTGTTTGTTTTTTTGGACTGTATTTTATGATGCCTTGTGTGTATGAACAGGGTTCCAGGAAAGCTGAGGCAGTTTGTATTGGACCTGCACTCAGGAAAGTTGCACAGAGAGTTTCATCACGGCCCAGACCCCACAGACAGCACTCCAGGACAGGTCAGAGTTCACCACAGCTGCCGCATGGGTGTGCTTTTAAACAAGGATTTGAGTTGGGCTTGCCATCATTTATTTTTTTTATTTGAGGCTTTTTTAGTTTTTTACCAGGAATGGGCATCAAACTTGGACGTTAGGGTGGTGATTGATCATGGGAACGAAATAAATGTCTGTCTTTTTTTTCTTCCAAAACATTTACTACTAATCCAAATTCATTTATTTAGTTGTTTTTTTCCCCTAATTCAATTCATACTAATTTTATTTAAATTCCTGTCCGTAGACGCAATATTTTAAGCTTTTTTTGTTACTATTTTTCTCCTTCCACCATACATTAATAAACACTTATTTTATTTATTTATCATCATCATTATTATTATTCGGCAAAACCTTGAATTCCAACAGATATTTGTGTCAACATTGTACACAGTGACTTTCATTCCATAACACACAAAAGTATCACATGTTGGCCAGCACTAGGGAAAGGTTGGAGAACGTTTAGTTTGGACAGTTTCACTTGCAAACGTTCACCTAGACTTTGTGAGAAATGGAGTCAAACTAATTGGCATGCCCTCTTAAAAGCACAATGCAACTAATGTTGTTCCAATAAATGTTATAACGTTCAATAATATTCAAGTATTCAAATAAACAAACTGACCAACACGCCCATCCCTAATTTTTTCTAGCTCCACAGTAATACCACTGAGTTATTTATGTTCATCAACACTGCATTTATTTGCTCAAAAATACAGTAAAAATAGTAATAGTGTCAAATTTCAAATAACTGTTTTTGATTTTAATATATTTTAAAGTGTAATTTATTTCTCTAATAGCAAAGCTGAGTTTTATTTCAGTCTTCAATCACATGATCCTTAAGAAATCATTCTAATATACTGATTTGGGTCTCAAGAAACATTTCTCATTATCATCAAAATTGAAACACAGTTGTATGTATGATTAATAGAAAGTTCGAAAGAACATTTCTGTGAATTTTATTAACGATGTAAAGGTCTTTTCATCAATTTTAATGCATCCTTTCTGAATAAAAGTGTTTCTTAAATACCGACTCCCAAACTTTTGAATGGTAGTGTAAAACTACACTTTATATCAGTATCAATGCTTGTAATTTTACATAACAGCTCATCATTATGCTATGTTAGTTAATCAGCTTCTGTTTGGCTAGTGCTTGTCGAAGTGACATTTGCTGAAAATCAAGTGTTGTCCAATTTTGTGCTGATTAAAGTGCCCCGTAATGACGGGCGCATTTACTCAGGTTGTGAGTTCAGCACACTTCCTGGTCAAAATCTCTGAAAAGAACGTTCATTTAGACTAATTAATGCAGGCGTACATTAATTAAGACTACGAGTGAATGAAACGCGTGTGCTGACATTTGAGTGCGCGTGCAGCAGAATGAACCCGGTGACCTCTGTGCAGAGCGATCTGCTGACAGGAACGCATCCATCTACACGTGCTCCGGGTATAATGACTGTGTGAACGGTCGCTTTACAGATTCGGGCTGATATGCGGTCGTTTATTTGTCTGTCTGTGTGTATTCTAGCAGGAGGAACCCAGAGAGTTGGCCAGCAATCCCCCAGAGAGTTCTTTCCAGAAATTGGCCCCCAGTGAAACACGTTATACCATCCTCAGGGACCGGGACGAGCTGTGATGTCACATCTGCATCGAGACCCAACCCAGAACCCAGCAGTCAGCTGGTGCCAATCTGGCACTGCCGCTACCTGTGCAACATCTATTTTCATAATTTTTATTTTAGATAAAAAAAAGTGAGAAGGTAAACCCCTGAGCTTTTTTGGGGTGGGGAATGAAGAGCGTTTTTACATTTGTTTTTGGAGCTTGTAAATATGTTTGTGCTCTGTGGGTCTTGTCTAAATTAACAATGATTTTTTTTTTTTTTTTTTTTCCCTTCATTTTTGTCTACCCAAGTCCCCTTTTTTGTAGGAAAACATTGGTACATTGGTGGTCCTCTTTGTTGGCAATGCACATTGAGTTTATTATGGATCTTAAATGTGGGCAAGTGGAATCATGGGAAAATGTAGTCCAAGAATGAACCTACAGTCAACCTGTGGTGTTTCACTCCAGTCCTCAACTGTGTGCGTGTCTGCGTGTGTGCGCGTGCAGTGTGTGTGTGTGTGTGTGTGTGCGTGTTACAGTACATGTATGTTACATGTGCTTATTAGTCTGTATTCATATGTACTGTACCGTTCCAGACTTGTTCAAATTCACGCTCATTAAGATCCAGACTGGCTAGTCTCATATCATCCCATTCCATCAGGGGGAGTGGTCAGGGGCGGGGTTATGTGGGGGGTTGGGTTTAGAAGGGTGAGGATTATTTGTAAATCTGTCATCTCAGAGGGGACAAGGAAACCAAAAAAGAAAAGTAAATTAAAAAGGTTTTACAAGATTCTACTTTGTCTATTTCATTAAACGTTTCACTGTTTTTTTTCCCCCTACTTTTGCACTTACTATGTCACATTACATCTGTACATTTAAAACATATTTCATAAAAGGTAGAAAGTTAGTAGGTAATAGTTGTCTTAAGAAAAAAAAAAGATTTAATTTCAAAAAGTTCACAGTAAGGCTCTTGTGTTACATTACCATCAATAAAATCGGACTATTCACTCTTTAAATAGCTGTTAACAGAATCCTGGGTTAGCTTGCTTCACATTTCACTCATTTTTATCTGGGGTTAGTTAATTAATTCTGGCCTGGGTGTTCCTAAATGCGGTTTCACATTGTTAACCCAGGGTATAGAAATTAACATTCTTATTTGCATATTTACTATTGCCAAAGCACGTAAACATGAGGCACGCATCTAGTTTTAACATTCTAACACCCCAGTGTTTCACACTGTACACGTTTGGTGTAAAAGCAAAAAAAGCAGTGCTAACCCTTCTCCAGAGCCGGTTTTCATAACCCCGGGTAAAAAGAGGTGCTAGCCCTGCTAAACTTTAGAATAGCGTTAAGCGCAGTGTGATAAAGCCCAAAGATCCAATTTTGTCATTTATTCACCCTCATGTCATTGCAAACTTGTTCCTTACTTTCTTTTGCAGCACACAAATGCACATTTTGATAACAGTTAGTTTATTGTCCCTTCGGAAAATCTTTTTGCATCATTCTGTGATCAATAACAGCAACATCAACAGATTAGAAATAATACCAACATTCAACCCCAACCTCCCTCTCGCATTGGCAGAATCGCTGCCATAGGTATACAATGACAACTATATCAGAAATTTTTGTGCATGGGCTGTCCGTAGTAACGCTACCGTATTCCTTCGACCAGATGGTAACAACTCGTATTCAGTAATGCAACTAAATAGTTTTGGTTGTCATTGATTTCCATTGTTTTTTGTCCTTATGATGGAAATCAATGGGAACCGAAATCGTTTGGTTATCGACATTCTTCATGACAGATTTTCATGTTTGAGAGTACTCTCACTTTAAAGGTGCTTGACTTAAAGTATAGTGTGTTTTAAGCTAATAAATTTAGGAGAAATATCATATAGACAAATTATTGCCTCGTGAGCACTTCATACTCAGTCTGCACATCGTCATAGGGCTACCCCTTCAAACAGACATGCCAATCAAGAAGGTGGCAGATGACTAAACTGAGATAAAAAAAACAAAACAAGAAAAAAAGTTTTTAGGGCTTAAGATGACATCAAGAAACTCAGACTGGCACAAAGGATGTAAAAACCCTTGATTTAATCAGTCATGTTTCCATAAAATGTCATGATCTCACTATAAAGAAGTGTGTATGTCCCAAAGTCAACAGATCACTTAAACTGCCCAGTATGCTCGCAAATATAATGTGCAAAAATCATCCATTTAGGGGCACAACGGCTTGTCACTGGGCAGTGTTCTCAAAGTTATACCTTTGTACCTTATCAACCCCTAAAAGAGCCACATTAGTGCCTTATTGTCCCACTGACAAGTTAAAAGGTACAATTTTTGCACTTTTTTTTGTTGTTGTTGTTGTTCTGAGAGTGTGGGGGAAGCAGCATCCAAATGTCACTGACAAGGTTGCATGCAGCAACTCTTCGTTAATGCCACTCAATGGCATCTTCAACTGACAAATGAACTAAGCTATTTTTGAAAATGACCTAGCATCCACCAGTGCTGTTATTGTTAGCTAAAACTATGAAAAATCATTTTTGGTTCAAATAAATAAAAAGACATAACATATCAGATTAAAAACTTCAATGTAAATTAGAAATGTTTCCTGCATGGGCAACCAACCAAAAAGTACTAAAATGCCGAAATAAAATTAAAGTAATACAGAAACATTAAAGAAACTAACTTTTAAGTATAAAGATCATTGAAAATATGAATAAAATCTATTAAAGTATTTAATTAATACTATGATAACACTGCTGTCAATCAAAAATAATGGTAAATTCAGATTTCAGAGACCTGTGCATAAACACTCAACCTCTATTGTAGATTTCTGTTACATTATGCTAAGATGTAAATGACCGTTTACCCCAAAATTAAAATTGTATCATCTTTTACTCACACTCACGTCATTTCAAACCTGTATGACTTTTTTCTTCTTCTGTGGAACATAAAATAAAAAATATTCTGAAAAATGCCTGGTTTTCTTTGTCTATACACAAAGTCGATGCAATCCAATGTTTTGTTTTGCACAGTTGTAACACTTCAAAATATCTGTGTGTTCCACAGAACGAAACTCATAAAGGTTTGAAACGATATGAGGGTGCGTAAATGATGACAGAATTTTCAGTTTGAGGTGAACTATCCCTTTAAAATATTATCTTAAAAAAACAAAAAAAAAACAACAGTAACCAAGTGACCTGCTCAGTAACAGAAAATATTACCAACCTGACATTTATCAATTAATAATAATAGTTAAGAACATTTTTATAACAGCAGGCAGATTTTTAACCTACTCAAAATTACAGATAAAAATGTGGTGACAACAGCTTTACATATGGAAAATATTCAACCGAGAGAGTAAAAACTGTTCCTAACTTCCAGGGAAGCTGACATAGTGTGACTATGTTTCTCCCCGCCATCCTTATCACCAGACATCAAAGATTACTTTTATCTTCCGTTCCTTTTTTATAGTAAAATGGAAATGATTTGAAGTGGGTGTTTGAAGGAGACACAAGAAAAAAGGGTCTCTGATGTCATGTAACGTCTTCCCACCTACAGCAGGAACCCATGACATCACCTATGGAGATTACATCACAGCGCACCACAGATGGCCTGCCATATTTTCCATTTGAGTGTACGAGTGTGTACGCACAGAATATGGAAAGTGCAACGTGTCTGGCACTCCGGCTGTGTGCAGGTCAGTCGCACGGGACTCTCCCTCCCCGAGCAGAACCCATGCAGAGCTCAGCACTCGGGCTATCTCACTTGCGCATCACGCACAGGGTGGCTTGCATGTGCTGTTGGAGACGTTCATTCGCCCCTTCTTAGGGGAAGTCCAGTGCGTTGTGTTATGAGGAAGGCGTGGGGGCCAGTGTGCGTCTCAGACCCGGCTTCATGTTTGTGAGGGGATCCCCCTGCTCACCCCAAAAACAGCGCGTAAGACCGGGGGCAGCAGCTCAGTCAGGACAAAAACAATCCGATTCAACATTGTTTTTCAAAAACGAGAAGTTGACTTTTAAATAACTGCAGCTCTTTGAGCTTTCCAACGGCGCTGAATGCTTTTGCGGACATTGTGGATCCCAGAGACCGTTTTGCACGAGTCAGTACCGCGCATCAAACGCAAAAGGACTGAACGAGTGTTTGACAACAGACAATAGTTTATTTTCCTCTTTGCTTTTGACAAGTGAAACTAAAATAAGGATCGATACACCATAAAACGCTATTGTTCTTTTCTGCTGGTCCTTTGGGGCTGTAATCAAATAACATTCAAATGTTGTTTGTGCTGAAGGAGGTCTCACAGTGCATTGATTTCAGTATTAGATTTGCCTCTCAGAGGCTTGTGTTATCAAAGCCTTACAGCAAAACCTCAGCCACCCCAGCAGCACAAAGAGAGACACATGAAATACACCAGCAGCCAAGGTTTAGAGGGGTGTTTTTGATCAAAAGAATCTCGATCACATGTATTAAAGGGATAGTTCACCCAAAATGTTAAATTCTGTCATCATTTGCTCACCCTCAGCTTGTTCCACACCTGTTTGTTCACCATTGACTTCCATAGTATTTTTTTTTCCATACTATGGAAGTCAATGGTGCCCCACAACTGTTCCAAACATTCTTCGAAATGTCTTTTTTTTGTGTTCAGCAGAGCAAAGAAATTTATACAAGTTTTGAACAACTTGAGGCTGAATAAACGATGACAGAATTTTCATTTTTGGGTGAACTGTCCCTTTAAATGCTGAGAAAGACCATAAGAAATCATACATGAAGAATCATTTCATTTGTACTTCCACCATTACAGCTCACAAACAATTCAATTACCCAATTCAAAACGTGCCATTATAATTGAACTTTTCTTGTTTGGCTGTAAGTACTGCCAAAAACAAAAACAAAAAAATAGATATTCTGTGCTACAAACAATCATTCATTCGTATTTTATCTATTACGATGGCTTATTAGTGTTATCACAATTCATTGAAGCTGTATTTATTTTAAGCGACCTGAGACATTACCAGATATCTAAAATGTTTTATTTATTAAAATATCACTAGTTAAGGCAAAAGAAGTATTCACGGTTTGGAGCTCCACAGGCTATGGAAACGAGATATTACTTTTAATTTCATAATTTGCCATTGATAAGGATGTTTAACTATTGTTTATTAAAGTGTAACGGGTTTGCCTCCATTCTCATACCCATGAGTGATACATACAAACCTTATTAAAGTAGCATCAACATTTCATTTATAACCACTCATCACCCATTAATGAAATGAAAAGGATATCCGTCATAGCTAAAACACAGAAAAGGGGCATTTTATGCATTTACAGTGGAATTGTGTAGTAAACGACTATTTCACCGACTTCAAATCCTCAGTACGCATAAGAAAGCTTGATGTACAATAGTGAAAGAACACACCCTTACACACCTATTACCTATTACCTATAATATCTAACCTACAGTCACATTACTGCTACAAAGGTCGGTCAGCTGTTTGGTAGCAGATCAGATAAAGGCCTTGTTTGCTTTGGCATAGAAATGAATGATGGATTAAGGCAAAATGAAAATCAGAAGGTCCACTTGGTGTTGCACATTGCATGTGCAAGTTTGCACTGCATGTAGGAGTTATTCTGCAGTTGTGGTTGTTTTATGTATGTACGTTGAAAGTGTGGGCTTTATTTCAGAAGGAGCGTGGGTCGGCAACTCTGCCGTCTCGTGGCCTCCTCAACAAAAACAAATGTGCTTGAGCGTGTCACTGAGTGTCGTTCTTACTGTTGTTGTTGCTCTTAAGCTGTTGTAGCTGCAGGTCAATACTTTCTTTCCTCTTTCGCTGGATCATGTTGCCCCCGGCGAAACCAAGCAGTCCACCCCCCACTGCAGCGACGACCCCCGCCACTTTAAATCCCGCCAGGAGTCCCAGCGGCCCACCTAGCACTCCCCCCATCACAGCACCCGCCACGGGCAAAACCGCCAGCTTCGAACGGGCCGCCTGCGGAGAAAAAGCACAATACATGTACAACGTATAAAATCAGTTGTAATAATATATTATTATTTTTATTATCCTGTCTATATGAAATTATTATTGAATTTTTTAATAACAACAATAATAACAATACCTATTATTATTGTTATTGATTATCCTCTCTTCAATAGAATTCCCTTTTTTATACATGTCTGCATGTTTGTTGCGCCAAATGAATCTTCAAATAAGCAGTCGAGCAGTTTTAAAAAAATATATATTTACAAAAATAATAATGGTTGCACTTTATTTTACAGTACGTGTACTTACCTAAGAAAGCACTGGATAACGTGAGGTAACTACATGGGTTAAGGTTCCGTGTAGGGGTAGGTTTAGGGTTAGTAGCAAGTTTTATTGTACAATATTACAATTACTATAATAAGTACATGGTACATGGGGAATTTTATCTTCATTATATCAAGGCAAATTTTCACTAATAAATAAACACATCATCTAAGAGGTGTATTAAAGTCATTGTGTGTATATATTGCATTTTTTACGTATATCGTAGAATAAACTGCTAGAAAAAAGAGCTTCACGTCACTGACCTACATGCTATGTGCAGTAATGCATCAGACAGGTGAGAAATTAATCATTTGGGCGGCATCAATATCCCAAAACAGTGTTTGAACTAACACACTTTTCATGTGCTGTTTTTCTGATAACCAAACAATTATAAAGTCTTTCATGTCCAGTTTCCATCCAAACAGTAACATATGCAGCCGTATGTAAACACATGCACAATATTAATCATAGATCTGAAAAAAGCCGCGATGAAATTGGACGTGTGCAGATCAAACCGAACCTGGTAAATGAATTGATATGAGGTAAAAAGAAAAACTCCTTTAGCCAGATTATTCTTTAATTAGCACAACGAAACAAGCCTCCCGGCACATGCGCGCGCAATTTAATTTCAGTGAAGATATGTAAACTTTAAAGGCAGGGTCGTCCATCAAATGCCACCTTTCCTCTCTTCTCATGCTCTCGTTCTCTGTCATCTAATCATCTTCACAAGGCAGGGTTAACCGAGCAGTTAATTATGCTTGGAGAGAGAGAGATTGAGCAAGCAACTCTTCTTATTCGGATTCGCCTGAGCTAGCACTTTAAGGACTGATTCTCTGTGTGTGTGTGTGTGTGTGTGTGTGTGTCAGAATATCTATGCCTTTAGCAGTGTGTGTATGTGTGTTGACCACCCCCTGTCCTTTTCAGCAGTCACAGAGGTGGGTCCACTTTCTACATGGGCATCAGACAAAATGTTCAATAGAACTGCATTAACTCTCAACTCCAAAAAAGAGAAACATTTCAATTGAGACTCGATCAATAAAACACATACAAACCCTCGTTCACACGCAAACACACACGGCCCATGCCTCCATGTTTCACCCTTCCCTTGCTTTTTCTGTCAAAAGTTGGCACTGTGTGTATGTGTGTATATATGTATCGAACCCCCAGCAGGACCTCGAATGCTGTTTATAGACTCTCTTTTACACTCTTTAGACTTCCATGCGCTCGCACACACATCGACTCCCTGTGAGGGGCCGACCAACACACATCGATCCCTCCCCACTCCATGCCTTCCGCCACCATCGCCACCACTCTCTCCCCTCTCTCGCTCTCTCTTAATTGTGGTTTCCTTGCGCTCTAAAGTGGATCAATAGGCTGATGGCAGGATAGGCCGAAAGAAGCAGGGGGGTAGAGTGGAATCGATCCCCTAGCAGGAGTGTCCCCTCTCCCCTTACCTTCCCAAGGTTCCGGGTCCCCTCCTCCACATTAGCAGCTGCTATGCTAACATTGGCCTCAATGCTGTCAATCTTCTCCTGCTGA
This sequence comes from Opsariichthys bidens, assembly GCA_037194245.1. Taxonomy (NCBI): domain Eukaryota; kingdom Metazoa; phylum Chordata; class Actinopteri; order Cypriniformes; family Xenocyprididae; genus Opsariichthys; species Opsariichthys bidens. The sequence continues at coordinate 14,710,050 of CM074300.1, forward strand.
GCCTAAGACAGAAAGACACAAGTTACAGACTGTCCACATGGACACATACAAACTCCCAAATAAGTATATATGAGATGTCAATGTATAGAAATATATATATATATATATATATTTGGTAACACTTTAAAATAATGTTAGTTAACATGACCTAATAATGAACTGCACTTATACAGCATTTATTCATCTAATTTAATGTTAATTTCAAGATTTACAAATACATTATTACAATCTTGTTAACATTAGTTAATGCACTGTGAACTAACATGAACAATCAATGAACAACTGTTCTTTCATTAACTAACGTTAACAAAGATTAGTAAATACAGTAACAAATGTATTGCTCATGGTTAGTTCATGTTAGTTAATACATTAATTAATGCTTAACTACATTAATTTAAAGTGTTACCATCCATTTTTATAAGAATAATTATTCTAAGTAGTTCATAAAATAAAAAGCATAATATGTGTATATATATATATATATATACACATACATACACACAATACAATATATTAAAAGTTTGTATGAATATAAAATACAAAACTCAATGTATAATAATTAAGAATACAAGAATGAGAAAAATGCTATTTAAAATAGTTATATGGCAGGTCAAACTGCAGAAAAGTGGCATCATATCAACATGCCCATGTATGTGTCTACAATTTTTTAATGACAAAAATTCAAAATCCTATCCCATCCAAAACACAAACACTCATAAATACAGACAAAGACATGCTCAGTATTCTTGGTAGTGGGTAGCTGGGGGTTTGAGTGCTGGGACAGAAGGGTGAATGGGAGGGGGCTGGTTGTCGGGGGTAACTGGGTGGTCTGTCGGAAGCTTATGAAATATTCAAAGAGTGGCAGCTGTCTCTCTGTCTAAATCAGTGTGAGCTCAAAGTAATCACTGTACACACATGCACACATTGAGACACACACACACACAATAGAGACTGCTGGAAAAATCTTCTTTAACTCTCCAGCACAGAGTTACATGAGCCTGGCACCTGCCCCTGTGTAGCATGTGTTTGTGTGAAAAGAAATCTGTATTTGCATTGCTCTCTGCAGCTCATGGCGACTGTAAAGTTAGTGTTCCTCTTCCTTGATTTTGAAACAATCTGAGTGTGCTTTCTCAGGACTCAACAATAAGGATGGCCTGCTGGCCCAGGGCCAGTGTGAGAGTGTTTCAGGTCAGTTGATGAACTGTCCCCATCAGACCGGTGCTGCGCTGACACTAAATCTTATATGTGTTGATCTTCTATATGTGTTTTTATGCCTTGCAGCCTTAAAACATTTGGTTTTCTGTGATGTATTGGACATGGTTGCTGTAAATTCTGCAGATTTAAATGTCAGCAAATGTAGCTGGCAAGCATATGTAGCATAACATAGTTTTATCGAAACTGTGAGATCTTGAAAGCATCCGTTAGAATGGGATAAAAATTATAACCAATCAGTAATGTTTCACATCGCATGCCATTATTCCAGATCATATTTTGAGATGGATGGATGGGTGGATGGATAGATCCAAAACACTCGTCTCTAATGAAAATCCTATAAGCATTTATTTATTAGTCATCCATACACCTTACCACCGAACCCTGTAAACAGACTATTTTAAGACACTCACTAATGACTGGGTACGAAAGCTATTGATGGCTTTCTTTTTCTCTCCCTCCCTCCCCTCAGGAGTAGACGGTAATCAGCACCGTCTGCTCACAAGCCGTATGGATGCTCAAGAGAACACACAGTCACACAAGCAGACCTCCTGGGTTCATCCTTGGCCGAGTGTTAACGGAATAAACGATACGGTGGGTGTCCTCTACAGAGAGGCAAGCGCTAATAAGCCTGGCTATCATTATATTATCCTTACCACCATCCAGATCCCAGCATCACTCCCCAACAGGGTGTGAAGTGTTTAGCGACAGCCATTATCAATTGTAACTGATATTAAGATTTTATTTTTGTAGCCCTAAGATTAGAAGAGTTTATAGATTGATTGACATGAATTGGGATGATAGTCAATGAAACATACTCAATGAAGTGATAATTAAAGGGGCATTTTTAAAGCATTTTTGTCCATCAGTTCACAAAGACAAGAGTAACCATAGTTTGGATGGATGGATGGACGGATTGACGGATGGATGGATAGATAGATAGATAGATAGATAGATAGATAGATAGATAGATAGATAGATAGATAGATAGATAGATAGATAGATAGATAGATAGATAGATAGATAGATAGATATGGATGGATGGACAGATGGACGGATAGATAGATAGATAGATAGATAGATAGATAGATAGATAGATAGATAGATAGATATGGATGGATGGACAGATGGACGGATAGATAGATAGATAGATAGATAGATAGATAGATAGATAGATAGATAGATAGATAGATAGATAGATAGATAGATAGATAGAAGATAGATAGATAGATAGATAGATAGATAGATAGATAGATAGATAGATAGATAGATAGATAGATAGATAGATAGATAGATAGATAGATAGATATGGATGGATGGATGGATGGATGGATAGATGGATAGATTGATAGATAGATATGGATGGATGGATGGATGGATGGATTGATAGATGGATAGAAAGATAGATTGATAGATTGATAGATAGATATGGATGGATGGATGGATGGACAGATGGACGGATGGATGGATAGATAGATAGATAAATAGATAGATAGATTGATAGATTGATAGATAGATAGATAGATAGATAGATAGATAGATAGATAGATAGATAGATAGATAGATAGATAGATAGATAGATAGATAGATAGATAGATATGGATGGATGGATGGATGGATGGATAGATGGATAGATTGATAGATAGATATGGATGGATGGATGGATGGATGGATTGATAGATGGATAGAAAGATAGATTGATAGATTGATAGATAGATATGGATGGATGGATGGATGGACAGATGGACGGATGGATGGATAGATAGATAGATAAATAGATTGATAGATAGATTGATTGATAGATATGGATGGATGGATGGATGGATGTATAGATGGATAGATAGATAGATGGATAAAATAAATTCTAAATTTCTAAATTAATGAATGAACAGGACACATGAACAGAAGGTGACCCCGCCGGTTAAAATGACGTTCTGTTGGTGGGGAGGGGGGTCACAAATTGAAAGTGAAAGGGCACAAATCAGATTTGAAAAGGCAATGCCTTCTTTTGCCCCCTCGCGGTACCAGACCTAGAATCAGAACACTGTCTGCGCATCCCGGAAAACACATGATCTCTCCTCTCTTCCACCCAGTTTCCAATTGCACATTGTTCTAATAATGGCTGTTATACGACATGGATTCTCATTAATCCTCGCTGGTTAGTGCACGGCTGACAGACTGTCACCAACCTCTGTATGTCTTCTCAATCACACACATACACACACACATACTGATGGGATCAATACCACCTTGTCGGCTCTCAGGAGACAGAGTCATTTGCCTGACAGCTCTGCCAAACCTAAGGGTTTTGGTCACCGCCTTTTATCAACACACATACACAACATATATACTTTCTCACCGTCTCTTCCTCCCTTCTTTCCAAAAAACATAGAATGAATCATTTTCATAGACGTGTGATACTTACATGAACAATAGTGGAGAACTCTTGGACTAAACCATTCAATTCCAGTAGGTCCTAAACAAACATACCACAACAATCACTCACACTTTAAGTCTTTGTATTCAAATATATTTGTGGGTTTGTATGTGTTTGTTTGTGTCACCTCAGCTAAAGAGTCCCAGGACTCAGCCGCGTTCTGTTCGGGAGGGATTTCAGGCAGGAGCAGCTGTGTTTGAGTGACAGGGGAGCTGAGAACACCTGTATCACCGTCACCTAACGCATCACATGAGAGTGAAAATGCTTACAAAAATAAAAATAAAATCTTGATTAACTTCATAAAACACATACTGTGCAATTTATCCGAGGCAGTGCTGAATGTTTCGTGAAAGCAAGGCCTATTGACAGCATCCGAATGAATCAGTAGGAACTCTTGAATGGCAGTGGAGGCTCGATCTCTGATTGGCTGAACAAGTTTCTCCAGATCTTCGACATCAGCGCTGCAGACCCGCCCACACAATTTCTCCATCTCCCGCAGGTTAGATCGCAACTGCTGCAAAGAGGAAAAAAAAGCAAGTCTTTGTGATAAGTGGATCCATGTTTTCATTCAAAACCTCTATGTAGTATGTTCCTTCTATACAACCTTGACTTGTTCAGTTAAACAACAAAAATGTAGTACATAATATGGAATATATAACACTCTGAATGATTATGACCCTATGATCTGACCCAGTCTGTCAAAAATCTGAAAACCTTTCGCTCCAAGGAAATACAATCAAACACACATTTGTCCACATACATTCTCATCCACTGCCAACTTTAAGTTCTTTAAGTTTAGCAACTTTAAGTTCTCAGTCAAAATTCACCATAAAATGAAATTTCTGTCATTAATTACTCACCCTCATGTCGTTCCAAACCCCGCAAGACCTCCGTTCATCCTCGTAACGTAAATTAAGAGATTTTTTAAAGAAAAAAGAGAGCTGTCTAACCCCTCCATAAACAGCAATGCAACACCACTTTCAAGGTCCAGAAAGGTATTAGAGACATTGTTGAAATAGTGGGTGTGACTGTGTCAGCATCACATGTATGCGTCAAGCATATATGTAGCATGACACATACATGTGATGCTGACTCAGGAGCCGGCCAATAATGAGCCGGCGTTTTGACTTGAACCTGGAGGCGCTAAACAATGTAGGAGAATGACACAGAAGAGAAGATATTGTTGAATAAACTTCTTATTTTTGTTATGTTTTGCACACAAAAAGTATTCTCATCGCATAATAACATTAAGGTTGAACCACTGAAGTCACGTGGACTATTTTAACAATGTCTTTAGTACCTTTCTGAACCTTGAAAGTGGTTTCTGGAGTATAAAGCTCTCGGATTTCATCAAAAACATCTTAATTTGTGTTCTGAAGATGAACGAAGGTCTTGCGGGTGTGGAATGGCATGAGGATGAGTAATAAATGACAGAAATGTTCATTTTGGGGTGAACTAACCCTTTGAGCATGTTGGCGTGAGTGTGCAAAATGAGTTGTTAAAATTAAAAATATAAAATATTTATAACAAACACAGGGTTCCCACACATTTTGACCATCAAATTCCCATCACCTTCCCATTCCCTTTACAGTTGTTACTCAATTATTAATATTGTTATTTTACTTGTCGTGCACAAAGTCTCAAATAGACTCTCAAAAGACACACTGATTTTACATTCCCAATGGAATTGAACTCAACAGAAAGAAAAACATTAAAAGAGACTGAAGCTGTATTTCCACATGGAGATGGAAGGGTTTTGTTATTTTTCAATTCATTAAAGTTTTCTATAAGTGTGAGAACCTTGTAGTGATTTATTTTCTCATTAATTCCAAACCAGATCTTGACAAAAACCAGAAGTTATGAATAAAAAAAATTAAAAAAAATGGTGCCTTGTCAGGTCCTGTCGGCTCACGTCCGGAAGCAAACATGCAGTTTTCCACTCAACTTCACTCATTTCACACTCTGAATAATCATCCTCAGGATCATCACTCACAGAGAGCACTAAAATGTTACTAACATATGCAGCTTGTTTGTAATAAAGGATTTAAAAGTCAGCCAAAATAAATCTTCATCTGGGTCAACACACTCTACTCTCTCTCTCTCAATCCACCTTCAATAGAGGTGTGCGATGGGAGCAATCTTAAGGTTTTTTCCTCTCTTGCTCTCTCTCTCTCCGTCCCCTGGGAGCTACTTTAACAATGTCTGTCTTGTTTCCGTCTATTGTCAGTAGTCCACATTGCTCTGACACAGAAACACTTGCCGGTTCTCACACACTCTCTGCAGTGGTGGACACAGGAAAGCTCTCTGGCAACTCTGTGGGGACCAGACCTGGGTGCTAAGGTCACACTCACACACTCACGGCACATAACACACTCCAAGCACATTCCTGAGAGAGATGCGGACAGACTCTCAGAGACATTAACACACAGGTTACATGCTTGTCTGGCCATTAGGAAGAGAAAAGACATCATAAGTACACCATGCCGTACACCAGAGACCTGAGTCAAACGTTACTTAATATATATAGACACACTCACAGGATGACGGCGTGTTATGAGATCTTTTTCTCATGTTCAGATAAAATTGTGGACAATTTTAATCTTCAGCCTGGATTAAAGCTGACTTTTATTTTTTGTTAAATAATTGTTTTAAAAGAGCATTCTTATACAGTGAAATTTGAGATTTTCCGTTAACAATGATTGGAATATAGTGCATGAGACATCCTGCCTAACATCTCCATTTGAGTTCCACGGAAAAAAGTCATACAAGGTGAGTTAAAGACAACAGAATTTTCATTTTTGGCTGAACTGTGCCCATATGACGTGAAGATTTATTATACAATTTAACCATAGCAACAGCAGAATGTTTTGTCCGAGCAACATTCCACAATGCCTTGCGGCACATGGGAATGTTTTCAAACCAGTTCACTACCCTGAGAACATCAACAAAACCAACAATAAAATGGAAAGACATTTTTTGTGAACTGAACCAACACATATGAATAGACACAATCTACAGACAAGTTCATCCATGCGGTTAATAGTATTTGTCCCACACTTGTGACCATGACTTTTCCAGCTACTTTCCGAAGCATACACATTTTTACATATCATTTTATAGAGCCAAAAATGGAATGGCAAGGAAATACTTCATTATTTATTAAGTTATTAACTCTCTTATGCTCACCAGGCTGCATTGATTTGATCAAATACACAGAAAAAAAATGTGTTTTCTGCAATAATAAAAGTAACACTGTTTCTACTGTTTTACTCCAGTCTTCAGTGTCACATGATCCTTCAGAAATCATTCTAATATACTGATTTGCTGCTCAAGAAACATGTATTATTATTATCCTCGCTGAAAACAGTAAGTGCTGCTTAATATTTTTGTGACAACCCTAACACTTTTCTAGGACAATTAAAAGGTTCAAAAGAACATGGTTTATTTGAAACAGTAATCTTTTGTAACATTATAAATGTCTTTACTGTCACTTTTAATCAATTTAATGTGTCCTTGCTGAGTAAAAGTTTTCATTTCTTTAAAAAAGTCTTGCTGACTTCAAACTTTTGAACTATATTGTAACTATCAATATGCAAATTATTGAAATCTGGATATTCTCTGAAATATTCAGGCTTTAATGTTCAGGTATGAAGTGTTGTCATTCAACACCAAAGCGCTGCTATAGTGACCACCATCAATCATAATAAGTAAGTTTTTCACTTATGTTTCAGTTTTGTTGTACCTGGACAGTGCGGCTGGAGTTGATGTGCTCTTGGTGCAGTTTGTCCCACTGTCTGCTTCTCTGAAACTGCAACGAGGAAGCTCAATTAATTTCACAGCTTTAACTGTTTATGAACATTTAAGAAAGTTTCCTCATGATCACAATCATCTAGGTTTCCATGGCTATGCAAGACCCTGTTATCCTATTGCATGTTGCTCAAACAGACTGACTGGGAGAGATTTCAGATACACCAGCGCTCGACTCCCTATGGTGACCGCACACACAGACACATGGCCCTCTCTGTTGACCATATGCTGGGCTTTGCTGTCGCTGTTCATGTGTGAGTGTTTGTACCTTTTCTATGTTGTGCTGGTGCTGGTGCAGTCTCTCCAGGTCAGTAGGAATGGCCACTTTAATGAATTTCAGAATGGGGGGCTCCAGGCGCCGGAGTGGAAGCTTACCAGCCTCGTCCGCCATCATGACTGTCTCTTATGACCTTTCTTATAAGGTCACAGGCTTAACACATCCATTCATACTCAAGTCTTGCCCTAAAAGAGAGTCATATATTAAATATATAAAATTGAATATTATTACATTTTAAACATTTTATTAAACATTATGGTAATACTTTACAATAAAGCCCAATTTGTTCATGCATTAACATACAATGAGAAATATATTAGTTAGAGTATTTATTCATCTTTGTTAACGTTGATTAATAAAAATGCAGCTGTTCATTGTTGGTTCATTTTAACTCAGTTCAATTAAAGGGGATCTATTATGCCCCCTTTTTCCTAATATAAGTCTCTGGTGTCCCCAGAATTTGTTTCAGCTCAAAATATCCCACAGACAATTTAGTATACAATGTTATAAATTGAGCGGAAGGAAAAACATGCTGTTTTCATGCATGTATCTTAAAATGCAAATGAGCTGCTGCTCCCCACCCCACTTTCCCAAAGAGGGCGGAGCCTGTACAACTTGTGCATCAGATACTGTACCAAAAACTAACAAAACATCTGTTTGGTTTTGATTATCATCTCTATGCTATAGCTTTTGATTTTAATAAATGTAACAGTAAATGTTGAAATAAACATTAATTTAGATGAATGCTTCAGAAGTATTTTTCATCGTTAGTTCATGTTAACTAATGTAGTGCAATTGGAACCATATCGTAAAGTGTTACCAAAATTATTAGTCAAAGATATTATAGATAATACAGGATTGATGAATAAATAGTGAGGCATTATTTTAAAAAGTTTTTCTCTATGAGAACGTAAAATAAAGGTGCTTGGACGTTATCATGGTACAGTTGTAGTATCAGAATACCCTGGTACATTGACATAGGCTATACTATTGTACTGGCTTTTGGTCCAAAAATATATGAGTAGAAAACATGGTAAAACTACACAACATTTTACGTTTAGAAAGATCGGGAAGTTGAACTATCAATGTTAGCAAACATTGTTCATATTCTCCTATTTAACATTTTACCTTTAATAATCAATAATAATAAATTCCCTAGGGGAAACAGATGTTTATTAGTTCAGCTAGCTTGCTACACTCTCTCAACAGAGACTTCATTTTTAGCTCTTGGATTGTAACACATGCTGAAACTGCTGTCTACAGTTTCACATAACTCTTTCCTTACCTGTCGAGCAAACTAAAAAAAACAGCGATCTCCTGCTGTCGGTAATTTTAGTCGTTGTCGCCAACTTTGTTTTTGTAAACAGTGGTTTCGCTTTGTGCTTTGTGCAACGGCGAAATGTGTCCGACTATGCGGAACTAATACCGTTTTAAAAGAGTAAACGTGCTGGGAAAAAAGTAGATGTTTACTATCATCCTGATAATAAAACACTTTACAAACAAGAGATGTTTAGTCTTATATTAATTAGTCTAATTGTTTCAAATTAAATAGTAAAATTCAATACATTTGGACTTTTAAAGTAGATAGCCTATATGAAGTTTATTTTCACAAATTTACAATTTTTCGTCAAACTTTCAGGTCTAATTTTATAACATACACAAAATATAAAATCACTGTACATATGCCACATTTTAATGTTACATTTCTCTTTTTTTCCCTCTTTTTTACATTTTACAATAACACCATTGTATAATGAGAAATGTAGAAATATATTTCAAGTAAAAGTATGTGATCGTTATAATTTTTTTTTTTTTTTTAAAGCGTTCTCACATACTGCTCTTCTGATTCTAAGCTGCCCCCCGAAAAAACCCTCCAACAAATCAATCCTCTGCAAATACAACTCCAGGCCTTTTAAGCATATTAAATATGCAATAAAGTAATATGAGTTACTTTATCTTTTGTGTATGCAAATATATAAGGACCTTATAATTAAGGTTCAGACACACAGTTCACACCTGCTCTTCCCTCTGTGCCCCAATGATCAGTGTTTCCGGCTTTAGGGAACACTAACGGATTAACCACATGTGAGCACTGAGATCCAACCAAAAGCCCACTGTGTGCTCCATCACTCCCTCCCTTTCTATCTCTCCCATTCTCTCTCTGGGTATCTTTATTTCTGTATCTCCCAAAGGCTCTATGGGTTTATTTTCCAGCCACACACACGTACACACACAGAATGACATATAGAGAGATGTAACCACCATTTCAGTTTTTAAAAGAACCTACAAAGAAATCACCCACACGACCAGCCAACCAGCGTGAAAAGCCACAGTTTCATAAGCCTCTTTTACAGGTACAAACCACCATATCTAAATGACTGATGATCACTCCTCTGCTCTCCAATTGACTAATTACTATCTTAATAAATAACAAAAATCTTCAACGAAAAGGGGTGTGTTATTTTTATTTTATGTATTATATATATGTGTATGTATGTATGTACACACACACACACACACACACACACAAATCATTCAATTATTTTCTTAAAGGGATAGTTCTCCCATTGACAATCCCATTTTTCCAAATATCTTCCTTTGTGTTCAGCAGAGCAAAGAAATTTATTTAAGTTTGGAACAGAGTAAATGATGACAGACCTTTCATTTTTGGGTGAACTGTCCCTTTAAATTCACTACCATTTAAAATAGTAGGGTCAATTTCATTTCAAAAGTGACAGTAAATGCATTAAATCTAACCCTATATGTTCCAAAAGATTTATGCTTCAAATAAAAGCTGTTCTATTAAACTTTTTGTTCATCAAAAAATCTTGGAAAAAAATGCATCAAGGTAAAAATGTTTCTGAGCAGTGAAATGAGCATATCAGAATGATTTGTGAAGGATCAAAATTCAACTTTGCCATAACAGGAATAAATAACATTATTATCGATGAAAGTTATTTTAAACTGTAATCGTATGCATAATTCAATAATATTTACTAGAACTATTAACTATAACTAATGACTATTTTTACTGTATTTTTCCTGTGTCGAATAAATGCAGTTAGCGTAACTTCTTTCAAAAACATTTGACCAAAAATATTACCAACCCCAATTTGAACAATAGTGTGTGTGTCTATATAGTACAGTATAGTATGCTTACACAAATGTGTGATCTTAAATATCGATAAAACACTGATTGAGCAGAGACATAGAGAAAAGAGAGCGTGAGATACATAAAGACAGAGAGAAGGAGTGGGAGGATGGAAAAAACTGAAAGTGTTTGTGGTGGAATCTAAATCTGAACCCAAACAACCTGGCACACTGCTGTACGTTCAGAGAATCAGTCTTAACTTCTGACAAGAGGCAGTGCTCTCCATCTCTCCAGACTGTCCCTCCCCTGCTGGCCGAGGGGGAGTCCCAGTGTCGTGGGGTAATACCACATGTCTGTGTGGGGACCAATCTTCATAGTATCACCATCATCTTCACTTCAACCCTATCACCCTAAGTAAAACTCAAAAGGCCAGACCACAGTATTTCAGATGAGATTAGAATCTGGAATGCCCCTCACAGATCAAACATGGCAGCGCAGCCTACACACATGCTTCATGCCAAAACAATATGGGACTAGACTGTTTGAAATCTATTAAAACGAAACGTTTCAATTGCCGGAAGAAAATGCGATCAGTTTTTGTCTGTGCTGCAATGCTAGGGTGTTTGCATTTGGAGTATTTTGGAGTATCTGTGATCTGCGACTGTTAGATGTGGCTCAGGTTTCTCTTTCAGTGCAAATTTATGTGATCATGGATTCGTCTACTAGGAAGTCTTTCATGTTGACCAGCAATTTCTACAATGTCAGTGTTTTCCAGGTGGTGAAGTTAGGCTGGAGTCAATATTACGGGTCAGTATTAAAGGGTTAGTTCACCCAAAACTGAAATTTTCTGTCAGTAAGTACTCACCCTCGTTCCACACCCGTAAAACTTTCGTTCATTTTTGGAACACAAATTAAGATATTTTGATGAAATCCAAGAAGTTTTTTTGTCCTCCATTGAAAGCAACGAAATTACCACATTCAAGCTCCAGAAAAGCAGTAAAGACATCGTTAAAATAGCTATCGTGACTTCAGTGGTTCAACCTTTACGTTATGAAGCGACGAGAATACTTTTTGTGTGCAAAAACAAATCAAAAATAAAAACTTTATTCAACAAATTCGTCTCTCCCCATCTCTCCTCTGCTGTGCTATTTTCATTGCAGCTTCCAGGTTCTACATCCGAACAGTGGCTCTGATGCAGGAGCATAAACACGGAACGTAAACACGGAAACACAGCACCGCGCCAACTGCTCAACAGACTGACAGCGAAAAGGAAAAATTGTCGAATAAAGTCGTCTTTTTGGCACAAAAAGTATTCTTGTCACTTCATAACATTAAGGTTGAACCACTGCAGCCACATGGACTATTTTAACAATGTTTTTACTACTTTTCTGGACCTTGAATGTGGTCATTTTATTGCTTTCAATGAGGGATAAAAAAAACCTAATTTCATCAAAAATATCTTAATTTGTGTTCCGAGGATGAACGAAGGTCGTACGAGACTAGATTTAGGGGTCGAGTTAGAGCGTTTGATTATCTTGTTCAATTTAAGACCATTCTAATATCTGTTATCAAGCAGTATTATTAAATATATAAAATACAACAGAAGTTTTTAAATATAGGATTCATCAGGTAACCTTGTATTTAATAAACCTTTATTAACTAACTTTTATTTCTTTATTTTATTTTTCATTTCATTTTAGAATCAAGCAGCATCAATAAATAACCTGACAAATCTTGTATTAAAAACACTTTTAATTGAATATTTTTTTTTTTAAAAATAGTTCTATATGATCTCAGCTAATGCAAATGTGCTCTTTGGCATTAGAGACAATTTGCATGTGTGTGCGAGCGCTGGTCTCGCTCTTCCGCTAAAGCTTTGTTTCCAGTCTACACAGTGTGAGTCCAGCCCTGCTGATCCCCTCAACACACTCTTAACAGCCAATCAATATATCATAAGCCACACAAACACACCACACCATACTTACAGGGAAATGAGGTGTGTGTGTGTGTATGTGTGTGTGTGTGTGTGTGTGTGTGTGTAGCCCTCCCCTGCAGCTCTAATACAGGGCTTTAATGAAGACTCCAGGGGGGTCGGCTACCTGTCACTCTGAATCGATCTGCCTTACTTCAGACTGACAGCTTCACCAACCTATCCTCCACCTGTCTTCTGTGTGTGCCACCGTTAGTGTGTTTATAGCATCCTTGACATAAAATAAATATGAAAATGAATGAAAAATATTATTTATAAAAACAATATCTTTTTATGTACTATACATATATATTGTATTTAATTATAATTATATGTATTATATAATTATTAAATATACATTACATAGGATGTGAGGATTATTACATACAAATATGTACAATATATTTGTATGTATATTTCATATAATATATATGCATATATATATAAAATGTACATAATGTGTGTGTCTGTGTTTAGGTACGTTTATGTGCATGTATGCCCATGCATGCTGAGCTTTGCTTTCGACAATCCAAGACAAATTAGGAGGGTGATGGAGGAAGACAGAGAAAGAGCAGCCGTGTCAGTGTGCATGTGTGCGAGTGCGCCTCTGCACCGAAATGTCACAACACGGATCGATGGGGCTTAACGAGGACCGTGTGCCTGATGTGGTCAGAATCCCCTAAAATGATCTGAATCTGTCCACCAGCTCAATCTCATACCTGAAACTCAATGCAGTGACCCCCCCCCCCCACACACACACACACACACACACACACACATACACACATATTAGGCTATTTGATGGTATTAGAATGTAAGGACACTTGGAACGTCACTGCTTTTTGAACTTGACAAAGGGGGAGTCCCTCAGCCTCATCCTGAGTCGCAACAACAAACACAAGCTTCAAGAGAAAAACACTTCTGACGCTTTTACACCTAGGTGAATAGAAAAACGACACTTCCACTCAAATAATCAGAAGGGTTTTTTTTATGATTTCAAAGTGCTGAACAGAGCCTCCAGTGAACAAAAGAGAAAAAACTAAACAAACCAAAAGAGACATTGAAAAACATGTTTTTTTTTTCTTTTTTCATGTTTCTTCTCCAAAAAACAATGCACAACTTGTACCACAAGATTTGAAAAAGCTATCAGATAAAAACACTTCAAAATATTAGTTTTGTATTGTGTATATATATATATATATATATTTATATATTTATATAATTTGTACTTTCTCATCTGTTCAAACTGCTGCCGTATGATAAAGTAAGCGAGAACGCCCAGTCAGTACGTGTGTTCAAGCCCTTGTGGAGCCGGCAGTCTTTGCAAAATAAATACAAGCACAGGCGAGAAGGAGAAAACCATGCATATAATCCGTTTTTACGTTTTTGTACATATAAAAGACATTTTTGCAACAATGTCCTCCATATTAATAAATGGTAAAGACAGTATAAACATATAAAAATGAGCATGAATGCGGAATGTTTCATTCCTTCCATCTTCTCTCTGCACCTGCATCTCACCGGTCTTCTCTTATCCTCCTCCTCTTCCTGTTTTTTTAAGTGCTCAAAGCCCAATTCTACTCTTTTTAGTCTGTTATCCTAATGCTAAAATCCCTTGGTTTGTCTTCTTCTTCTTCTTCTTCTTCTTCTTCATAATAATAATAATAATAATAATAATAATAATAAAAACTACAGTAATTTCAAGTCTGTGGAACTTCGTCGTTAAAAAGTTAGTGCGCAGACTGGGCTAAATCATCTCAATTGAAACCGTAACCTTACAAGGCGAGTCTTAGTATTAAAATAATTTAGAGTTTGAAATAGGACTGGAACAAACACACACACACTCTCTCGTCGTTTACAATAGCACTTAGTAAATTGCACTTGTTTGCAGGTTTTTGGGGTGCGATCAACTGTGATTCTGGACATTAATGCACTCAGTCGTTCTGTCTGTGTGGCGAAAGCCTCCCTCAGAGACACTCCTACGTGTTTTCACACACACATCCACTTCGTTTCTGCCAACGACAGTTGATTTGTCATAATCTGGCATCTGAAGATGGCGTTTTGGATCCGTGCGTATGTGTGAAAGGACAGTTCGCGTGCTCTTGTGTGTCTGCGATTGTATGTTTGTGATGAACACAACTGCTGTCATTGAGGTGGATTGTGGTGGAACTTTTGGACCGCCTGCAAAGGAGCCGTAAAGTGTGCGTCCTCACATGCACGCACACACTTGTACACATTCTCACATCGTAATACTTCTCCTGACGCGGCACACTGAGCTATAGGCATCGCTCTCATTCCCAGTGCGTGTTACATCAGATAAGCTCAAACCCTGCCTCGTATCTACACTATCAGGCGCAGAGCAGAGCAGAGATTAAAAGCGCTTATATGATTGGTTTCTCCTCAGACACGTTTGTTTCCTGTGAGGATTTGGGGACTCATGGGAAATCGAGTTCAGTATCACTGTTAGCTACTGGCTCTGTCCCTTCCCAGGGTGAGTTTATAGCCGCTGTGGGCGTGTCTGAGTGAGCTTGTGGGCGTGTCAGTGGTGTGCAAAAGTGGGGCGTGGTCATCAATAGGGCAAGGTGTCCAGAAACCTATCGATGAGTGGTGGGGGCGGGACCAGGTCCTCAAGCTTCAGGTAGAAGATCCTCTGTAAGCCTTGCGTACGCTGAGATCGAAGCTCCGCCCTCAAGCCCAGCACAGCTCCCACTGGGGGCGGGGCCTTGCCAGTCGAAGCCACACCTCCTGCACAAACCGAGCTCAGATGATCTCGGAGGCAGCAGATTAGTTTGGATTGCAGTTCCTCCACTTTTTTGGGCTCCTTCAGACCAGGACATTGTTCTATAATGAGAGGAAAGAGCGAGAGTCCTTTTATGTTCATTTAAGTTTAAAATGTCACTACAACTGTTCACTTGCACCACTGAAAAAAAACATCTCATACACACATGACTTACTCTATCACTTTGTATTACAGTCGCGATATCTGTAGTTGGATTGGGAATTGAGACCCATTTTCTATTCAGAACCGGTACCATTTTTCAAAAAGTACTGAAATCACATAATTTTCCTGACATCTGGATCACTGGTGCTGAAGGATCACTACACATATAGCGTGCCGCATGCAGGTCAAACAAATGAACAAAATAATGATATTATAATTATATATAATGTAAATGACATCTTACATTAAATAAAATGAATTACTAATAATTATGAATTACTATTTTTTTCTTATGATTCTCATCCCTAATCAGCAGTCTAGAATTGACTCACTAGCACACTTCAAACAACTCTGTGTGTTAGTGCCCAAAGTATGGCTTTAGAAGAGAGGAAGTGCAAAGGGATGCTGGCTTGCTTTGGATATATCTGTGTGTGTATGTGCGTCTAGAGCTGCTCCATTGTCACTGCATTCAGCCTATGTGCTCTCTCACTCTCGCTGTTTTTTTCCCTTGCTTTCTCTGTCTCTCCCTCTTTCCTGGGGGATGATCGATGGCACTCTTTCACCACAGACACTTTTAGAGGGTCGATAGACTGAGTGGAGGAGTGGAGAGAGGGAGAGAGAGAGCTAGAAAGAGAGAGGGGTAGGGACTAGAGCTCTGCTGAGTAGCGCTCAATTCCTCTACAGAGTTAAGTGCTGCTCCATAGGGGCTAACAAACACATACACACACACATTGACACACACACACACACATTCCTCTGTAGATTGTGGCAGAGAAAAGGGAGGTGAAGGTTGGGTGCTGGGTGGGTGACTGAGTAAATTGATTGACACACACACACATATATTTATATATATCCGTTTCATTTCCACAATTAAGTGTCTTTAAAGTCAATATTAGATCAAAGTTTTTTCCATTTACTTTCTTGTTCTTATTGTGAATTATTCATTGGTGCATGTTATTCCAGATTAAAAACTATTTGTCTTTGTAATCTTTAATCAAAGTGTAATATCTTGCATTTCTTCTGAAACGATTTCCCATTCCCCCAATTTTTCCTCATTAAATATGCAGTTCCGATGCTGCATTACAGTAGTATAAAGGATGTGATAATGTAGCTTATTATCTTTTTTAGATTTCACATCATTTAAATGTTTTACCCACATTAGCAAGTTGTGAATTTAGTTTATGTGAAAAATAGGAATATTGTAAAAACATCATTGTGATGCATGTTATATTTTCTATAGTAGCATATAGAAACTTTATATTTTCTTCCCTGAGTGAATTATTTATTCACGTGAATTTTTTTGTGAAAATCTGAATATGGCAAAATACTGTTTCTATCCCATGTGATATTTTCCTCTTTAAGCAAATTATTCAGGCCTGACTTGCTGAATTTTATGCGAGAAATCAAAACATATCGTAAAAAAACATTTTCTATGAAACACATAATTATTTCTTAAATAAATTCATAGATGTTTATTTTTTTTAAATTTGATTTGCATCTCTGTGTTTCCAACACAGCACTTTTTATGAAATATTCCAATTCTTTTCCCATGTTTCTGTGTGTGTGGTGAAAGGTGTGCTGTTCTGTATATAGGTCGACCTGCTGTTTAGCCTCTGTGTTAATAATGCATGGTAAGACTTGAGCACCTGCTGACCCAAACACACACACTGTCCTACTTTGTCAACCGATAATCAACTAACTCCACCTGTGCTCACAGAGGAGAGGCACACAAACCTCACACCATCTCTGTGTCTCTGTTGTGTGTGATTAATGGGGATTATTTCTGCTGTCCAGTTAAACCTAATATCTGACAGCACCTGCCCCACACCTGTGATTGCTGTGACGACTGCTAGCAGCCGGAAAAAAGCGGTGTAGATATACAAAAACAAGAATGACAACAGGAAAAAGAAAGTAAATATGTGTGTGAAATACATAGAGGGGGATTTCTGAGGTTGTGTGTTACCTGTGAGCAGCACTAGGGCACACAAGCAGGAGAACGCAGGGATGTCGAGGTTGAGACCCTGCAGGTGAGCGCTGAAGTCTCGGATGGAGTCCAGCCATTCTCCGAAGCCACGCAGACACTGTAGCCGGTGCAGGACCAGGCCCGTGCAAAACACGAACTTCTCGTCCGCCAGCAAAGACCTGGGCAAAAGAGAGAGAGAGGGGGATTGAGATGAAGAACTGTTGTTATTTATACTGCTTCAAGGTGCTGTTTGAAGCCAAGAGTTCAGTTGCCGTCTTTCATCTTTTAATTAATCGCCGTTCTTCTCATTCCCTTCAGAACAGGTACCTGTTTCAATTTAGCAAGCCTCTAATTCTGTATATAGCCACACACGCTATCAGAAAGCACACACAGTCTTTGCTGTGACACACACGCACACTGATTATCACCTCTCTCTCTGATTCATGTGATGATGATATGTGCTCTGATTGGCCGCTGAATCTGTGTTTAAGGCATGCTGCACGGAAACAATTACCATAGCGACAAATGAAAGCCAGTACAGGGAAGAGCACATCAAAGATAGGAATGGACCTAATTATGCCAAGCTTTCCCAATTAAAGCTTTTAAAACATTCCTGAGATTATACTCTTATTTTTCTCTCTCTCTCTCTCCCCTCCCGTCTCTCTCTCTCTCTCTCTCTCTCTCTCTCTCTCAGCTCTGTCCTTCAGGGTAGGAGGTTTCTTGGTCAAAGCAGTAAAGTTTTATCTTCATGGTCTCACTGTATTCTCAGGAAGAAAGTTTGTGTGTAATAGCGGCGAAACACCCAAACACTCGCTCTCCACTCATTCATCGCTCTCTTTTTCTTTTTCTTCTCCTTCTCCATCCACTCATCCTCTCTCTCTCTCTCTCTCTCTCTCTCTCTCTTGGTCTGTCTTAAGCCCTTTGCTCTCAACCCTGCAATTTAGAAAGAAAAACTTCCTCTCTTTTTTCCCGTAGAGTGCTGGCTTCTGCTGCGTGAACTGTTCTTCATTAGTCGGCATGAAAACACACACTTGTATAGACGAGGAGAGGAGGAGTAATGGAAAGAGGATGAAGGGAAATACAGCGAGGAGGAATATTTGAGAGTCGTCTTCAGAGTTGCTTTTGAAGCCCAGTGGGGTAAATAATCAAAATGTGTGCTTCATTAATGCAGCCTAATGATTTTACGCCACTACACTTGAATACATATGTACAGAACCCACAAACACGCAGTTGCTGATGTTATATTGGAAAGTGAGCATCACTTTGCACAGCCTATTCACTCCAGTAGAGCACTTGAAGTGAGTACTATGAAGGGCTTTATGCTCTTGTATGTGGGTGTCTGGAATACCCTACATGGGGGCGTATATCACTTTTTTTAAAGCGGAAAATTACCTTGATAACAGCAAACAAAATTTACGCTTATAGCTTTTAAAAGATTTTAATTTTGAATGAATTCATTTATTGTTTGATTATTTATACATATTTATAAGATTGTTATAGCAAATAAAATCTTCAATCTTTCCCATGTTTTCACAGACAAGACTCCAAGACTAAAATGCATGTTTGAGCTGTTTTAACTGATAGCAAGTTGCACTGACATATCTTATATATGGGTGTGCATCTTGTTTTGTCTCAAGATGCACACCCATAATGTACTCTTCTAAGGCACGTTTATTGAAGCTATTTAAATGCATTAATTGAACTAAGGCCTAATCCTAGTTTAATCTAAACCCAGTCTGTGAAACCAGCCTTTGTGTCTTCAATTCAAACTTCTTTTAAGCATGCTGTCTCTCTGTCACATTTAGTTAAAACAAACAAGCAAATATGAAAATATGCAATATATATTTTCCATTGATATACACTACCATTCAAAATGTTGGGGGCAGTAAGATATTAATACTTTTTCAGCAAGCACATTAAATTGATAGTAGAGATATTTACATTGTTTTTAAAAAATTCTATTTCAAATAAGTGCTACTCTTTTGAACTTTCTAATCATCATCATCATGTGACACTGAAGACTATACAGAAGAAATGATGCTGAAAATTCAGCTTTGCCATCACAGGATTAAATTACATTTTAAAATATATTAAAATGGAAAACAGTTATTTTAAATGGTAAAAAAATATTTCACAATATTCCTGTTTTTAATATATTATTTTATCAAATAAATTCAGCCTTGGTGAGCATAACAGACTTGTTCAAAAAATAAAATAAAATCACAGAAAAGATCCCAAGTTTAAAAAATGACCTCATGTTTTAAAATGAATCATGACGATGCACCACCCAGGATCACATGATCATAAACAGCGAAATTACTTTCTTGCATGTACGCTTCACTAACAGGGCCCTTCATGAAGGGTTCGAAAATGCCCTTTGCGATCAGTCCATTATCTACAGTAGCATAGAGAAAGACGGAAAACAGGAAGTGAGCAAACACACACAACAAGTGAAAGCTCCTCATTATAACAGAACAAAATTAACAACAGCACCCCCGAGGAGGGAAACACACACATTCCTTTTAAATTTGCGTCAGAGAGAGTCGGTCTCTTTGCCATCTATTCATTCATTAGCCTCAATGTGGCCGCGTGGCATAATCTATGCATGTGTGCATTTGTGAGCCACATCAGATGCCATTTTGTGTTTTGGTGGTGTATAGTCTATTTTCAGAAAGTGATAACTGTGAACGTTTGTGAGCGGAAAATGTGCAAGTTTGCCCATATTGTGAAGTCGCCACACATTGGGAGTGCGTATCTTGTGAGTTTTCAAGTGTCCATGACGTAAGCCCGGATGAATCCCCCCACTTAAATGAGTCAGAACCCAAGTCTGCAGCTCCCTACTGAGGCTGTGACGCCACCACCCACTGCCCTCCCTCCCCGCACCTGCTCCTACACCATCAGAGAGGGAGAGAGAAACACAGAAAGAGCACCAGAGCTAGTTAAACAGGGAGCAGCTGAGCTGAGACAAAAATCCACTTCCTGTTAAAGCAACATCAGAATGTCACTGAGTCACTGAGACACATCCACACACGCACACTTCTACTTAAAGTCAAGAAACAACAGGTTACTTCTAGTCTGGATTCAAACGGTTTCAGACATTTGAAGAAAACAGAGATGCAACGCAAGATTTTGGGGAATGTAATATAAGGGATCATCAAAACAGAGCTGTTTCTGCCACACATAATGTCTTGGGAGGGGTAGGTGGTTAAGCCGGGCTGTTAACCAATAAACTTAAATAAGTGAATTCCACAGGATCTTCCACACAATGTCCATAGTAACCTTACAGTGCTGAATAGAGAGTGAGAACACACACTCGCGCTCACACACACACACACACACTCATTGTTGCATAGGGAGTCACGATGTAACTAATAGCGACTGCAGCATATTACACGACATAAATCCTGACACTGGTTGTGAATGACTTCTTTTACAGTCATAATGATACTTTACACTTCAATCTAATTTCTAAACCAGACCCCAAGAGACTTACACAACATCACAAATAGCAAGTCATTGAAAAGTCTGTCATAGTGTGACAGTTGCTATGAGATATTGTGAGTGTAAAGTGTAATTGCTATAAGTTTCCTCCCACAGCTGTAGCCATTCTGAAGAGAACTGAAAATGTCTAATTAGGATATTATCATAAGCTTTATTCTCTGTATTGTATTACATACAGAGTATTTGCACGTGGGCTGGGTGATATAGCAAATATTAATTAAATATTGGTGGTAATACAATATTAAGCAACATTGTGAACATTTTGATGATTCCGATGCACTATTTAACATCTTTGATTAAACTTTAGTAGCAAAAAAGCGATTAAGAGTTGAGTTCATTCCTGTGAATCAGTTCAAATGGTTTGTGATTCACTTGTACCATTAAAAATGTTCACTGAAGCCTCTGTGGCATTTTTTTAAACATATTAAAATGTTTAAACATATATACATATAATATTTACATTATATTATACTGTATATATACAAAACCAGTCATTAGTCGCAAGGGTATATTTGTAGCAATAGCCAACAATACATTGTATGGGTCAAAATGATCACATTTTTTATACCAAAAGTCATGTTCCATGAAGATATTTTGTAAATATCCTAGCGTAAATATATTAAAAATAATTTTTGTGAGTGGATATGCACTGCGAACAACTTCATTCGGACAACTCTAAAGGTAATTTGCTCAATATTTAGATTTTTTTGCACCCTTGGATTCCAGATTTTCAAATAGTTGTATCTCGGCCAAACCATACATCAATGGAAAGCTTATTTATTCAGCTTTCCTGAATGACGATGTATAAATCTCAATTTCAAAAAATTGGCACTTATGACTGGTTTTGTGGACCATGGTCATACCATGGTGTGTGTGTGTGTGTGCAATTTAATAATTAATGCATCAAACATTTAAATAATAATGGCATTAAATATCATTCTTCCTTATATTTCTTTAGTGAACAATAGTAAAGAAACAATTTTTTCTTGCATTATACATTTGGATCTACTTGGCAAAAGTAATTGAACATCTGACTGAAAAAATAGCCTTTTAAGCAATATACGGTAAATGCATAAATATTGAGATATATACAGAATGTATATATATATAAGAGTCAGCAAAATACTTCTTTTTTTTTTGGCTATATTGCCCAGCTTTATTGTAATGGATATTTTATTGTATGTTGAAGATTGGGTACTTTTAAAGTTGGAACCATACAGTGGAAGTGTGTGCGATGTGACATCTGTGTTTGTCTGCGTTTACCTGTTGGCGAGGCGAAGCACAAAAAGCTCAAGGAAGGCAGAGTCAATGAGCAGGTTCTGGTCATCATGGTGAAGCTCGGAGAATCCAGGCAGCCGCTCGGCCCAACAGCGCGTCACCTCCATGGAGCCGGTTAGCACTCTGTAGAACATCTGGATCTGCTGAGACTCAGATAAACCCACTGGCTCCACCGCACTGAACTACAGGAAGAGAGAGAGAGAAATGAAAACGCCACACAAATCACAATCACTCATTTTAACGTAATACCAATAGATGGCGAACCCTCTGATTCATAACAACCACTATACAATGATCTAATCTTTGCATTTTTTAACAATTCAGGTGGAAAATGCTAGGTCTTATCCATCATGAGTCATTGACCCTTTCTTATAGTTCTAAATGACTGTCCTCTTAAATATGATTTTGAACGTTTTAATAAATTCAAAATGGCTGACAAAAGCGTCTGGAATATTTATCATCGTTTATTGCAGTAGAAAAAAAGCATACATTTTTTAAAATGATTTTTGGGAAAATAATAATTGACTGTGAATATGTGTTAGGAAAATTAATGGTTATCCTGTTATTTGAAGTCAAAAGACTTTTTTGTTTTGTAATTGAATAATTCATGCATCCAATGGTTAAATAATGATTTCTGAAAAATAGCCTTGATTGACGCAAAGATGCAACAGGTACCTGACTGTAGTCTAGTTCTCGTGGTGTAGACTGGGAATAGGCCCGCACTAGTGCGTTCAGCAGGCTGAGGGGAGGTGATGGGGGTGAGGGCTCGGGCTGCAGGGGACTCTTTGGTTTAGACGGCAAGCGACCTCTCCTCCCCTTCAGGTTGTCTGTGCGCACCACTGTGTCAATCACACAACCAAACAAACACACAGATTAGACAATGAACACAGTTAAAACATCGAAATAATATCATAAAAAAAATCTAATCATATAATGCAATTCCACAAATAATGACAATGCATTAGAACACCTGTGAGCATTATTATGTTGCTAAATTATATTACATATTTCATTCTGGCCCTGAGTATTTTACATGGCTGTTTAACAGTTTAACAACAAGTTTCTATGCCTCTCGAGAATGCTTGACTGACCAGTAGGGGGCAGTTGAAAGCTGCACACTTGCAGGTCTTGGAGGGAACTGGGTGAGCGAATGTGAGATATAATAAGAACAATGTATGTCTGTCCTAATCACCGGCCGAGGCGGATAAGATGATCTAAGGTGTGATCTTTTCAAATCATGCTTAAATTCTACAAGAATTACATTTCCCCAATGAACACGTGCTTGTGACTGTCCTGCGTGTTGTGCTATTACCGGTTCTCACACTGCTGATATGCTATGATTGCAGAGGCGAAGCACTGCCGGTAAACACCTCCATTATAGTTTAATTCATGCATTCATACTAACTAACCAAACCAGCTACGGCCCGAATCTGTATTAATCCGCACTGCTTCTTGAGAGTAGTGTGCGCATCTGCAGGTTTTAAGTCATTAAGATAAAGTGTGTCTATCTCCTCTGCATCAGTCTCTAACCAGAGGTCCAGCTGAGGTCATATGCACCGGGGCCTATTGTGTGATAATTGGCTTGAGTGGCTTGGCCAGACACATAATATAGGTGTGTTTGTGTGTCTGTGTTTGATACCTTCTTTCACCATGCCTACACTGAGACACTTCTGGAAGCGGCAGTACTGGCAGCGATTTCTTCTTCTTTTGTCCACAGGGCAGTTTTTACTGGCCAAACACACGTACTTTGCATTCTTCTGCACCGTCCTCTGCAGCCACCGACAATAAAAAGAGAAAAAGGAGAGAGAAGAAAACAATAAGCTAACAGGTCTAAACATTTCATTTATTTAATTTGATCCCGTTTTTGGCTAAGAATTAAAAAAGAAGCTTGCAGGTCAGATTTTAATTACAATGTGAAAAAGCTCCGGCTCCATCAGGATAATTAGATAAAATTAATTTCCCAACATGCCTTGCCTGCAGGAGGGACAATTTTATTAGCGCAAGCTACTGACAATGAAGATCAGTGCAAAGCGTGCTGAGGCCGCTCCCGCGAGACATCCCGCACCGCGTGATAAAATTGTTTGTGAAACTCGCGGGTCAGCTCACGGCACCTCGGGGTTTTGGCGGATCGTGCCTCTACAATAACCCCCCCCCCCCCCGGAGTTGTTTTCTCCTCGGCTGGATATGCATGATTATTACTGACCTTATTAAAATGAAATAAAAATTATCTGCGTGTACTCCCGCTGCTAAAAACCATAGAAAAGAGGAAAAAGACTTAACACAAGCTTTGCGTATGACAACGCTAAGGTTGAGACATCAAGTGCACGTGCTACTGCCGAGCCAAAAGATTAAGCACTTGCGTGAGACTGGTAAGTTCTATGGTGATTAAGGCAATATCCAAAACAAACAAAAACAATGCTTTAACAAGCTAGAACTGCGGTCAATTTAATAGTACTAAAACGTACATCAACAATGCTGGTTTCATTGTGCAGTTATTCAATTAGCTAGGCACCTAGTAGTTAAAATGAAAAAAAAAAAAAACTGAAGTGGGAAACATATCCTTCATGATAGTCATCTAGAATTTCATTATCTTAAAAAAAAAAAAAAAAAAAAGCTTACAGTTTAATACAATCTTTGTATATCAAGTGACTTGCGGCTAATGGCTGGTGGCCAACTTTTTTCATTGATTTTTCAGTTTTTTTTAATCTCACTTTAATTTTTGCTTTGTATTAAAACACTTTAAATAAATTTAAAAAAAAAAACTATAAAGAAACACCATAAAACACAGCTGTTTCCAACAGGTGTAAATAAAATCAATTAAACCACCTGCTTTTCCCAAGAAGCTGAAATTTTACCATCAGGTGAAGCTAAAACACCCACCCACACACACATGTGATTAGCACGGTTTCTTATATTTCACTTAAATCGAACATAAAACTAGCACAGCGGCATAGTAGCGTGTACTAATCTCCCAGTGGGCACGCAAACGCACTTGTTAGCTAGGGTTGTCTACTCAGTTACAGCTAAATTCACACTGATTCAGTAGGACTTGATTAAAATACAACCTGTGGAGCACATCATCTCGAAAACACCCAAGGCTTAATCGGAAAAAACGCACCCACCTCGTCGTTTCCCTCTGAACCACATGCATGAGTTATGTGAGTGCAACTTCGTTCTATACTTCATAGCCGGTTCAGACTGTGACAGATTCTGTCTGTCGGTCACAGTTAGTGTAGAGTCCGCAAAACAAAGGTTTTATTGCTGCAGGAGCTCGCTAGATGAATAGACATCTCATGATGTTCATAAAATGAGATAAACTGCTGTACATATGACGGCCATTAAGTGACTGAAACATCTTCTGTGTGTGTACGTGCATTTGTATTTGTGTTTATTTATGCTCTAAACGATGTCACAGTGCAAAATTGTCATGGTTTCAATAGGTTTCTGACTCTTTTTCAATGGGAAAAGGATATCTGAGGTTATTGTAACTTACAAACAAATGACAAAAGGCCTAAAAAGCATACATTACACTCCTTTGAATATATAAGCTCCAAAAGAGGCTTTTCACAGCAACGCCATAGAAGAACCATTTTATCTCGACATAAAAAATATTAACTCTTTTCCACTATAAAGAAACTTTTGTGCATTGATAAGGTTCCATGGATGTTAAAGGTTCTTCACGCAACCATAAATGGCAATTTAGAATCAAGAGTGTATTTATTATTGTCCCATATTGTCTCATGCAAGCACACAAAAATACAAACGCGCACACACACTGAGCTGCGGTCCAGTGAACAGCAGGGTCCGTAGGGTCGGTAAAGACAAGCAGTTGTGGATTCATGACATGTAACATGTGCTAATGGCCCTGTCGCACATTAAAACCCCTCAGGGAACCTATATCCCCCTCTCCTCGTCCTCTCCTCCCCTAATCAGAGATGATCAGACTATCTTCTCTCGCCCTCTCCTCTGGGTGTGTAATTAGACGTGTGTGTATGGCTGTTCAATAGGATAGGTGGAACTGGGTCATCGTTAATTGGTAAAGTATGTGTGTATGCGTGTATTGAGCACTTATTCTGTATTAGAAGACGACTGTCTGTGAATCAAGCACATTTTAGCGTGTTTAATGTGCTCTATAAATCTCTATAAATGCAATAATACTGGCACAAATGCACATCTGTCTTTGTTGCAACTGATTTAACAAATGCAAAGCTAAAGGAAAGCGCTGGAGATTCAGTTTCTAGCAGTTAAAAGCTGTTAAACTGTTATTCCAGTGAAGTGGGTTGAATGTGGAGGTTTGTGAATGAGCAAGTCTGCGCAGACCCTCCATTAAGGTAAATATTCAGAATAAATATTCTCACTCTCATTCAGCGCATTATGAGTCACAGAGCAAATTACAAACCAAATAAATGGTGTGAAAATAAATGATGTGAGCGAGTGAGCAAGGCAGAAAAAAGATTTTGCGTGCTGAAATTTGCCAATTATTGACTGTTTTTCATTGTGAAACAGCAGAACAGTTTGTATTGAGATGTAAAGTAGAATCATAAGTGAAATGATTTAGTGCCTGTTAATGAACTAAACTAAAGCCAGGGGGGAAATCTGAATAATTTTAGAGGATAAATGCATCCACACTCCATTAAAAATTTATTTTAAAAACTAATGTACTCGAAATCAATGTGCATAAAAATCACAATAAACCCTATTGTATAAAGACACATTTACGAGAATTTTAAAAGAGAGTTCGCAGTTTGACAAAAGCTATACACTGCCACACAATACACCGGCTTGCATTAAAATTCACCTGCTAATATTTATATTGTGAGTTAATGAGTTGCCTGAGATAATTAAATGGTGAGTGTGTTTTGTGAGTTAGGGGGGATGAGTGTGTGTATGCATAAAAAATAAGCATGCTGATCGTCTAAGACTTGCCAATGTGCATATGTCATTGTTTGTGGATGTCATTTGTGTCTTTGCATGTGTGCCAGTGTAGCAGTAATAGCTACAAAGCCTCAGGCTTACCAACCCCTGCTTTTATTAATTACTAAATAAAAACTAATTGTGAAACTAATTGAAAAGAGGCATAATTTATTTCTGCACCAGACCACAGGCCATTTTCAATTATTTCAGCTCTACCACTCTCACTCCTTCACTTTCATTGTCAGTCTTTCAGCACAGTCTCTGTACATTTTAAGTATTCTCACTGTTTCTGTACTATTAACCTAATCCAATTAAAATAAATACATATCGCAAAATGTGAAATAAATGTTAAATTCAATGCAACTGCTCATTTGAATCCCTATTGAAACTTTCCATGCGTCAGACTCTCCTCAGTCTGTCTGTGTGTGTGTTTGTGTGCGTGCGTTTCTGGCTACAGCTCCAAGCCGCTGTATTTTAAGTGTGCGCCGCTGTCACACCTCTAACTGGTCACCGAGGGAAACGACCCTCACAGACGCCGTGGCAACCGCCACTCAGACGATTTGTGAGAGCACTAAAAAGACACGCACACACACATTCACTCTCAGTACACACAACCGAATGCTTTCATGAAAAGGCTGAGCTAACCTGTCACAGTTGTGCCTCTGAAACTGAAACTAAACAATTTTTCAGTTTTTGTGCACAAATTATTTTCTATACAGCCTCAAATGCTTCTTGTATGTCGTATCCCAACCCCCTCTTCAAAACAAAACAACAAAAACACACATAGCTCATTGAAGAATTGCTATTCACATGGTGGGCTTTAACCTTGGTTCAAACGCCTGCAGAGTGCGTTACAATGGTTGGTTAACCCTGAGCCTCACACTCAGAGAATGAGGTGCGATCGGTGTAGAGCCGCGTGAGGCTCTTCAGCCAAGAGCTCCTTTCAAACCAAGAACAAAACTAATGACCACTAATGAATACACAATTAACAAACACTACCCTGGCCACATAAGAGACAAAAAAAAAAAACCCTACTGACCGGCACACACTGTACAATAAAGAGCAAGTACAGCCCTCTTACACTCCATTTAATGACAGACACACTCAAATACACAATGAGACATGCTATTCGAATTAAGCACACACTGAGGAACACGAATCAATCAACATAAACTGCAAACACCCTCTTCAGCTTCTACAATACTACAGCTATATACAAAAATGTAAATCATTATAGGAAATCCAAATGAGAGATTTCCTAACTAAGTATTTCCTGTCACTTTCAATTGAACTCGGTGTGTTCCTTTCTTTCACTAGTTCAGTTCATTTCTCTGTGTTTTAAAGGGATAGTTCACCCAAAAGTAGATATTTTGAAGAATTGTTTTTGTCCATGGAGTCCCATATAGTGGGGTCTAAAGCAGTGGCTCTCAAACAAGGGGCAGGGCCAAATCGGAGCAAACTTCCAAGGAGGCTACTTAAAATTTTTGAATGAATAAATTATTAACTTGAATTTAAATTAAAAAAAAAAACTAATGTTCTTGAAACTTCTGGAATCAAAAAATGAATTTTAGTTTAAAATTCAAACTGTTTTAACAGTTTAAAAACAAGCAGTTTTGTCATAATTACAGCAGCAATACATCTTCTAATTCACTGGTTTAAAACAACATCAGACCCTACTAAATTTCATTGTATGAACAAAAACCAATGAGACTTTTTTCAAAATATCTTCTTTAGTGTTGCCAGGAAAAATTACAGGTTTGCAACAGTCTGATGGTGAGTAAATTAATGGGTGATCTATACCTTTAAAGGCCTATGTACACATGAGTCAATTATTCTGCAGTGGAATCCTCCTATTTGCATTAAACAGAACTTGTTGTATGATTCTTTCAGTGAAAGTGTGTATTAATAAGGATTATTATGCATTTGCAATGGCATACTTGTGTAAATAGCAGTGACAATGATGGAACTTGGGTGCGTCTATATTTGATGTGGTCGAAAGTTATTATAAGAAAACGGCAGCCCTCTGTCCTATGGAGATGCTGAATTCTTACCTTAAAAAAGCCTTTGCAGCCCTCACAGGTGCGCACGCCATAGTGCTGACAGGCCGCGTTGTCTCCGCACACCGCACAGGTACCCTCTCCGGAGCTGGTGCGACTGGGCGGCGATGGCAAACTCTCTCCCAGAAGCGGCGGGCACGGGCCCATGCCCAGAGAGCGGAAAGCCAGGCCTCCCGGCTTACCCATGTTCAGCGGGTACATGTGTGAGTGCGTATGGGAGTGTACATGTGAGTGCGTGTGCGTGTCCAGGCTGGGTGGCACATGTGAAGATGAAGAGGAGGACGACGGAGAACGTTCGGGGCGCAGCGAAAGGCCGATGGCGGTGTCGTAGCCGCTGGTGGATGGCGGGGCCGTCTGCTCGTAGAAATGAGGGAAGCGAGGGCTCTTCAATGGCCCTTCAATCAAGCAGGGCTGGGGCACAGGGGGAAGACTGTGTTCATCCCACAAGAAAGAGCTGCTGGGTGGCCCGGGGTGAAGCGGCGTGGGGGGTGTAGAAGGAGGCGACTGCTTAAAGTACATGGAGCTTCCAGCTATTGCTTCGTCGGATGGTGCCATGGGTGGGTAAGACTCCTCCTCCTTCTTGATGATAGGGCGTTGAGGAGGGAGTTGATACAGACAGGAGGGTTTCGGCTCAAAGCCGCCCTCCACGAACACATTAAAACTGGGTAGGGAAGTAGTGGCGGCTGCCGCCGAGATCTCCCCCCCACTGAGATCACACTTCGTGTAGTCTGTCGCCATGAGGTCAGCACTGTAGTCACCATGGTAACCAAAGGACTGGGCGGAGTAGCTGGACCCATGAGGTGCAGGGCCGTACTGGGCCTGAACGCAGGGCATGTCTACACAGACGGGAAGAGAGGGAGAGAAAAACGAGAAAGAGACTTCATGAATATCATATTGCCTTTTGGCTGAATTTTGTCTTCAGGTGTGCAGAGGATATGATGTCAAACATGGCATTTCAATGCTATTCTGTTAGTACCGAGTTAGTAGATAAACCATTCCTGGAAACATGGGTTAGGCCGTGAGCTGGTGGGCACACATGCAAATAAAATAAAAATGCACGCCTCATTGCTGGCCTGGATTCTCACACGTTACAAAGAGCAAAATAAAACATCTTCTGAGTTCAGATTCTGTCAATATTTACTTACACTTATGTTGTCTGAATTTCATTTCTCAGTGGAACCCAAAGTTATTTTCAGTCCATCTATTATTTATTTATTTAACGTACAACGAAAGTTACTGAGGCTGACATCTCCACTGAAGAAATATATGAGTTTGGAACAACATATGGGTCAGTAAATGATTACGCAATGATCATTTCAGGGTGAACTATTTCATTATTCAAATATTTCCTTAATCTCAGGAGTTTTTTTTTCTGGATTTGAATTTCATGCCACTCTTGTGAGCAAACACTGTCCAACCCCACGAGCACACATATACCTACACTTGAGTCACAAATCATTCTTCGATTGGCCATCAAAAGTCCTTATATTTCGTGCACTTGGCACTGTAAACATGAAAACCGCACAAAACAATGTGACAGAAAAAGATACTTGCTTTCAAAACATAACGCCTAAAAGTTTTAACCAAAACGCTTTTAGATCAGTATTCATGATAGTTTTAACTCTAATTTTATTAATTGAATGTGCACCAAGCTCCTGTTAAAACACACTTATCTTATTAATACCCACGAGGAACTCCCTTGTTTCTGTTAATTCGTAGTAGGCTGTATCCTGAGCCAGCTTTGCGCTCCAGGATAACCATATTGCCAGAGCGCGCTCTCACAGTTATATAACCGACAACTGTGCGCCTTGACACAGCTGTTTAAGTGCGTCTGTGCAGAGTTACCCGAGTCCGTGAGGAAATGTGTGTGCGTGTCCTTTGTTTGCTTATTTTCCCTAGGTGGGGAACTGTAAACAGACCCGACGTCGGATTGACGCTGTCGTGTAGTGACTCCGTAATCCTTGTGCCTCCAACACGTCATGTGTGTTTAGTAAAATCAGGAGGCTTATCAATTATGAACGCCTCTCTACCTGTGATGACTCGAACCGGTGTGCGCGCGTTCCGTTTCCTACGCACGTCGCTGGCTGTGCATACAAACGCATATCGTGGCGTACAGCATCATTGATAAATGCATTGCACATGAACAGACAGGGCTGGCCTAAAATAAACTGTTTTCATTCAACTTTCCTTGGAGAATTGATTGTCTATTTAAATTAACAGTAGGCTAAACTCATTCCATATTATCCGACTTAGGTTAAGTATTAATTCTAGTAATGACAACTCATGTTGCTATCTTATTTTTCTGCAGGTATGCTTCAATTTGAAATTTGTATGAACCTATATTCAATTTGGATGTGAGAAAGTAGGCTAAACTAAACAAATACAAAACAAAATTAAAGGGTGTCCAACATGTGTCAGTGTGCAGATTATTAAATTACTTTCAAGGGTGTAGAGTTAAAAGAATTTCTCTCACATTTTGGGTAGGGTGTTCAACTGTCGTTGATCTCGCGCGCAACCCAAACAGTCTTTTAGCGCCCCTAGCGCACATAGCTAACCGTCAACTAGCCTATATTAAAGACGTTTTAAAACAAAATAATTTTTGTGGAAACCTATAATCACGTGATGAACTTATATGTTGTATCCATGTCACCCTAACTAATAATATCCGTACTTCGCAACTCGACACATATTGGCTATAGGAGAAGAGTTTACGTCAGAGGTGTGGGATAAGGTGAGACCCCTTCATCGTCATGGATACTGACGAAGGAATGAATGGTTTGAGGCCAATATGTCTCGCGCTGGATGGAGCGTTGCAAAAACCAGTCAAACTTTATTACACGACTGACATCACACAGAAAAAAAAAAAAAAATCTTTCTAACGTGCGCTTGAGATAAACACTTTTTTCCCAAGACAATTATTTTACCGGACCCATACAGCAATGTCATTCTCGTTGTAAACTTGCAACAACAATCGTAATAATAATAATAGTTTTTTTTTTTTTTTTTTTTTTTTAAGTGTAAAAATATGATCAGATATGCTGATAAACTTGCTTTTGAGTAGTCTAGCTATTTTTGGAATTTGATAATCGTGTGAAGCAATATGGCAGTTAGCCAATCAAGGTTTGGGTGTCTTTTTGACACACTTAAGATCAGCTTAAATTATGTAATACAGACAATAAAAGAAAGAAAGAAAAAAAAACAAAAAAAAAAAACAACAACAACAGGATTTTACTTTCTTTCTGACTCTATATCTTGTGTGTATCCGTTTATGGTTTGTTTGTGCACGTGCAAACCCCACAGCACGTCGGTCCTCTACCTCAGCTCCACATTTCATCATGACACGGATAATAAAAATGGAAACGCTGCCAACATAACGTAAAAAAGTCAAAATGTTAAAAAGTCTAGACCACATAAAGTCATACTGAAACGATGCTTTACAGCTCTGGAGTGTGTGTGTGTGTGTGTGTGAGTGTGTGTGAGTGTGTGTGCGTGCACCAGACAGAGAGCCTCACACAAATACACACGCAGGCTTAGAAAGCGCTTTAGAGGGATGAAACAGTTTCTAACCTCGAGATGTGCATTTTAGATGGACAAAATGCAGCTGTTCCAATAACTGTGATCGCTTGTTCATTGTCAGAGTGCCATAGATCTAACAAACAAAAAATCAACGACATAAAAAATAAATAAATGCACATGACACGCTAACCACTATGAATTTGCTCTTGAAGCATCAGTGGAACACAGGCAAGCAGCACAATTACATTTGCGCAAACTTTCACTTTCTATAGGCTACACTATAAGACAACAGACAGTGTATTCTAACAGCAGCACACGAGGTTGCTATGACCATGAAGAAGACAATGTGTTGTGATTGGCTACACATAAAATGAAAGTTATAATTGCCTATAGATTGGCGCTCTTTGCATGAATTGGACCACAAGTGCATGATGCCTTATCTGCAATATAAATGTCCAGCCACTATCTGCGCGACTCATGTTTTAAAAAAAAAAAAGAGTTCATGCAATTGGATGAGGAATGCAGTGCTGAGAAACGACAATGCTTTAAAATCAGTTATTGGTCCGCTTATTTGCATTTAAGCTCTCGAGAATTTTTTTTTTAAAAGACACCATATCAAAACTCACTAGTTTTGAACCGATTAATGCTTTACAGACAGACCAGAAAACTTTGTTTTATTATAATTTTAGCAGGTACAAAAACACATCGCAGAGATTTCCTGAAATTTCCAAGTTTTCATAGACAAACCAATACATAACAGCACCTTCATCGGCAAGTAGGGTATTCAAAATTATAGCAGCAAAAACTATCTTACAACCATTCAGTTTACATTGAGTAACTGTGATGTTCTTAAAACTAGAAATGCACTGTAGCTTCATTTAAAAAGCTGAAATATATGCAATATGTACACATCAAATATGTTTGGAAAAGCTCTCCAGAGTGGAGTGAAATTTTAGAGACTTGTGGTACCTGATTGGCCTTTTGCTCGCTGAATCGTGGTCGGTTTCTCGGGTGGAGGCTGCACGCGTCTGGGGTTCGGGGCTGCTTCAGCACACGCGGCGGGTGAGGTATCCGGTAGCCGGGACTCAGACCTGGGCTGCAGGCGCTCTTCCGAACCGGTGTCTGGAATCGGGAACACTGAATGATTTAGTTCACTTCGACAAAAAGTCACACACACACACACACACACACAAACAGTGAACTGGCAAAATAGCAGAGACATACTCAGACTTTTCTGATAGTGCAAATTACGTGAGTAAAACTTATTTTAAAAAATAATTTATTGCCTACTTTAAATACAAGTGTGCAAGCCAATAAACGAGTTAAAGGTTAAAAGAGCGTTCAGGTTCCACCAACAGGCTAAATCCTAAGTCTTTTTTCTTTACAATCTCACCCATCTTAAACATTTGCATGCAAAAAGTAACGGAGATGCATTAGGTCAAACAAATTCGTTTACTGGGGATTTGTATATTTTTTCTTAAATCAGAAAATCACACTAAATAAAATGAAGTGTTCAGAGTCTGTTAACTGTAAAACAGACTACTTCTCAACTCTGAATTATTACTTAAACAAAGTTGCAGATAGCCTACTTGTTTTTTGTTTTGTTTTGTTTTTTTAGCTTACAGAAATGATAAAAAATAAAACTTTGACAACGATCGCAATCGCAGCCTTTGGGAAAAAAAAAAAAAAACCCAGCCTAATCAAAAAGAAAACCCCCAAAACAAATAAAATTGGACATAGACTGTCTTGTAGCCTATCACACTCGATGAAAAAAATACCAGGTGAAAAAAAAATACATTGAACTCGAGAGTATACATTGTTTAAGCACAAAAAACCCCCTCAAGAATAAAATCTCACACATGTCTTTAAATGGAATAGGCTAACGGAATATTTCATTTTTCCCTCTCTGCTGCATCCGAGCATGAAGATAAAACAGTTCTGGGCGTCTAATAAAAGATCTTGCCATGCAGTTTTTGCTCCATAAGCTCAGAATAATGACAATCTCAGTGAAAGTTCGACAATATTCACCTGTGCACTCTCCGAAGTCTGACTATCCCCCGTCTTCGGTCAAATAAACCCCAAGCGCCACCGAAGAGTTTTTAAAAGCGACTAGCGCCCCCTCCCTGACAGCTGCGCGCTCACACAAAGCCTGCCCTCGAATCGAACAGTCTTTCACGTCTCTCAAACTGCTATAAACCTTCATGGTTTTAGAATATTGAAGCTACAGGTACTCATTTATGATTTAATTGATAATTGTAGTCAGGACAATGAAACAAATGGCAACAAAAAAGAGAATTTGAGTGGCCTCATAAATAGCTCTTTTATTTCAACTACTACGAAGCTGGCAGCTTTCTGTTGACTTTGTTATGTTTGTTTTTGAGTTCAACCATTTGTCCGTCTGAGGTTATGTGTGATTTTGACAGAGCGTGTTTCAGTGTGTACGCATGGAGCCGCCGGTCCGCGGTGCCCCGGTAACCTAGAGAACTGCGAGAGAGCCCTGAAGCACGCGCTTTAGAGGCGCTCCGCTCTGCGTTCAATAAGCGCGCGAGATAGAGGCTTTCCAGCAAACACACAAAGAAAGCGAGAGAGTGGAGATAAAGGGCTGGAAAAACACAAGTACAGTAAATTAGCTTGGAGAACGGGATTTGACACCCGGCGGGGACAGAGACCTGAGGGAAAGAGACAGAGCCTGTACTCCGTGACCTGATCTCGCGTGCTTTGGAATAAAACTTCAGTAGGCTCCAAAAACTCATTTGGATCACTGCCCTGATCAACACAATATTGTCGTATCCTATCATATACCTCTTGGGGTCGGTTCTGTCACCACTCTCACTATTCTGGCACGTAGGCTACTGCCGATGAAATAAATTGCCACTTAGTCATTAACGTTTATAAAGGTGTGCCCATAAATAAGTGTCATTGCAGCGTGTGCTTTGACTCCTGCTGATCTAAAACACACATCACCAACTACAGTGAAAGAAAGCACTTTTTTAAAGGGGTGTGTTTCTTATGGGTGAATCGGTGTCACTTCATACAACCACCAAACATCAGATTGTAAACACCACACAGATACTCAGTTGTTGTTTGTTCAGAAATGAAAGATTTAAAGTCTTCTGACAGCAGAGAAACACTGGCTTTACAAATGTGTTGATGTTAGTTCCTTAAAAAGTAGCCTCCTCTCGAGCGAGAACGTTCAATATAAAACTTAAGTTATTTGTGACGACATTATAACTGTTTATATTTGATTACTATGCAAATATGTACTTCACTGTGTATATTCGCGC
Source organism: Opsariichthys bidens (assembly GCA_037194245.1). Classification (NCBI taxonomy): domain Eukaryota; kingdom Metazoa; phylum Chordata; class Actinopteri; order Cypriniformes; family Xenocyprididae; genus Opsariichthys; species Opsariichthys bidens. The sequence continues at coordinate 14,746,297 of CM074300.1, forward strand.
GCGGTCCTTCCGTAGCCTATAGCTTCAAGATCAAGACCGAATGAATGAAGCTCGTGTCATCTCATTGAAACGTGGCGAAGCAATATTGACGAGACACTACATCAAATAACTGAAAGTATTCTTAACGCATTTGCTACTATAAACAAATAAATAAACACACGCACAATCATAAGTGACGCTTTTGAGAAGCGCGGAGCGCGCGACACTCACTCCGTCTACGAGGCGCATCTCACGAGACTCTCTACCGGCCCCGCGCGAGCTCACAGCGGTTTCACCGGGGTGAGGAAGAGGCATCCCATTTCCATGACAACCTGAGAGAATATTACAGGCTACGTTTCGCAAATTAAATTCGGATTCACTCCGTCCATCTACAATGACATCGCACACAACACAGTTATTTACGCGGCGGGGATCGAACATTCAACAGGTCATTCAGACCAGAAAGTTCTCTATAACATAATCTCGTGCAGAAACACATGAAGGGAGACCGCAATACAAAAGACACAAATCAGCCCAAGCATGTTGTCGCTAATTTAACATTTCAGTACGTACGTTTATGTGCTTTTTCTATAAAGCGTATTAAATTAAATTTCCCACTTACTTGATTTCTGTTGAGGTTCCGTCTTTACATATGTTTGTAAAGCCCTAATAATTCCTTGTGCATATCCAACAGAAATTTGTAAAAAAAAGAACTGAAAATAGTGGTTGAATGGAAGTTGGTTTTAAAGTCGCAAAAGCTGATGATTTTTCATTAAAAATATTGTTTGACTGATTTTCCTCTTAGCTAAGAAGAAAAAAGTACTCCGTGGTTCTGTCAGCTCCACTATAACAGAGTCGGCGTTAGTAACGGAGATGCGCTGAGCTTAAGTTGCAATGTGCCTTTGTTTATGTGGCGCGCTGAACGAGAGAAAGTCTAATAGCACATTTATGTCCAGCCTTTCTAGTCTGGAATGCACTACGTCAATGTGACGCCATGGGAGAGGTGACGTCGAGCGTGCACTGCGCTCCCCCCAGCCTCGCTGGTACAGTAAGCCGTACAGTCCATGCCAGGAGAGAGAGAGAGAGAGAGAGAGAGAGAGAGAGAGAGAAGGAAAGGAATAATCTTCTGACTCTTTGTCAAGCGTTGTCTGAAATCGCGCGGTAGGGCGTGTTGTCGACTGCTTGCTAGTGGACATTAACAACATGTAATTCGAGTCAGAATAATTTCAGAGCTGATTAAACTATTTTAAATGTTCTTATTTTGTTAGCAGTTGCCGATTTTATAAAACGAATCGATTGATAATAACCTAATGCACATTAACGCGGCCTCTTCAGTTTTTCACTTTATGAAATATACTGGAACCATATGGTTTGTTCGTTTACTAAAGTGTGCAAAGTTACCACACACGTTTGCGCTTGTGAACTTTCACCTAAAAATATTGGTAGGCAAGCTTCCATTGGACAAATAGACTAGATAGAAAAACCCTTTTTGTTTCTGTATTCAATTTCACTTGACCTCAGCGCAATCAAAAATATAATAAAATAATCAAATATAAATGATAAGGCTGTGAATTGGGGTTTGTTTGAAACCTCAGTGTGCTTCCGCCGTGCTCACGAAACAAATTATTAAATATAGCTAGCTTACACCATACTTAAAAAAAGGGGGGAAAAAAGTCATCAACAGCCAATCACAAGACGCGTAATTTCTTGGCCACGTTCTAATTCTGGCCAATGATCAGCTCCCGGAGGCGGGGCGAGGACTTGACGCACTGAGGCGCGTGATTGACGCAAGCAAATGTTACTAAATTTAGCAGCGGGTGGCACGGGGTGTGAGATAGCAGATCCTTCATTCATTCAGCCGGGGCGGGTCCGTTTATTTTAGACATTTGATTGTGTTCCAGCCAATCCAAATATAGTCGTAGACAGGTATTTTTAGCGGAAGCGTGTCCCCGTTACCACTTACCAGGGAACAACCTTATGATATCTCCATACTGTAATGGGAGAAAGTAGAGAACCGATAGCCTCGGGTAATTTAGCTGCTGTTGGCTCAAAATGATGCATTTTTCGCAGGTCTCTCCGTTCTAACCATGTTGATTAACTCACTTGGCTCTCCGGTAAAAGCAGGATAGTATAAGTTCGGACGCCCCGAGGACACTAATCAGGTTTCGGTTGTTGTGCTAAATATTTTTGTTGATAGAATGTGGTTGAAAGGCAACAGTTTTAAAAGGGACAGTTCGTACTAAGCTAAGTCTCGCGGCAAAATATCGCTTAGAATTTGTTTTCTTAATATCGCTAATCGATAGAACAGGTTCATTGTTTATTGAGTAGTAGGACTAGTCGGTAAAAGACCACAGGTGTTTGCTCACGCAGAGGTTAGATGTTACAAAGAAGTTGTAAATAAGGATGTTCTTGCTAAGCACAGGCATCAGGATCCATATCTGACAATAAACCAGATAAATATAATATTCTTATATATATTGGAGGAACAATTAGCGTGTGTTTGCTTGCTTATATATTTTTTACTTTACATATCTATTGTATATTTTGACCATTTCTCAACTTCAAGAAGTCCAGTAGCACATCTGGTGGTCTGTAGTTGAGGCGAACATGTTCCGCGGCGCGAGACCTGGGGCTAGGTATGGAAAGGGTGCGCGCGCGGAGGGAAACTCGCTCCTTTTAGCGCTGCTGCGTTGCCGTCACGGGGAATCCCCTCTCCGTGACCTTCCCCCGCGTCTTTAGACGCTTAAGCGGGGAGCGGGGAAACCGGGTCAAGTGATATTAGCCTCGTTTGTGACAAGACAGGTTCTGCTTTGAGTGATTAGAGACAACTAGTTAAATGACATTCATTTTAAAGAACCAGAAACTGGCTCAGTATTCACATGTATAGCTTATGTGCAAAAGTTCAAGCTGAATGAAACATCTCTTTATATATATATATATATATAAAACGAAATAACGGGACATTTTAAAATTGTGATTTTCAGTCCAAGACAAAAGTCTTGGGAATGTATTTAAAAAATAAATAAAAACAGGAACCAATCCTCTCTAAATGACAGTAAAAGTCATGAAAATGAATTAGTCAAAAGCTGTGTTGATGTTCTGTCTTGATAAAGGCACACTTCTGAGACAATAACAATATTTACATTTACATTGGTCTCTATAAAATAAAATATGGCTCTCGACTGAATAGTAAGCACGTTATTACAATATGACTTTATCCATATTTGCAACAGACTCTGCACTAACCACAACATCTGTATATTATGTTTATTACAACAGAAATTCTAATGCTTTTTCTTTTTGAAATCAATGCAATCACACCTAAACACCTTTTTATGTTGCTCGTGTCCATTTGAGTGACATGATATGACCATTTCACACTCACTCGATCTGATTAGAACCGTGAACTGAAACCATCAGAATCAGGAGAATATTCTTCCTATAGTACTTCTAATTAATAGTAGGCCCAAATTGTATTGTTTCACATGAACAAATACACAAATGGTAACTGTTTGGAGAATATTATGAATACTGAGCACATTTCTGAAGGTCTTGAACTTTGCTCTTTACATTAGAAAGACAGTTAATTTCAACTTAAACTCCCACGTTTTCCGGCAGGGATTATATAATGGATACATCTATGAGTGACAGATATCTGAATGGCTTTTACAGCAGTGACTCATCAAAAATGAAGAGAAAACTGCCTTCCTGGGCTGAGGTGAATTTGATAATAGTCACACGATGACTACAATCATTTAAGATAATCTTATATTAGCAAAGTCCAGTAGTGATGACTATTATTAATATTATATCTTACCTCAAACCACACATTAATTGGAAAGAATGCTGTGATTGTAATTTGCATCGTGGGCATATATTCACATATTCATACGTGAAACAGGTAGCTGTGCAGCAACTGAGTGCTATTTAATTGTATAAATGTTAAATCAAGCATATCACAGGTTGACGAGCTAAAAGGTCAAGCGTGGTGAAAACTATTTGTTAGTTTTGCCTGTGTTTGTGAGTGGGCGTTTGTACTTATGTACGTTGATCACACTCAAGCAATGACCTGGATGTGAGGGAAATCCTCAAAGACGGTTTTGTGTTATTACTTTTTTTAAATTAAGTGTGAAGTGTAATTTTATATGTTCATATGTCCATGCATGTGATGTGACTAAACGACTTGGCAGAAAAGTGCAGTTTTTAGGAGTCTAATGTCATTTTACTTTTCTTCTATAAACCCTTTTACATTAATGTGTTACTTAAAGTAATATATATATATGTACTTCTTTCTAAATTCCTTAAAACAGTGCAAATGCTCTCCAATGCAGAGCAATGGCCAAGGTCTAGATTTTTGCTAAATTATAGCAGTGGAGCATTATAGCATTACCATTGGAGATGGTCACCATTCACTGCCAAGATATGGACAAGTGCAAGCACAACGTTGAGTAAATAATGACTGAATTTTCATTTTTTAGTCAACTATCCCTTTAATAGTGGAAACTACAATGCTGTGAATGCTATTTTACTCAATTGTTAAAGGATAATTCATGAGTTCACATGTTCATATAATCTTTGAATGCAATAGGAAATATTTGACTTGCTGTCCTTGGTGGAGAACTCGAGCTAGCGACTTGACTTTAAACTCGCATGAGTTAGAGAAAACCCAACAGAGAAGTTGGAGTTGGGGTGGTGGAAGGATTCCAGAAAATGGTCGCAGGACTAAGGTAAATTGTGACTTATATATGTGTCCTCTGATGTTGATTGGCCAGATGGTTCCTCATGAACTTCTTATAAACTCCATTTTGTGGTATTTTATGACAGTACGGTTGTTTGTGCAAAAACCAAGCATGAATTGAACAGTTTTTGCTAGTTTAAGTTCAGTATAGTAACATTAATGACATGTTAAAGACATAAAATATAAAGGCGCCAAAATACCATCCTGTCTTTAATGTTGTCATCAGGTCATTCCTACAGTTTGGTATATTTTATGTCCCCATGAAACAGTACCTCATATTTTGCAAAATATTTATCAACTTTCATGCCACATGGTATTTTTAACCTATTTTCTTTGACATAAAATACAGTTTATTGTGATGCATTTTTTAAATATGTAAAACCATTAAAATAGTTTGTCTCGAACTTCACCCTGTTATTGATGCTACTTGGCCTTTCATTTCTTAAGCATTTTAAATCACATGATATCAGTGACATCATTTCCTTAAAGGGAAAGTGACTCCAAGAAAAAAGGATCATAAACTTTTCTTTTATTTCCTCTTTTTTGGAAGACTTATTTAAAAGCACAAAACATAACATGTATACCCTGTCAATTAATACTTTTTTTATATATCTATTTTATATCTATCTACTAAATATTAATTTTCTGCTAGTATGTTGTTCTTCCCTATGGCTTTACTGGCTTAAAACGCCAATCCAGTTACACATTGCATTATACAAATGTGCTCTAATAGGGTGCCTAGACAACATGTGAAATATCTGGTCAGACTCAGGATCATTACTGGTCATATAATTAGAATATCATCAAAAAGTTGATTTATTTTACTAATTCCATTCAAAAAGTGAAAATTGTATATTATATTCATTCATTACACACAGACTGATTTATTTCAAATGTTTATTTCTTTTCATTTTGATGCTTATAACCCGACAACTAAGGAAAATCCCAAATTCAGTATCTCAGAAAATTAGAATATATAGATATATAGTTGGGGCTCCTTTTACCTGAATTACTGCAGCAATGCAGCGTGACATGGAGTCGATCAGTCTGTGGAACTGCTCAGGTGTTATGAGAGCCCAGGTTGCTCTGATAGTGGCCTTCAGCTCTTCTGCATTGTTGGGTCTGGCATTTCGCATCGTCCTCTTCACGATACTCCATAAATTTTCTATGGGGTTAAGCTCAGGCGAGTTTGCTGGCCAATTAAGAACAGGGATATCATGGTCCTTAAACCAGGTACTGGGTGCTTTGGCACTGTGTGGAGGTTCCAAGTCCTGTTGGACAATGAAATCTGCATCTCCATAAAGTTGGTTAACAGCAGGAAGCATGAAGTGCTCTAAAACTTCCTGGTATACGGCTACGTTGACCTTGGACCTCAGAAACACAGTGGACCAACACCAGCAGATGACATGGCACCCAAACCATCACTGACTGGAAACTTTATACTGGACCTCAAGCAACATGGATTGTGCGCCTCTCCTCTCTTCCTCCAGACTCTGGGACCCTGATTTCCAAAGGGAATAAAAAATTTACTTTCATCAGAGAACATAACTTTGGACCACTCAGTAGCAGTCCAGTCCTTTTTGTCTTTAGCCCAGACGAGACGCTTCTGACGCTGTCTGTTGTTCAAGAGTGGCTTGACAGCTGAAACCCATGTCTTGCATACGTCTGTGCGTAGTGGTTCTTGAAGCACTGACTCCAGCTGCACTCCACTCTTTGTGAATCTCCCCACATTTTTGAATGGGTTTTGTTTCACAATCCTCTCCAGGGTGCGGTTATCCCTATTGCTTGTACACTTTTTTTCTACCACATCTTTTCCTTCCCTTCGCCTCTCTATTAATGTGCTTGAACACAGAGCTCTGTGAACAGCCAGCCTCTTTTGCAATGACCCTTGCCCTCCTTGTGCAAGGTGTCAATGGTCGTCTTTTGGACAACTGTCAAGTCAGCAGTCTTCCCCATGATTGTGTAGCCTACAGAACTAGACTGAGAGACCATTTAAAGGCCTTTGCAGGTGTTTTGAGTTAATTAGCTGATTAGAGTGTGGCACCAGGTGTCTTCAATATTGAACCTTTTCACAATATTCTAATTTTCTGAGATACTGAATTTGGGATTTTCCTTAGTTGTCAGTTAAAATCATCAAGACTTTTTGATGATATTCTCATTATATGACCAGCACCTGTAGTTCATACTAGCTTGATCTTGACCAGTGTGTTTTTATGATAGACAGACATTTTCTCCCTCTGATTATACTAGAAAAATAATTGAATTTAAAACAAAATTCAACAAACCAACTCAACCGAACTGTAGGAATGACCCCATCTTATTTGTTTTGTTTTCAGAGAATGTCTGACAACCACACCTACCAGTTTTTTTAACCGTAAATTTAACAGGATTTTCACAGTGCGTGAAGCATGTGGGTGTATGCGTGCATCTCTTCCTCTTACCACTCCTCAATATTTGTGTTGCCCCCACTGTGTGGGGTGTCAGAACAATTGTACAGGAATTCCGAATGATAGTTTAGCAGGTGTTCAGAGGTTAAATATGCAGACGGCTTTTGTTGTGAGCATGCCATTGAGTCAGTAAGATAAATCATTGGAGAACTGATTCATGCATGTGAGGACTGATTATTGATCAGTATTGAGGATCTTTCCCTGATGAAACCTAAAATAATATGTGTTGGATGCAAGATAATTTGATAATTATAATATGACCATGTGATCCTTGCAAGTACAATTTTGTCTGTATTATATGTGCCCCCTTCAAAAATTGCTTTTGAGAAATTTTATGTTTATTGTCCCTCTCAACTGTTAGATGAAATTTACACCCATGAGTATAATGTCACTGTATTGAGATTCATCATAACCACAAAAATTTAATACAAAAATATAATATCCTTACAGCACAGACTTATTCATATATTATTGAATATTATAAAAGATAGTCCTGTCAGAGTTTTTAAAATATGTATTTTTATTTGCACATTCACCATTATTCGGAAGGCTCATTAAACATTTAACAAATGCCCTGTCTGACATACCAAACTTATGAATGAGGCTTTCCCAATGAGTAAGCAATGGAGAGTTGATTTGCTATTTTAAAGTCTTTGCCATTTATTGTATTTTGTATGTGAGCGTATTAAGTGATACCCATGTGCAAACCTCTTGAAATGCATGCGTAGTAGTTTTCTTTGTGTGCGTGTTTGTTTTGAACATTTCAGGGGAGTAGACCATGACATGCATGTTGTCTGTTGGCCAGGTGAATGAGTTCCTGAAAGACAAGGCAGGCAAGCCTCAGTTTAAGGAGAGAGAGTAAGAGATGAACCCTCTCCTAAGATAACATTTCTTTGTAGAATTGTATCATTACCTTTTACCACATGTCATAGAGACTCATAAACACCAGGCACAGAGAAACAGATTACTTGATGTATGTTGCAAGGGTTAGTTTAAAATGTCAGTGCGTTGGTGTTCTTTATTACCTTTATTAATGGAGACTGACTTTCATTTAAACGCTATGATTAATGACACATCTACTGCAGTTGATGAATTTGGTGATGTCCTTGTTCTCACAGCACAGAAGTTCAGTTAAATCAGTTATTAGTAATTTGTAATGTATTTGTAATTTAGGGCCTCTTTTACCAAAAATTGTTTTTTTAAAAACAATTGCTGATTACAGTGATTTGGACCTCCTTACATTTTTATTAAAGGGAAGTGTTTTGCAGTAATCATTGCTTCAAATCATGAGCGTTTGTCTTTTCAATTTAAATCAAGATTGTGGAAAACAGAACATGCTTAATTTTAATTTGAATTGTTACACAACTGAAAGATATTTAATATGTGTTATGTGGAATCATGGGATGGAGTGATTTTTTTTTTTTCATTTGGGATTTACATAAAAAATGTTTAATCAATTAATCTGTGTTTGCTTGGCGTTGAAAGCAGATTTATAAAATGAATAACTCCGATTCTAAATTCTGATTGGATTGTGAAAGTTGTGACTAAATTAAACTTTATAAAATTGCGTATTAATGCACCAAGTTATGACATTGATTTATAAAAGCTCTCCATCCGCTTCACTCCATGGCTAAGGACACTCCTTCTCAGTGGTAAAGTCACAATGACACTTGGCCTTTTATGGCTTTCATGACTTAAATTTGACATATTTTAGGGCCTGAGAGTTTTTCATGTAACTCTTCATCTCAAGATGCAACCCATTTATGTAATCAGGGATGTAGAATTGCTCCGTTTATGTCAATGTTTGGAGTAGTGTACTTTCAGACACCCACATTTTCACCTTTGTGAATGTAAGGACACATGCAGTACTTGAAGTCCATGAAATCAAGTGGAAAACTTGTCTCATGTCTTCTGACCTTCCGTCACAGTCGTGAATCAGCATAGCGGCATCTTCACCTTTAAATCTAGGATCACTCTCAATGGTACATTTACAATCACAAAGGGCATATTACTCACCGTTTTGGTGAAAGTTGTGAGAAGTTTCGATGATCTTAAAAAGCGACCTCACACATTCATAATTGTGTAGGTATTTGAAGATCTACCTGTCACTGCCATTGTGAATTTCCCAGCAATTGGTGTTGGAAAAACTGCCCCCCACATTTTTTAAACCAATAACGTCCGGCCAGTTTTTGTCATATTCTGGGAATCACCCTCTATTGCCGGGTTTCACACCAAACCAGTGCCACACCCTCTTTCTGACACACACGATGCTAAGCAATGTGAACGTGTGGGATGTTGGCTTTAACTAAGGCATTACTTGCATAACAGTTGCCTGCTTTATGCACTGGGGGGAGGGGGAGGGGGTACACACACAGGTTGAATGACTATGAATTACCTGCAATTATTGTGAAATCCTGAATCTTGCATTCTGAACAAACGTCTGTGTTTGCCTTGAGGCTTTATAAAGAGTAGAAGCTGTAGTTCACATACCGGTGCTTTTTCTTCACAAAACACACATTCTGTTAGACCCACACACAACAAGGTCGTGATACACTAGCATTTAGGTAAACAGCAAATACTTTCAACGTTTTCGTTTACCAAATGACTCAGAGGATCAAGCCCATTTTCAGACAGGGATTCCCCAAACCCTTTAACACAGCCTCACTAAAAGTCATTGGATGTACAGTATAAGATTTAATTATGAAAACAATTTTAAAATTTATAATTATGTACATAAACCTATCTAGCTATTTAAAAAAAAAAAATCTATAAATAAGAGGCATCAGTGTTGACATAAAGGCCCGAAGTATGATTTTTTTTTGGTAGGTCACAAAATGAACTCTGTTATATAGAACAATTTGAGAATTATGAACAATATAATGCAATCTGATCTTTAAATTTGTTTGAATTAAAACTATTGTTTGCTCTTTCGAACAGGGTGCACCCTGTTTTCCAGCATTTTGAATTTTGGGTCGGAATGACTCATATCAGATTGTCTTCTCATATCAATGAAAATGTCAGTTAGATATTCTAGTTGATTAGGTGACCTTTGAACTTTTGAAACATTCTGACAGTGATTTTTCAATCAAGCTTAAAGTTTTGTGTGGTTATTGTACATTTGTATAAATGAGAAATGAAATTTCATTTCAATTTGTGTCTTACGCATTTGGAACGACATGAGGGTGAGTAATTCATGAGAGAAGTTTAATTTTTGGGTGGACTAACCTTTAAATGGATCTGTTTAAATATCGAAATGCAAGATGATTTTTTATCTTTTTATAAATTTAAGTAAGGTACTAAGCTCTATGATGAACAAAATAATTAAAGAGTGAAAGTAAAGAGAGTTTGTTACTCTATAGTACACATTAAACAAAAATGAATTCCTGGTTTAAGGTCATATAGTGTATGTCTTCAAAATGCATACATTGTGTGGGTGCTGAGACACATTTTCGCTTATAATTTGTGTGTGAGAAAATTCATTTCTAATGATATGTAACTATTCTAAAGCAAGGCCTATGTATGTTACAGTTCACACAGAAGCATGTTCACTCTGCAACATGGCTACAAAGTGTGTCTGTTTTTTGTAATATTTCTTATGGTTGCATTTATAGGCCTGATGAGTGAATGTATGCCGGGGGTGTATGTGTGTTTGTATGTTTCTAAGAGGATATGATTCAGATGTGCTGTTTGAGAGTAGAAAGGGGATGGTCTTATCTAAATGTTTGGACAGAGACTTTTTTGTATAATAAATAATCGCATTAAGCGTCACTCAGCCATGCCGGTTCCCCCACCATGGCTGCTTTCATCAGTAAACCACATAACAGAAAAACCTGTTGGTCTCCTGATTTTACAAGGCCAATAAAAGTAGGTCAGGACTAGGTTAATACATCTATCATACTGCTCTGCATGTTTAATGAACGTAGTTTTATCAAGTAGGTAGCAAATTTCACCCAAAATTTCACAATCTGCCTTTGATATGACAGTCGGTTTTATGGCCCACAGTGTGGTAGTTTGTGATTGCATACAAGACTGACAACTTCAAGTCAGAGACGGGTTTTGTGGGAAGATACACACACGCAAACACACTATACTTCTTCTGTCTTGTGATTGCTGGAGGTTTTGGGAACCAATAGGCTCTTTATTTAGACTCTGTGTCAAGAAGGAAGGTCACTAGCTTATCGCCATCTTTATCTATAATACACAGAGAATACTATGTATTATTAGCAAACACTTCCAAACACAAAACTCTTTCATATTTATGTAAAGTTAAGAGGAAAAAAAATTGATACGCTGCCTGATGTTTCCTGTGTTTAGTAATGCGATTGGTTCTTCATTGCTGGATCAGTGGAGAGCTGGCTGGCCGCCAAGAGTGCAGCACAGTGGTTACAGTGTGAATCGAACTGATCTTCACTCTAGAGAGAGAGGGACTTCCCCATTTGACTCCATTACAACACCGAATACTCATTCAAAGCACTTAGAAAAGTAATACATGTGAGATGACGGTAAACTACAGGTTGTTTAATGAAAAATGCTGCATTAGCATTACTGTAACTCATAGTGCATGGCTACTGTTTTAGATTATAACTGCGCTCTGACTTGTATATTTTTATTATTGTTGATGTTTCAGCAGAAGGTTGTACCTTGGTAAAGGCTGCTTGTTTGTTGAAACATCAACAATAATAAAAATACTTAAGTGAGTCTTCTTTTCTTTAACTTGCACTTTAAAAAGGTGTGTTTGATTCAGCTATTCCTCTCCTTAAAGTACTATTTTAAATTTATGAAAGGATAAAATGTATCCATTAAAAGCAAAGCAAGCCACTTTGGATATAATTGTTTTTATAATGTAAAAAGAATGATTAAAGTGCGTCGCTCGTGACATTTAAGGAGCTGTCATGCACATTGGACCTGGGTTAGAGTCCAACCCGGGTCAAGTCTTCATCCCATTCTTCCTCTGCCTCCACTTTTCAGTCAAATATTTATGATCCTCTCCAATGAAGTAAAAAGGTAATAAATAATAACAATAGAACTTTAAATGGCAAGTAGTAGTGACACATTTACAGCTCAAACTCTGCACATTTTGAGCTTTTTGATTTAAAAAAAAAAAAAAAAATTTACTGGGACGAATCAAAATTTCTTTGCACTTTTTGAGCATCATCCATTTTATATTGAATTGATTAAGGGTCATGAGTGTCGCCCAAGTTTGGCTATAATTTATTGATCGTTTATGTACTATGAAGTGTCCCTTTGTCTTTTAACAAAGGCACACTCACTAATGTGCATGTAAAGAATCTATTGTTGGCATACTTCTAGTTACAGTCTGACTGACGTGTTTAGTCCTTGAAGGTGTTTGAGGCCAGATGCAGGGTCAAATTAAACTCTTATTGCCTGAGATTCTGCAGCCTGATTGTATCCTTGGCACACAACCCTTAGGCCTGATTGGCTGAGAGGACAAATCATATCACCTGTCCTGTGGTCAGCCCATGAACTAGTGCCTTATAGTGAACTGACTGAGGTGTTAAACTATAACCATAGACGTAAATAGCATCAAACTCAGCTTATCTAAATGATAGATAAGCTGGGTTTGATGATATTGACGTCATATCTTTTTGAGGCCTTTTAATTTAAGAGTAACTCGCACACAAACACGCACATACATACACAACCTGGGCGCTCAGATACCCGCACAGACAGGAAGTTTGAAACAGTGGGGCTTTTGTCTGTGATTTGGCTCCAGTGATTTAGAACACGGTATAAGAGAGCTAAGAGCTGCTCTATCTTGCATGAGCACCTTTATCAACACTCCTTCACTTTCACTCCATCCTTACTGCTTTTTTTTTTTTTTTTAATTCCCTTGCAGACTTAATCTGATTTTCATTGACTAAAAACGTATGGCTTTCTATTGAACTACCTACACTGTAAAAAATCATTTTCAGGATTTGTTATCATAACTTTTTTTTTTTTTGTCAAATCAACTCAACAAATCAACATTTTGAGTTTCTATTGATTAAACCAATTGCCTTCATAGTATTAACTGATTTTTTATTTCAGTGAACTCAAACTTTTAAGGCAACCAGGTAACTTATTTTTTTTTTAAGTTAAACCAACAATTCTTTTTTACAGTGAACAAAAGCCAATGCCCTATTTATGCTCTATTTATAATTTTTAATTCCCAGCCATAAATTTTTATTTATGCTCAAGCTTGAACTACTTAAACTGGTTAAACTAAACTACTTCAGGGATAAAAAGTGGTTTCATTAAGATTTAATTTTAACAATATTAATCAAAATCCAGTTTCATCAATCATTTGAACAAAGTGACTGAGAAGAGAGAAGTACCTGCAGACTGTTTTGTTAATGTAGACGCTGCTGGCCATTCGCTGTAGTCAGGGTCAGGTTTGATTGGCGACTGATGAATGAATTCAACACAGCGGGCCAGTCGAGTGTGCAGCCCATGGGTGGTTAAAGTTACAGGTAGTAGTGTTGCATGCTGGGCTAAATGGTCTCAGAAAATCTGTCTCCATATAGGTGGTTGGGTGCAGCTAATGGGCAGACAGGATGCAGAGGACAAAACCACCTTACAGCTCTGCCGTAGAGGCTAGAATTCAGAAATGAGGAATTAAAGATTTTGATTACTTGAAACACTGTTTTGGATTCACCGACTTTTGCTGTTCTATTCAGTTTGAACATCTTTCGTGTTAATGCAATTGTATATTAGACGTAAAAATGTGACGTTGTATGTGTGCGTGTAAATGAAAAAGCAGGGGAAGATTGTTCTCTTTTTTTCCCCAAGTGGAGTACTTTGATGGTCATGGAAGTTCCCAAATGGAGGAGAGTTTAAAAGAAGCCAAAAAGATCTAGTTACACACTCACTCTCTTTCTCACATATGCACTCAGTGCTGCAGAAAGGTTAAAAAAAGGTGAAGAAAGTCGACACATAGATTGTTGTCATTCTAGGTCAATGCAGCACCAAATATAATATGTTATCAGAGAAGGAAAGAAGAAAATGGATTAAGTACAGCCATTTCTATTCATCTGTCAGGAGCTGCTGAACAGGTGCATTCCACTAACCTAACCTGTAGCATACACTGGAAAATTCAAACGAGGTGTTGAGCGCGCATGTGTCCAACTGTCAAACTCCACGCAAGCACTTGTTGTTCATCTGCTCACAAGTCCTATTTTTCTTCCATTAAGTAAAGCTGATAACTATGGAATCATGTTTCCACCTCAAAGTAAAAACAAAACAAACAAATAAGGTCATTGTGTCTTTATTTCTCATAATTGTGCCTTTATATTTCATTTATTATAATTATATTTCATATTCTCAATTTGTGTCTTTTCTTATAAATACGGACTAGATCTACATTTTACATCTCGCATTGTGACTCTCAAATTTCAACATTTTATCTGAAAATGATGATTTTATTTCTCATTGTGACTTTAGATTTCACATTTGTGTCTTTTTTCTCATAAAATGTTTCATTTCTTTCTTGTAATTGTGATTTAGATCTCAATTTTGTATCATATGTATTGTATCACAAAGTGATACATTATGACTAATTTTTTTACTTTACACTTTTTCCAATTTGCCTGTTATATATATATATATTTTTACTCTGAAATGGAAAACTTCCATAAATAACTATTTGAAACAATATTTGTCAGAAACTATTTTTGTTTGCCTATTTATGTTCAATATCCAGGTCAAATGGCCAGAGGCGTATTCTGATCGTTACACTCAAACCACAACCTACGTAACAGAGCTCTATCTGCACTATTAACAGAAACAGTATTCAAATCACCCTGGCAATACTATGAATGGCCATCAGCTTTTAGGTCATAGCAACCACGCCATTGACAGCAAGTTCCTTTGCCACTGGAATGGTATTTCATTCAAAATTCGGATTCAAATGAGTCGGCTTGGACTGCCACACAAGGATGAAGTCATCTCCAATACAGCATAACTAGCTATCACCAACTGTGATGGATCAGACTCTCTCTAAATATTGGCTACTCACTGTTTATATTCTGACCAACATGTTCCTTCCCCAACAGTTACATATTAGGAACCTAATGTTTGTTACAAGTTGAATAAATGGAGTGGGTCTGTATATATTTGCTGGAGAGCGAGCAGTGGAGTGAGACTTTGGAATTTAAAAGCTGTTTCACCAATTAAAAATGTGAGGAATGTATTAAGGGTTCTTCCCTTTTAGAACTTACTATGCTGCTAGGAATAATCTATTACACATTCTTGTTGTTGACTTTTAACCTCCCTAAGAAGTTCACAGGGGATATTGTGTAACCGTAACCGTGGATATATTCAGTATGAAATACAAACTTACTTTTAGTCTTTGCCCCAAATGGCACCCTAAGTCCTTAATGTAATACAGCACAGAATGTTGGGTAAATGTTGGCCTTGCTTGAGTTGTGCGAAAGTGTGCACAGCCACAAAAGGGGGTGCTGGTGAGCCCCCTTTAGAAAAACCTAAAATGACAAATGTGAAGGCCTTTGCCCTTGTAGACATTACAGGTTGTGGGACAAAAGCCATTGCAAGTCCGCAAGTCCATTTGTAGTGTGCTGATGGAGACCGGGCCATTGATTAGTGGGGAATATACTGCCCACCATACTAAACTGCATTCTGCTTTGTTACATAGTAAAACAAACAGTTGCCGTTTTACAAAAAGGACTGTTTGATGTAGTACAATACAACATTGTTGTCGTTGGATTTGAGTGGCACCCACTAATCAGCATAAAGATAAATATAGCATTCTCATTCAATTTTTAAAATAATGTCATTTTTTTAGGCTTGGTATTTATGTTAAATTGCAGTGTAGATGGGAAGGTAGAGGTGAGAGAAATAAAATAGTATCAGGAAATGATGACTCAAACTCGAGTCCCCATGAGCCAGATCAGTGCAGCTTTCTTGACTGGTCAAAAATGTTAAACAGTCACACAGCTATTAGTACCGGTAATAGAAGGTCAAAGTATGGAGTGTATACAGTATGTATTTTGGCAAATGTGGTTGCCAGATTGTTTAGTAAAGAAAAATTAGCATACTATGCACAGAATTTATACTATACAATGTACACTTGTTTCACAGGAGAACAAGTAATTTGCACGGCTGTGGACGGCTGAATTCAATTAGGTATAAAAAATCTGAGCAATCTTTTCTGTTTTGATTTTCTCGCTGTTTTCACACCATTTGAATCATCATATTTACAGGTTTATTTCAGCCAGCGTTGGCAGGCTTCATGTAACTGTTAGGTGGATGATGCTTAAGTTGGATCTCTCTCTCTCTTTTCCTATGATGCAATCTCCCTTGCTCATGTCTGTCTCTCCCTTTCTCTTCCACTCATTAGTCGCCATGGTGAATCAAACTATCATCGCCATGACAACTCAGGCCTTCAACAGCCTGGTTCCGCACCAAACACGCAAAGGTCTCCTACGCACGGCTGCCCAAAACGCCGCTTTGTGTGTTTGTGAGTGCGAATGTTTGCGTGTGTGCATATGTGTGTATGTTGGTAAAACACAAGGGCTGTTAGAGAAACGTTCTAATTACAGAACTGTGATTTATGCAATAGCATGGCCTTGTTTACAAAGCGCTGCCCTGTTTAAATTCGTCACAATACTAGGACGTCTATTTTTCAACCTCATTTACATACGTGAATAATATATTTTCTTTCCAAATTTAGCATGCTTGTAGACTTAGATTATTTTAAAAATATCATCCAGTGAATATTTTTGACTGACTGTTATGGTATAAGACATTATTTATCCAGAGAGACACGCCATTTTTAAACCTAACAATTTGTAGTTAGTGTTCAAGGCTGTTCGATAATTATTACTAAACACTGACAATTAGATAAATAATCAGGATCGTGTCTGTGTGCTTTCTAATGCCAGTTAGATGTCCTTTTATGGATGTCACCAGTAGCCTACCTCAGTCTGATTGACCACCTGACCCTCCTCCCACCATGTGACCAGTGTCTAGTCTACCTGTAGAAAAGAGAAGTGGTCGGTCATGAGTCTCTGGTGACACACCCACGCATCTGCAGGTTACCTACGCATTTTCAGTCTCTGTCACAAGTTACAATGGAACTGAAATATCTCTGTTTCACTCAAACACAGACACCCCTGTCAGAGAAGTTGCAACACAAACAATGAAAAGCACATGTGCACATATACATTGATGTCAAGTGAAATATATGTTTATATGTGTGTGTGTGTATTTGCATGAAAATAAGTATGCTCTATGTATGTATGTGATATATATATATATATATATATATATATGCATATTTTTGTGTCCAAGTAATAAGTATCCAAATAAATAAATAGTTAAATTCATGGCATATATCAATTTATTCAATAAAACCTATTTACTGAATTCATTTTTTGTTTATTTAAATAATACAAAGTATTTTATGTTTTGTTATCTTAAACCTGCCAAAATGTCGGGTGGTGCAACTGTCTGAACAAATGAGCAGACTAAGAAAACTATTTAAAACAGTGTCTTAATAATGATCATAATAAAAAAAAAAAAAATACTATGGCATCATTTTAGGTTTAAAACCTTTCATATAGACACATTTCATATATATCAGTAGTTTTAAAGCTGTTGAGATAATTGAAAAACTTTTGTCCAGCAATTTGTATATTCTCAAAGTCAGGGTGGCACAACTGCAAACATGGCATAAGGTAAAAATAGTAAACTAGATAATGCATCATTCAGAGGACCCCAACTGATCCTTGTGGCAGAGTGAAAAGGTTTGTAGATCTCTCTCAAATACTGGTAAAAACTGCTAATTTCAAGTATGAAAGGTAGGTTGGTAACCTTTGCAACTACAGTATGCATAGCCTACAGTGTGGAAACAATATGATTTATGCTCTTAATTCAGTATAAACTCCAACTCCGTAATGGTGAGTATCCACTGATGTGGACGGGCAGCACAGAGCGACCGTTTTCAATTCAATTCTATGGAAGTTGAGCTTCTCAGTCATGCGGTGCATTGACAGCGGACCGGAGAAAGCGTTGAGGGAGGCCTAGAAGTCCAAAAAGGTTGGGCATTCGACTTTATGCAAATAGGAAGCGAAAAATGTGGGTGGCAGCCAATCTCTGTGAGGTTCAGGTAGTGATGTCTGTCTTGAGCGTTTAAAATATGCAGGTAGTGCTGGAGTTTATGCTGGATTTCGTGCGTATTATTTACACATTGGACGTTTTGCAGTTATGTTAAGTGCAGTTTGGATTTTTTCATTGTGGTTATACTGGCTGAGATTATAAAAGGTTATAAATTTACATCTTTACTTGGGGTATTTGGAAAACAAAGCTTGCCGATTTCCAAATGTAATCGTGTATAAATCTGTGATGATTGCTGAAAAAACCCCCAGATTAAACACACTTGCTACAAACACACCCCAAAGCGGAGGCGTTATAGCTTTGCCAGCGGCACTGAGTGGAGTTTTGATGCTGCAGTGGACACTCACCGTTCCAGGTGAGTCTCGATATGTCCCGTTCACACAACAACTTGCAGTAGTGTCTCAAATACTTATATGTATGAACGTGCAACGAGAGTCAAGCCCGTATTCTCTTACCAGTAACCAAAATAATATAAAAGATGGCGACGTACATAAAACTGTAAAGTCTTGTTACTTTTTGACATGTCAAGAGTCCAATTGACCCCTCGCAAAACCCGCCCCGTTGCTTTGCCCGACAAGCCATGCGCTCTCACGACACGCATCATGTTCTCCCGCAGTGAAAAATACATCGCGGAGCAAAGAGGACACTGACAACGTATGAAACAGTGTCATATTTAAAATAATGTAATTTTTTAAAGACGTTTAAACAATAAATACCGTACAGTGTCTCTTTAATGTGTTGTGACAGATCGCTGTAGCTCCTCAGTTCAAGCAGCTCGTGAGCCAACCATCTCTTCATACTAGTTCATTTATAGCATCAAATAAACATGAACGGACATCAGAAAGAATGTTGTTTCAAGCGCGGAAAGACGTGAGGACACACAATATTTCAAGTTCACCAACATTAATCTGCTAACTCCCCTGACTGCTTTGTCGGATAAAATGGCGGATTCAGGGTTATGATTGGTCAGATCGCCTGTCAATCAAACTGTTTGCGAAGGGTCAATAGAGCCTTGAGTTTATCCGTCAAATTTTCATTAACCGACAGAAACTTCGACGCAAATGCGACAGCTGGACACATTTAACCTTTGCAGTGTCTCGAATCTGCATGACACAACATTGAGTTGCGCAAAGAACACAAAACTGATGGGGACCGGTCCGGTGGAGAACAGTGACTGGATCTAGAACTTTCAAATGACACACAGTTCATATCTCCGTTGCTGTAAGTTACCGAAAGCAATACCAAACACAAAAACCTTAAGCAGAACGGCTCTCTCGTACTATATGATGTGAGAGACAACTAGCTGTCCAGTGCAGTTCCGTTCATACAGCTCAGGTTTTCTGAGAATGCGCCTGTGAGTCCTGAAAATTTACAGGTGTGAGTTTGATTATAGAATGCGGTTGTCACTCCCATAAATAACCGTACTGTGTGTGAATGTAACAAATACAAGGAATGAACCGTATTCTGCTGCTGTGTAAACGTGGCCCCATAAGACAAAAAGTCAATAAAAATAGTTACCAACTGTTGTTACAGGACCTAAGATATGAACTTCCCCTAATCTGACTCTAAAATCTTCATTTTGATATAGAAAAAAGTCAATGGATGTGTTATGCGTCACCTACCCAAAAATAAATGCCTTTAGTTCCACTGATACAAAAATAAACTTAGAACTGAATATAGACCAAAGAAACAATACTCTATCTGACACAAATTGTGAATCTCTCTCTCTTTCTCGCTCTCTCTCTCATACACAAAAACGGTCTTTTGTGATGTTCGGCACATCATGGATGCAGCTGTCATGCTGTAATTGTCTAAGTGTTTGTGCGAAACATGGAAAGTTGTTTGTTGCAATGGTGAAATTCGTGGGTGGAGAGAAAGGCAGCTGGTGACTCTAGTGTACAGTTGCCAAATGTGTATGTGTGTGTGTATATGAGCGTGTGTGAGGGGGTGGGTTGCGCACAATGGAAAGTGAACTCTGTCCACGTGACGTTTGTGGTGTTTCCTACTTTCACCAACCAAGGAACTGGAACTAGCGATGACGAGAGAACCGTTAACATCCTCATCTCTCTTACTCTAGTTTTCTCTCTCTCTCTCTCTCTCTCTCTCTCTCTGTGTGTGTGTGTGTATGTGTGTGTGTGTGTGTTTCCCTTTCTTTCTTTTCTTCTTTCAGGATATATCTCTGTTTCTGCTCTGTGCGGTTTGAGGTCACATGACTCGGTGACGAAAGACCATGTATGGGTGGAGACTGAGCTGCTTTTTATGAATGAAATGTGTTGTTTACGCTGACTGAGCTATTTTTGTGCACGAGTGCGCGCGTGTGTGTGTGTGTGTGTGTGTGCACATATATATCTGAGCGATTGCATTAACGTGTATGTGTGCTCAACCACAACGTTTCCTTCTCCTTTTTCCTCTCTGCTGATTCATTCTGTGAATAACAGCTCTGTGTTAACTTTTAACACATTCGTTGACACACACGCTCTCTCAAACGTGGTGACTGGGTTTAGATAGACTTCTAAATTTGTTGGTGTGTGTATTTACTCATTGAGTCTATGTGTGTGATAAGGCAGCATCCTGTTTCCAGTGGGGGCTTGTGTAACAAGGCACCGTGTTCCTAGTGACGTGCATTTGTGTGTGTGTCAGTAAGAGGATATTTATTCCACTTCTTGTCTTTGTAGCTCTATGAGAAAACCACAGACAGATCCGCATCTACCCTGAAATATTTCACTTTCTCTCCTCACACACTTGACTGTGCAGATTCACAGGATAAGTCAATGTAGGCCACATAATCCAAAATCAGCTTGAAACGGAAAAAAATGCCATTTTCATCATATTTATTTGCTCAATACAGAATTCAAATGTTTTCTTCAATGTGTCTGAGGCTGTAGATTGATCTATTAGGGTCTGTTCCACTAGTTGTGAGGATCCTGTACACAAGATTCACTTATTTTTGCTCGCAAATGTAATGTTAATGATTAAACCAAACTAAATACAAAAACGTTCAGCTGTTTGATTATTTTATTGAGTGATAGGTAGTGGGTTTACTCGATTTAGCATGAACGATCTACAATGGCGACATTTTTCGCGACTCAGTAGCAGAAAGGCAGCGCGACATAAACAAACCAGACTAGATCTGAACACTGCGTGATCGCAACTTCACATTCTCTATATCTAAGTCTTTCAGTTCAATAGAAAAATCGCTCCTCTTTATAACATAAGGATAACGTCTTTAAAATATGTTGTGATTTTCTGTTTATATCTTTCTAAACCAGCAGAGTTTGTACTTTCCTCCATCTTGTCCTTTCTAATTTTCACTTCCAGCCCTCCATCTGTAATTTTTGTGTCATCAGAATCACGCAATTGCAAACAAGCTATTGGGTTTTCGTCGAGGGAACCAGTGTGCTGCTAACTTCTGGGTTGGCCTACAAAAAATATGTCATCCCTGCACCTCTCCATAGAATGTGGGAAAGTTTAACATAACTTACAAAAAAATGTTGTCATATGTACGACTGCCAACTCTTATGCATTCAGACTCATGCGCTGTTCTCACTTCACACATCCATTTTCTCACGCAGTGCAAAATATAGAGCGGAGTAAAGAGGACACTGACCGTGTTGACAGACAAGACATAGAAGGTTACTTTTTATATGAAACAAAGTCTCGGCTTTTAAATTCTGTTAAATGTTACTACGAAACTCGAAATATTTTTGTCAGTCTTTTATGTGACAGACCACTGTAGCACCTCAGTAAAAGCTGCATGTGAACTGATCATCTCTTCCTCTTTATGTTGAAAGAAACAGTACAACTTACTTAATATATCATGTTTCATATAATCGCTCAATCAGCATTTCCACCATGAAAAGACATCAATGAAATAGCTTGTAAACAATGTCACGTAATATTACATTTACCTCAAAGAAAAAAAAAACATTCAATGACCATAAACTAAATCAAAAATTAAATCTAGAAAGGAACGTTCCAAAAATAATGCACTATATTACATATCAATATTGAAAGTTATACATTTATTATTATAAATATGGCATTATATGCAATTGTATACAAATCAGTTGTTAATTTGATCCTTTAATATTATAGTTATATACCAGCTGACTAGGTTTAGAGAATTTTTTTCTTGAGAAAAATGAACATGTATTGTATCTGCTATATAACTAAATGAATCGATATTGAATCGAAATGAATCTATAATGAATCATGAAATTTGTGTCAAAGCAAAAAGAATGAGTCAATATATATATATATATATATATATTTTTTACTATTAATTTGCTATTATTTAAGTAAACGGCACTTGCTTCTGTATTTGAAGGCAGCTTTCTGCTGCTTGCAATCTCACTTTGATGCAAATCACACCACAGCTCCTGGGCAGCCGAACTCAGACCACCTCCTACAAGTGGTCTCGGGTTCGGTACCCAGGCGCACTCCCAGGTCTGTACGACAGCTTTCACATTATCAATTTTTAATGCAAACCATGCACTGTTTTGTTTTGGATTAAACTGCCATTGTGAAAGCAACCTTAAAGAAGTTTCTTGACAAAATTTCACAGTCTTTTCATACCATCACATTCAATACACACTGCTAACCTACATTCACAACTAAGATTTTACTTACTATGATCAAGTAAGATTCGCAGACTCTGCTATGATTATTAAGAGACTTCTAAGGAACATCCACCATCACCATGCGTTATTTAGGACAACCTCCAACGACGCAGTTCACTGGTTCCAGTAAAAATACTCTCATGCTTTTGCTTTAACCTGACCTAGATGTGATGTTAGTATGTGTAAATGGCAAGTCATTATATTTGGCCTGGCATATATGTGCATGGGCAATGAAAGTGATAAATGTTTAATCTGTTTGTCAAGAAGCATATTCCAGAACAGGACTAACACTCTTCACATACAAGCATGCAACAGTGCACAACTATATGCAACCCACAAATATGATTTTATTACTGAACTGTAGGAGAAACAAAGGTTTACATGGAACAGAAAAGGGTCCAAAAAGGGGTCTATGCAGAATAGTTCTGCATGTGTTTGTGTAAGAACTATTCTAGCAGTAGAATAAAGGAGGACTGCTCTGTTCTTTTTGTTCCTTGTGTCGTTTGTTCCGGTGGAAAGACACTCATCGTCAGAATTATGACTCACAAGTTCACAAAGCCCCACAGAATGAAGTCAGTGAGACCCCACTGACAAACGCGCGCGCGCACAAACACACACAAAACACGTTTACGCTAATGAATAAAAGTGCAGCAGATGCTGTGGAAACTGTCCAGGTTTTTTATTTGTTGTCATGGAGGCCAGCTTATGTCTTTCATGTATACGGAACATGAAATCTAGCAGCACACACTCACATTCTCCACCAACCTACTCCAAAACAGCCATGTTCCATTGTGCATTGAAATGGTCCAATGTTTGTTAAATGTTTCAGGATGCGGCGATACAAAGCTGGGGAGAGATTTGGGCTTGTACAGAATAGTCTTGCGGTCTACAGAATGCATTCTTTTCTGACCTTTTCGCAAATGCCACATAGAACAGATAAGAAACACTCTGAAAATGTTAGCGGAAGTGACGCAGGTACAAATTAAATTCATTTTTAGTCTGGGTCTTACTTCATGAAGTCGTAGCACATTCTGGGACTGAAAGTACCTACAGGTTTTGAAAGGGGTTAGTGACAGACAAAAAAAAAAGGAATTTTATTACCACATGCAGATTGTAACAAAATACATTTTTCTGCTAAAAGTCACAACGAATCAGAATTAGCGATAGATCTTTTCTTCTATATTGTGACGTACATCTCAGTGTGACAGATTATCGAAAAAGAAAAAAAATTGTCTTTTGTCTTTGGTTATTGGTTCACTTTTGATATGTTTCCGTTGCACTCAAATGAAGGTGAGCTCGAAGTCAATTGTGGAGGGTGGGGTTTAAACAGACAGTGTGCCGTTTTCACTCAAAGACCAAGTTATGACATTTTGATTAAACATTATGAGGTCAAAACAAAATCATATACTTGGATGAATTGTTCACCATAAGACCCATTTGAAAATGGAGTTCTGTACTCAAAGTTCATCATTCATGAGAGAAAATGGAATGTTTTGCTAACTTTCACAAAACTTTTAAATAATGTCTGTTTCTCAATTCTAAGAATGCGGAAAGTATTCTTGCCTGGCTACATTGAAAGATAAACCCCGGAAAGACACGAGGACTGACCGTTAAGCAAATCCCAAGTGAAAAAAAGTACACTTCCATAATGTACTTAGTGCTCTATTTTCGCACACTAATTTTGTACTTAATACACTAAGTAACTAATATGAACTAAAATATGCTTTTATCATACTATTTCTGTATTTAAAAAATGTATTTAGTTACTGCTTGAACCTGTGTATGAAAAGAAAATGTATGAAAGACTGATTCACTTAGAAGTACTTAAGGTTACCTGAAGTACTACCAAAGAAGAATTTTTAGTATATTACGTACAAAATTAGTGTGCGAAAATAGAGCACTTTAAGTACATCATGGAAGTGTTCTTTTTTTTCACCTGGGATATTAGGCAGTGGTACAGCACCATCCAATACACATCCAATAAATCACACATTTCATAACCTATTGAAGTATTTACTTACATTATTGTTATTAGTTGGATATAATATTAGGCTTTGTCAACATTAAGATTGTTTTAAATATGCCAATTAAGAAGTACTGCAGGCTTTCTCCGGGTATTTAGGCTACATCTTTATCAAGGTAATGCCAAACAATACTTATAACGTTTACTTTCACAAGCCGCCACATATTTGCGAGCTTTCAGTGGTAATCTCTTGAGTGAGAATAGGCTTCCCTATATCGTCCGCCCATGATGACTTTTGGGAATTCGGTTCAATTCTCTCATGTCTGCACTCAATGCATCCTCCATATCAAGAACATACTGATGACGTAGTATGAGAACATTGCATATTGAAAAATGGCAATGTTTTCATAACGTATTTGGAATGTCAGGAAAATGTTCTTAGAACATAAAATAGCTGGGCAGTTAGCTGTTTGAAGGAGTGACAACCATATTCACCCTCATTACATAAATTGCTTTGGATTAGTTTCTAATAGTATTTCACAAGTTCACACTTACAAATGATCAGAGTAATTAGTTTGCATATTTCACGTGCTGTCTGAGGAAAGGGCTCCGAGCTCGGTATTTGGCCCGAACCCAGAGTACTCCCCCCGTATTCTGGTTTAGTAAGTAACCAGACAAGTGTGAGGAGACAGGGTGGTGAAGGGGTTCTGAAAACTGTCCAAAAAAACATAGGTGAGTCGACTGTGTATATATATATATATATATATATATATATATATATATATATATATATATAGGTCTCCGCTCATGCTGATTGGGCAGACAGATTAATGTCTGCGGGTTGGAGTGATGTGATTAGTTAGATCATTATTTAAATGTGTTTCTCCCGAACTTTGTTAATAAAACATCATTTATATAATCAAAAATAGCTAAGTACAGTTCTGCCGACGTTTAATCAACACCCAATATATTGAACCAACCAAGTACATTTTTTACGTAGTAATCTGTTTCACTCTGATGCACAACACAATAAGCAAAAAAATCTGTCGCTACTTCCATTACATCCTGACTTTAAGTTAAAGATAGGAGGGAAATTGACTTCATTCTGAGTAAGAGAAGTAAATACAGTAATACAAACTAAATAAACATATCAATGCTACCAACACATCAGGGCACCCAGGTTTCTGAGGGTTTTTGAATGTGAATGTTTTGAGTACAAAAAGTATCAATGTAAATGCCCTGATCTTGGGTCAGTCCGATAGCATTTATCCTTCACTGTTTTATTTCACTGTGGAAATCCAGATCTTCCTGCTTCCACCACAGAAATGTCGGTGAAAGTTATGGATTTTATTCACAGTTCCCTTGATGATAGCAGTCTGAACTAGCAGACTGCACAAGTACACACACACATACTCACAATGGTGGCACGCTGGTTTACACAATTTACAAAGTCACGCTGTGACAGCAGCAAGTTTGACACAAGCGCAAATGAAAAAAAAAAAAAGAAGAGACAGAAACACAGATGTCAAATGAAAAGTTTATTGCCTCTAGTGTTCTGGGCTGAAGGGAGTGTGAGAGTAAGCGTTGTCTTCATACCTCCCATGGGTATATCTTGAGGAGAGAGAGAGAGAGAGAGAGAGAGAGAGAGAGAGAGCAGGAAATGAGAATGGGCAAATGAAAAGGAAGCAAGAGTGAGGTAGTACTGAGACGCACTCTGGGATGATTTTATTTCTAGAGTGCTGCGTTCTGATTTCCTTCCCAAAGACAGTTGGGCGTTTGCTGACGATTCAGTCCTAAAACAACAGCGTGACCAATGCTGGGTGGCCTGCATATACTTACGCAAAACTTCTCAGAATGCTGTACGTACATGCGTACGTGCGTGTGTTTCCAGTCGTAGCAGCACAGGGAGACAAAGAGATTCATTCAGCCCCAGTGTGACTGATCTATTACTTGAGATATAGTCAGAGTTCATACAGCAGACTTTGGTAACTTCAGCCACACTGTGGGAAAAAAAAAAAAAGAATGTTCCGTAACCAGGTTTATATAAAAGAAGTCAGGTCATGGGAGGTTACACATTAAGGTTACACAAACACCACTTTTGGCATCTTTCAGCAGAATGTTCGGCAGTATTTACACATGAGGAAAAAATACTTAAAAGGATTCACAAGGAATGAAATTGCCTCTACTAACCATTTAAAATCTCATAGTGTGTGAGTGTGTGTATGCACGTGACAGGTGAGCTGCTGATGGAATTCTCTGTCAGCATGCGGAGTGACGAAATGGGGGACACATTGTGGGTTCTGACGTGGAATCTGGATTAGGATTAGCTGACTTCACACACCTGATGAGGGAATTCCATCCAGGATTATGACGCACATATACACACTACTACTTCTGTGAAAACGTTCATATGCAGATTTCATACACAAATTTGTTCTTGAAGATATATATATATCTGTACACACACACATACACAGTCAAAGAGTAAGAAACGTTACATTATTGTGTTTTATGAGAATTATTAACTGGCAATTGTTTACTCATTTCAAACAGTAAAATTAGCTAAGCACCCTGAAAGAAGATGGATTTGATCAAGAAGCTAAATTGAAAAGGATTTTTTTTTTTTTTAGCGAGAGCAAGTTTTTTTAGTGTGATTTATGCTCAAGACTAGAAAAAAACACTGTGGCTCAATATGTAGTGTGGTCATATTTTGATCTGTTTATAGCCTTATTTACCTCACAAAACCACACATACTACCTATGTTTATCATTTACTTCTAACGTAACAGCCACAGTCATGAATACTAAGTGTGTCAATGTATGTGTCTAAGTGGGCTCTATATGCACACACACTTACAAAGACACTGATGGTTATCTCATTAGGTTAGGCTACCCCATTAAGCCTATTAGCCCCTATTAGCATTCGTCCCTCCTCGTAGCTATTTTTGGCACTAAGTTAGGGAAAAGCCATGAGGCAACAGGACCCGGGAAAGCCACAGCCGGAAACGTTTAACTAGTTTAGCCAGGACTGCCCTTAGATCCTCTCAAACGTCACATTGACCTGTAAGGCCCATCGTAAGAGTCTTTTCCCACACGCACTTTTGAGTCCGAACTTGAACACCTCGTAGGAGGGGATTTGAGATCAGAAAGACAGCATGGAAAAGAGGAGAACATACTGTAAGAGGGCAAATGCTGAGGAAGAAGTTGGATAGATGCCAGTAAACCTGTTCAGATCTTCCGGTTCTGCATGACTGGGCTACTGCAGTTGTTAGCATATAAGCTAACACTAATACAGACCTGTGCTCTTAAATGAACAGTAGTGTCAAAAAGAAAATGGCATTCAAATTTAATTTAAACCTATAAACAAATAATAATTTTGAAAAATGTACAACAAGATTCTGTCTATTTGTAAGTCAATAACCAGACAATGACACTGAGCATTTCTGAAATTCATGTCAAAATTTAATTTAAATGTTTCACTCTATTTTTAATATTAATAATACATTAAGTAATTAAAATACAGTACTGAGGAAAAAATGGGGCTTGTAAGATGAAAATGTACTTCTTTCAAAAACAACAAAAAAAAAAAACTTACCAACCCAATCCTTTGAGCAATAGTGTAAAAAAAAGTTAAAAAGCATTTTCACTTGTGGTCTTTAGACATTTAATGTCTCATGACCTTTTATTTTATTAAGTTATGTCACCTTTATTTATATAGCGCTTTTTACAATGCAAATTGTGTCAAAGCAGCTTTACAGTAATAACTGGCAAATAATTTTTGGCTGTACAGCAGCTCTTAAAGAAAATGGTTTCATTGTCTAACTTAAATAAATTCAGTATTGATTCATTCCATTGTAAAAATCAATAGTTATTAATTTAGTTAATAGTTCATTTAGTTGATTGTCTGAAATCTGAAGCACGTGTCTAAACATTGCCGTAACTTTGGACAGCGACAGCCTATATAACGTAACTACCGAGGTGACCAGAGTGTAAAAGGTATAGTATATACATGTAGTACACATCAACAACTTCTTTTGTCTGAAGTTGATATGAAAAGGCATACCCAAAGCATGGCAATGAGACACACTGTCTTGTTCCCCTTCTCAGGGAACCATGGTTGCATTCATAACCGGAGACATTCCCTTTCGAATGGGAACTCAGACTGTGTCCTAGAACTTCAGTAGAACCCAAGGAAAAATGGGCTCTCTAGACTGCAACACTCACAGATATGCCTACAACTAGGAAGCGTTCACAAACTAGAGGGAAAAAAATACTTCCTGTTGGGGTCCAGAGATCGCCACCACCGAGCACTGCTATTGTGCGGGCCAGCGGAGGGGGCAGATCTAAAAATAACATCTTCTTGCACTCTCTCTGTATCTAAATCCAAGAATTAGGCCTCACACATAAGTAATAGCAGACCGGAAAGGGAACGAAATTTCATAAGACTTTGCTCCAGCCACCACCTCTGTCATTAAACCTCTATTCTCATCCTTCGAGAGAGAATAAACAATGAAGGAGCTCATCACAACAACCCCATCATAAAGAGCATGTTCAACTCCCTCGAGAGCTGACTGTGCTCCGCTCAAATGCCAGACTCTATCACTATATCAAGAATCACGCATAGAACAGTCACAAACACATCACTGAGAGTGCCTTCGACTCGCTTGAGAGCCGCACATGCTAGTGCAAACACTAACTATTATCCCTCAGGTGAGAACAAAGAAGTAAAAGCTTCTTACCTGTCTCTTTCAGTCGGTCTAGCAAATGCACACAAAGTGTGACTCACAATGAGCGCATTCAATTCCTTGGATAACTGAACGTGTGCTCCTCACCCAAACATATAACGCACAAGTTGTGTGTCCTCAAGTGTTTTCTCTGATATAGAGGCACATACTTCCCGAAACACTTGGCTGAGTGATCGTCTTCACACGTACGTGACTCTGAAGACAAAAGAAATTGTTGACAATAGTTAAGTCATAGGCTGTCACCAGCCAATGTTATTGTCGCATTTAGTCACATGCTTCAGACACCGGTCACACTGGAGGTGTCTGCTGAAGGCATCCTAGGACGCAGTGCGAGTTCCCATTCGAAGGAGAAATCACCACAAATTACATTGTGAGGAAAATCCAACGACATACTAAATGATGTCTTAATAATTAATACAAAAATGTAAAAAGGTTAGTTTTAGAGGTGTATGCTAACCTAATTATTCTAACAAACTAAATGTAATAAAATTGCACTTTGGGAACATCCTTAAAATAAAATGATATATTTTTTTAAATAAATAATACACAATTCTTGAAAGTTTAGTGTTTGGGTTAGTCTGTATTAATTATAATTTACATTTTTATTTAAAAAAAATCAAGTCTATTTTAATTTTTGTTTTAAAAATGAGTGTGTGTGTGTGTGCGTGTGTGTGTGTGCACGTATATGTATACTTGTGTATAAGAGCTCTACATAGCCATTGAATCATGAAGGTCTGTGTGTATGTGATAAGCCACAGTGGTACTGGGTTTAAGGTTAGGGGCCCCTGTAGCAGAACAATGTAGCTGGGAATGGGCCCGGGGCTCTGGGTTCTTCTCCTAGTCTGACTCAGAGCACTAAGAGAGTGGCTCTGTCTCCTTACCATCTCTGCTTGTAATCTCATTAGACTAGCCCAGCAGCACATAAATTAATAAGACACACTTCTTACCTCTCTCCCTCCTCCACAATATTCAGACTGCTTGGCTTTTTTTATCAGAATTACATTAGAAAAGGACTTTCTGTGTGGATTATATTTATTTTCGTCCAGTGTGAGGGAACAGAAGTTTTGAAATAAAACATATTTCATTATTTTTAGAGTTTAGTGATGATAAAGGAAAAAAGGGGGGGGGAAGCATGTTTATCATCTACTGAGCAACAAGTTATGGAAAGCTTAAAGATGGAAATATTGAAGCTATTCGCATGTATTTCATAATAATAAAAATCCCTCTGTAAGTTTCTCTCTCAGTCTGTCTCTCTGTCCCTGAGGAGACTGTATGAGGTGATCGGTTCTGACAGGCTCACAGTCTGAGCTGGGGGAGGAGGGTAGAGTGGAGGGGTGGGGGTCCAATGGTGATTTACCGATCCAAGTGGCACATTCCCCCTTAGGGAAATGCCCCCCTCACTTGGCACACACACACACAAAATCTCTATCTCTCTAATAATGACTGTCTCCAACACAGTTAGGGTTATTGTACAATGTACTGAGTCCTTTTGACATCAGGCATATTTCAAGAAAGCACATTAGAGGGTTTCATTGTGACTTGTGTAAGTGTTGGAATATGCAGTGTTAAGGTTTGTTTATTAGTGTCAGACACTGAAAATATCTCACTGCAAACAGATCATTTTTGATTAACATTACGATCTACAAAGTGTGTATTTCTATTTATGTATATGCACTACGCATTTGTGATTGTGCGTAAACAAACACCGGATTTGGAAACAGGCATTCCGTTTTACTGTTCCATTTGTTTATTTTTCCATTTGTTCCAGGCTGCTTTGCATTTATATTCCATTCTCTTGTGTCAAGATTCAGGATATGGAAAAATAACTGCAGAGAGTAGAACTGAATAAGAGTAGCTGGGTCAGATTCATTTAGAAGAATTTTGAGTTTGTATGTTTTTTTGTTTGTTTTTTACATTTTAGTTCTAAATAATATAGCTTTAATATGTATTTTTCTCATTTTTAACTGAATTTGCCAGAATTTCATTATGTTTCCTGTCTAAAGAAATTGACTTTCCCATTGACTCTACAGTAAATACAATTTTAATTTGCACAAATTATTATTTGAAAAGTATCTGGGGTTTTTCCCTGTTATTTGTATACATTGATAGTGTGATAGTGATAGTTATGTTTGGTTTAGTAGTCTTTTTCTTTTTGTTTTCCTTGTCTTTAGTCCTGTTTCCTTGATTACTTATTAGTTCCTTGTTTGTTACTATGGTTACAATAATTTACACCTGTGTCTCATTTAGTAACCTGTGTTTGTCTTTGTATATATACCCTTATGTTTTCAGTTGTCGGTTATCTTTTTTGATTAGTGTTCCTGTAACTTTCCTATGATCTCTTGACTATTCAGAAAGTGTATGATTTGTGCATGTTGCATTACCACGCAAAAAAAACGTGACATATAGTCAATAGTTGACTGACTGATAGCTAACTTGTTGTGTAGGTTTATCCAACAAAAAAAAAGAAAATGTTTCAAGAACTTCAGTTTTCAAGTGGTCAAAAGTGTCTTTAAATTAAGAATTACTATGATATGACCAGTTTTGCTTCACTATATCTTAATTTATTTTTCACTATTTCATGATTTTAAACATTCTCCAAGTGTTTTAAATAACCAAAAACAGTTTTACATTTTCTCTGATAATAGTTAATACTTAGAACCAATACAAATAAAGAACACATTAAAGTAGTTCTACAAAGAACTACTCAGGAATATTTTTTACATTGCAAGTTTATCTGTGGCTTGGTCACATACAAATGGACACAGGCATACATACCTTGCTCAAGGTCAACAGCCCTGGGTCAGCAGAATTAGTCAGACATTAAAAGATGAGTAAAACTCGTTTAAATAATCAGCACTTCATCTGGGTAAATCCAACATAGCCATATGCCCTTGCCAACACTCTCATTATAACACTGCTGGGAGCCAGAGAATGTTCACTTTTGTGTGTGTGTGTGTGTGTGTGTGTGTGTGTGTGTGCGCACTTAAATGTATATTCATGGCGTTCTGATAATTCTATTTGTGTGTGAAATATGCTTGAGTAAAAAAAAGGTTTGGTTTGTGTTTCTACATCCGTCTCAGTATTTGTTTGAAGCACAGAGACTGTACGAGTTTACACTACTCCTACAATGTGTGTGTGTGTGTGTGTGTGTAGTGATGTGGCTGTAATGAGATAATGTTTAATTGGCAGGAAGAGCACAGTGCCACCGGGTCAAACAAGATGATCGGACAGACAACTTCTGGGAGTGTTTAAGGGCCAATTACACACAAAACACCCATAGACAAACGTTTGCAGTACGCAACTTATAATGTAATTTTTTTAAATTTAGATTTTTTTACTATTATTAATTTCATATTTCACATAAATTTCATATAAAAACTTGTATCGGTCATTGATTTTGTTCACAAAGTGTTGCGGGCTGACAACATATTTTTGTTAATCCGTTTGAATTGTTATGTTCGTACAGCATTTTAGAGAAGCAGATTAAATAGTAGGCCTATCTGTAGGAACGAATATTAAACTGAGCTATTTTTCTATTCTCATGATAACCTTACATAACACCTGTAAACATAGTAACGGCGACAAAATAATAATAAATGTGGCAACATCCAAAACAATAAAGAGTATTATCAAAATTGACACAAAATTATTTACATCGTTAATCCAACCACAAACCCACGTGCCAGACCACAAAATTTATTGGAGCAGCTTGGTGAAACCTCACACGGGAAGCCTTTTTGAGTTACTGAAATCCCACAACACACACGAGACAAGCGCCATTTACACCAAAATTGAGCTCTTTTGACGTGACAGACAACTTGTGCAATGCAGTTCCACTTACACAGCACAGATGAACTGAATTCGCTCTCAAAAGTCTGTTTAATATTTTCAAGAATCATTTTAGAATCTAATACAGAACTGCTGTGAATGCAATCCCTATTTAAACATATAACATACTGTCTAAACATTGATCAGCGAACATAAACAAAAGGTTAACCGTACTTGCTTGACACGTGAGAACAAAGCTCATCGGTTCTTGTGGAAGTTCAGTTGTGCTGCTTAACACACGAGAATGAACCTCATTGCTTCCCGCATGTCAAGCAAGCATGATTGATTTTTCGTTTACCATAACGGATGTGTGCTTTGATGAATGTTTATGTTTGATTAAATCCTAAAATCAATCTGTTCATCATATAAAGGGATTGTCTCTTCAGAAAATTGGGACTAAAGCACTGAATTCAAATGGATTGGTTTTACAATCTTTTTATGAACTTTTTGAAGCATCAAAATGGTAGTTGCACACTTATGTGAATTGTCAACGGAGAGCTCGAAATCTCTCAGATTTCATTAAAATATCTTCATTCCTGTTTTCAAAAATGAACGAAAGTCTTACGGATTGGGAATGACATCAGGGTGAATAAATGATAGAATTGAATTTTTTTTTTGTAATGAACTAACAATGAAAAATAATTTGAAATAATTTAACCAATATTAACAAATTGAACCTTGTGGTTTCCGCTGTAACTTCTGCAAGTGCTTGTTAGCAGCAAAGAAACATCCAACACCTTTAAACAGTAATCTTCCATATTGTACTTCAGAAGCAACACCCATATCAATTACAAAACCAGTTTCTTGGTTCTCTCGTTGTTTGAGCACTCGAAGATTATACCTTCAAATGTAGCCAGGCATATATTATAGAGCGATCCGACGAGAAAGGGAGAGAGACAATGCACAGCCTGATGACTGGAATGTGCTGGCTTCTGACAGCTGCATCGGCTTTCAGCGTACCTGGTGTTACATGTGTGCGTGTGTTTCCCTGCAGCAATGCTGTGTTACGGATTGTTCCCTGATGTCTTTATTCATCTCTGTAAAGCCTAGGGCTGTTCTCTTGCCCTCACTCATGCCAACACACACATACACCTGTGTTCAGTGGGCCATCTGTAGTTGGTAGTCACTGCTTTGACTGACAGTATGGATAGAAATCTAAAGTTATTTTGTGCTCCGCAGCCTCTCTGAGCCAATATAGCACTTAATGAACCAAAACACTCCAGAGACTTCAGCCCTCAAGCTCAATATCACTGCTGTAGTCATATTGGAACTTATTTTCAGGTTTTTAATATGCTTCATAGATCTTGACTGTACTTTATACGGGATAGAGTTTCAAGTCATGTGTTTGATGTGTTTTGGTTTTAGTCCATTTTTAGAAAGCCATGAGATTAGATTTTTCTCACTATACCTTTGCATACAGTCATAATGTACTGAAACACAAAATATGCTGTCTTATGCCTCTTGTGTTGGCGTGTGGTTTCCTTCCGTTGGTGTAGTGCATCCTGATTAATACATGAGATATACGAACAATCCGAAGCAGAATTCAGCAAGGACGTTGACTGAATCCAGTGGGCCTACAACCTCATTGTAATGTTCATAGTGGATTGACAAAGCCTTGTTTAAAAGTTTAGACTGCACTCTAAAAAAAATGATGGGTTGTTTCAACCCAAATTTGGGTCAAAAATGGACAAACCCAACAGTTGGGTTAAATTTTAAATTAAATTTTTCAGGTTGTCCATATTTGACCCATCCCAGCATTTTTTAGAGTATAGTTTTTACTTTGAAGTTTGATGGTTATAACATGCATTACACTAAGTAATGGAGTAAGACAAACAGTCACCTCACTAGCTAGATACATGATTCACCAATCAAATCACCAGATAGATTGTCAGACTTAGACTAATATAGAAACATTTACATGCAGACAGACAGATGGGCAGATAGATGTATGGATGGATGGATTACAGTAAGTACTACTGTAAAATTTGATTGAATCAAATGATTGATTTGATTAATTGATTGTTGCTAGGGTGTTCTGGGTGGTTGCAGGAGCATGTGGTCTCTTTTAAAGGCACTTTTTAATCTCCTGCGCCAGTTGAATTTCTATGTCTCGTGATATAATACATGAACAAATGTTTTGAACAACGGAAACAAAGCACTAATGGCCATATGAGGGAGAGCGGCAGGAGCTTCCATCGGCCTGAGTAATATCAGTGAGAGAGTTCCTAATCTTGATAATATGAGAACTCTGTGGTCATTTTATTGTGTGTTGTGTAATGGGTTTAATCTGGTGTGGCTCTCACTCCTCAGGCATGTTCAGACGCCTCACTTACAGCAAACTTCAGAAGGAATGGCTTCAGCCTCATACACATCAAAGCTGGGATCTTTATCATTTTGGATTTCATTTGGAGTGTGTGTTCACTCCCCATACCATACTAGGTCTGGTTGGCTAGGAGAGCATGTTGAGGAGCAGTGTCTGTCTATGTGGGAGTTGTCCGATAATTCTGAGCGCAGAGGGAATTCCTGCTGTAGTCCTGCTTGTCGAATACTCAGCTGAGTCTTCCTGATTCACAGTGCTTCACGTGATGCTGATGCGGTAACCATGCCCACCGATGCATTTCTAAATGGGAAGCGTTCAAGAGTATGTGAGGAATTCGGAATATGTAACATTCCAGGTGAGGAACGGAGTGATTGTGATGATGTATTGGGGACGTAGGAGGTTGTTTCTGATAAGGAACAGCTAATGGAGTAGTCTGAATTCCACAGGAAGATTTACACTGGCGGGTGTTTTTTGGCCCCTCAATACTGAATCCACAGAATCAGATCCTTTCACTGCTGCTACTCTGAGTGAACTGTGCTGGCTGAGCGATAACATATTTGTATCTATTTCAAAAAGCCTGTGCACATGCATACGCGAGCATTCATACACACACACACACCCCTCAGAAGAATCTGCTTTGATCTTCAACAGCAACAGACACACTTTACACAAGGTCTGTGTTTGTGTGTATATATGAGAAAAAGAGGGAAAATTGACCAGAGATGGACGGGGAAAGGATGCAAAGCAATTAATTTGTTGTGTATACACGGGCTGTTTACTTCAGTTTCATTTGTATGACCCGCTTACATACATGAGCCGTTAGTCTGTATGCAGTGAAAAAGAGAAAAATAGAGTATGTTTGTGCTGAGATGACGCCTCGCAGACGCAACCCATAATCAGGGCATGTTTAGGGCATAAACTCAAGGCCAAACCACACACAAAAACACTTCATTTAGGGCAGGTAGCTTTCATGTGTGCCAGAAAATTACTATTAATCTACCAAGCAGATAAGCACATCTTATCTTACTTGTGAAAAAAGACCATACTAGCTAAAAAGAAAAGTTTTAGAGCAAAAACAAATTAGAATTGCTGTAGTTTTTGTTTTAGTTTAATATTTGTATATTCTATTATAGTATTTATTATTAATATTTTGGTTTTTATTTGAGATTTTATTTTTTATAAATTCCATTTTAAAATTCTATTCAGCTTTAATTCATTTTTATTTATGTTTTAGTGATTTTTTTTCAGTTGGTTGCCAAGGAATCCATGAATAATTCGTTCATTTGGTTTTTTTAAGTATTATTATTATTAATATTATTATTAATATTATTGTAGCCTAATGTTGAAAGTCAAAAAAAGAGAACTCATTTCATTTTTCTGAAGGTATATTGCAGGGTTTGCCTTCTAAGAAACAAACAAAAAATGTAATTTATTGTTACAATCCCCATAAAATCAAAATTTAAGTTTTTTGGCCTTTAGTGTATGTTAGCCTAAAGGTTATCTATATATGTGTTCCATGCAAAACAATGACAAAATTCACATTTAGAAGATATAAGTGTTCAAAACCTTCAGTCTCTCACTTCCGCCGATATGGATCAATGATTTTGATGGCATTACTCTGCACTCTGCTTCTCATCAGATATTCTGTACAATAAAATGCTCTCTAGAATCTGAAGCATCCCAAACGCTACATCATAAATGTATTTGGTCACTTTAATTGGTCATACAATTAATGTTTTCTATTTGATGAATGGAACATGAAGTCTGGTTTTACGTAAATGACATGTGAACCTCGCACACAGTCTGAGACACACTAGCACAGAGTGGATCATATTCACAAAACATCGGCCACAATGCATATCGGATCCATTTTGAATTTTACATAGAATGCCATATTTCAAAGTGATATGGAAGAGGAGGGGAGGAGAAATGGTTAGACAGACTCGGCATTAGAAAAAGCACTGACAGGTAGAAGAGATAACACCGGTGTCATGCGCCAACATAAGTTACACACTTTCAAACTACATATTCTCAGCATGATTATCTTCACGGTTTTGCTTTAGTAACAGTTTCATATTAAATCTAAAAGGGGAATCTATTACACTGTGGCTGTCATAAACTGTCAAATGCAGCTTTGCCGAGCTCAAAGGCTCTGGTCGAGCTGTGATAAGCAAAACGCTATTGGCTGTTTTTAAAGGGGGGGAGGGGCTGCTTGATATGTCCTGCCCTGTCTTCCTGTTTCAGTGGAAATTACGTCAACACACTGAATAATGCTGTGGATTTCAAGGCACTTCAGTGGGTGTGCAAAAGTCTTGCCATTGCAGTCCAGTGTACATTTATGCAAGTGCGCAGTTCGTGCCCCACACGAGTGCAAAATTTTGACTCATCAATTATAATTAATCTTAATAAAATACAAGGCCAACAGTATAAACCACAGAAGAGTATGTACTGTGTGTATTCAATATCTTTATTGTGCTATGGTTGTCAGACAGTCAGAATGATATTCTTGCGTGAGGTTAGGACAAATAATGTAGGCCTATAAGTCAATGTATAGTCAACTAGTTGCGGATGACTATTGTTCTTTTTAACGTAACTGAGGAACAACTGATGATTGTTTGACCAATCAGTGGAAAGGGTTGATTAATTCCTACCCACACATCAAATAATTCTTGTTTTTCCAACAAATAAGTGCCATTTTCTCAATATTGATCAATATTTATATATTTTTATATATGTATTTTTTTTTTTTAAATTACACTTTCTAATTTTAAATAAATGCGTAATCTAATATTTATATTTTATTTGACTTCAAATTTATATTATTTATTTTTAATTCACAGTAACAACACTGTTTAGGGTTTGTTTTGCATTGTGTACACAGGTAAAGAAAGATTATATTCAGGTTATTTTGGCTTATGTCTGCATAGTTTTTGCTTTCGCAGAAAAAGAAATGAAAAGATATATTTTCCACTGACAGCGTCTCTGTTGTTACACAACTTACAAATGTGCAGGTCGATGCCAGAGAGTCTACGAGAACCATCTCCATATAATGCACTGTAACCATACCCCTGCGTTACGTGTGTGTGTCTGTGAGACATTAATAGCTCGCCTGCTGATATATCTGGCTCTCTTTCCATCACACTGTGTGTCGTCGCACCACCTGATTCCGCTTTGGGTTGGGAGGAGGGGTGGGGTGTAGTTTAAAATCCCCTACCCCACCCAGCTCATCCAGCGAGCTGACAAATTCTTCTATGGCATCCTTGGGTGTGTGTGTACTTTGGCAAGTGGGATCCCTTGTGACTGTTTCTTGAGTCCAGTACTCACAGAATGTGCCAAGGGTTTGCCCTGCCTCAAGGGTATGAGGTGACCCCATAACATCTCTCGCTCACACACACACACACACACACACACACACACACACACACATAAAGGCAGCAGCTTTAAATTACCAAGCACACTCTCATCCTCGTCTTACTGTTAAACTCACACAGTCTTTTGATGTTACTAAAGTGAAGGAATAAATTATTAATAGAAATCACTTTTTCAAATTAACCAACATATTTCATTTTTCACATTTAAAATGTCAGTGAAATGTAATAAAATAATACATAACTAAATAATTTTTGAAAACAACTAGTTTCTTTATGCATTTTTATGGATGAAGAAAAGCAAGTTGTAAATGCAAAATAAAAACATAAAGTATAAAAAGTTTGTATACTATATATATAGGCTATGTATTAAACATTCTTTTTTTAAAATGTCTATTTTACAAAGTAATTTAATTTACATTTTTCTTTTATTGGAATTTATATGCATGTTTGTAATGTATGTCTACAATTAAATGAATGTGTTTAAATGTACTTATATAAATGTTTATTCATTTTTATTTCTACATTTTATTTTTTTAGTGGATTCCATTCAATGGATAATGCGTTTGCTTGTTCTTCCTTTTTCCCTTCTCTCTCATGTATAGTATAGACAAAACACTAAACAACTAATGTTAGATTCTCATCTGAGAAGTCCTACTTTTTTTTTTCTCTTTTTTATGTAATACATGAAGCATAAGGTATCTGTGACAAGAAAGGGCTCTGAAGTGGTACATTCAGAATCGCTGCACACTTGAGAGAACAAGGGATTGCTGGGTTAAAAGTTATCTGTGAGTTTTACATTTCATAATCTTCCCCAAAATCTCCATTATGAATTACCCTCCTTTTTCTATTTGCTAAGCTATGGAAATTCAGTAATAATAAATAACCATTGCAGTTGTATCAGAGCTGCATGTTTACATGGAAGTGTATTTAATTTGCATGTATGTCTGAGTTACGCAATATGACACAAGTGTTCCGTCATGAGGTGGCGGTTTTGTGGACGCTCCCACCCGGTCCAGAAAACACTGAGGGCCATTGCTTTGGGATGTTTTTCACATCCAAGTTCATCGTGAGTTCAGCTCCCCAGAGAGGTGTGAGTGTATCCGTAATCCGTATGCGTCTGAGTGTGTAAGAGGGGTCTCTATTCCCTAGACGTCGGTGAAACGTATCACTAACACTGGTATAACGCTAGCCAAACTCTTTCCCGGGTTTTATTTTTAACTCCACCGCTGAGACAAAGAGTCCAGTCAGTGCTGCCTCTGAGAACCAGGCCACAGGAGCCCGACCAAGTCTGGCTGCGTCACACACTCCCGTGTGTGTGTGTGTCCGTGTGTCCCGCGCAAGAGCAGACGTGCAAACGGGCCAGAGCGGAGGAGTGGAAAGAGAGAGAGAAAGAGGCCTGGCGTGGAGTCATCGCTGTGGTGAGAGCATCAGGGGCAGTGGGCCATCGTGATGACGTCATAGGAGGAAGTGGTTTGAGTTGTGTGATATAAGAGGGGGGAAGTTTTCGCATCACATTTACATAAACGTAAACATTACATTTTTTGCCGCCATTTCAAGGGTCCCGTCTCGACACGTAAAAGCAGGGCACCTTTTAGGACCTTTTATTCTTCTTTGAGACGAACTTGAATACATCTCATTATGTAACCCATCAGATCCAAAACACGCATGCATACAGGGCTCTTGTTTGCCGAACCCCATAATCCCCTCTAGTAACCCTTCTCCCCTGCCAACTACGCCCTCACTCTTTCTTTCCTTTCCTTTCCTTTCTTTAATTTTTTCCCTCTTTTTCACTTTTTTTCCACCTCATAGTGACGCACTCCTCACATAATGAAACTGTTAAACAAGGGGACAAGCTCTCTCTCTCTTTTTCAGGGTGAGTAAAACGATAGTGCTGCTCTGTATTTGTGGCTGGCTGCATTCAGAGGGAGGCTATTTTTAGTATTGGCGGAGCTATTTGGAGGCGCTACTTGTGTCATCAGCAGCACCATGCCACGCGCTTGCCATCATATGGGCAGTATTTTTACACTGGGAGAGAACACTTGAGAGAACACACTCTCAAACTCCGAAACTCCTGCTTGGGCCTATAATTGAACATGCATGTTCAAACCAACAAGCACATCGGCACCTGACCCAAAGGGCATTACGGGCATCGAGTATGATCTGTGAAGGTGGCATACACATACATATATATATATATATATATATATACACTGGTCAGGCAGAACATTATGACCACATTCCTAATATTGTGTTTGTCTCCCTTTTGCCGCCAAAACAGCCCTGACCCGTCGAGGCATGGACTCCACTAGACCTCTGAAAGTGTGCTGTGGTATGTGGCACCAAGATGTCGGCAGCATATACTTGAGGTCCTGTAAGTTGCGAGGTGGGGCCTCCATGGATCGGACTTGTTTGTTCAGCACGTCCCACAGATGCTTGATTGGATTGGGGAATTTGGAGGCCAAATCAACACCTCAAACTCATTGTTGTGCTCCTCAAACCACTTCTGAACCATTTTTGCTTCGTGGCAGGGTGCATCATCCTGCTGAAAGAGGCCACAGGTACGTGTCACAGTAACATCCACATGGATGGCAGGACCCAAGGTTTCCCTGTAGAACATTGCCCAAAACATCACACTGCCTCCGCTGGCTTTCCTTTTTCCCATAGTGCATCCTGGTGGCATGTGTTCCCCAGGTAAGCACACGTATTAAGATGCGTTTTGATCGATCAGATCACAAGTACACAAAGAAGACACACACCTGTTTACACCTGGTGTTTTAACACTGTGAGTGTGTGTTAGAAATCAGCAATGGTGAGAGAACATTGTGCTTTGTATGTTTTTCATCTTCAAACCAAACTTGGGTTTAAATCCCGTCTGACTAGTGTGCTTCCCATAATGTTTATGCATTACGTCAGTAGGAGGTCTTTTGTGGCTGTTCGAAGGCGTTCGACCACATGAGCTTCTACACTATGAGAGTAATCCAGTTGAATTCGTTTTCAACTACCTCTGGAAGTGGTCGAAAATGGACAAGCTCAAAACATTTTAGACCCCATTTTAGCGTCGTCCATTTGTGATCAGATTGATAAAAATGCTTCTTAATACCAGGTGTAAACAGGGCCTTAAATGTCTTGGGTCTGTGT
This sequence comes from Opsariichthys bidens, assembly GCA_037194245.1. Lineage (NCBI taxonomy): Eukaryota > Metazoa > Chordata > Actinopteri > Cypriniformes > Xenocyprididae > Opsariichthys > Opsariichthys bidens. The sequence continues at coordinate 14,788,577 of CM074300.1, forward strand.
GTATCATGTTACAGTATAAGTCTGTATTACAAGGGTCACGTGTTACGGGAGACAGCCAAACATGAAAAGTACATTTGAGAGGATTTGTTTAGACAAAGAATCTCAGATTCTGATCCATTATAGATGAGTACATTACCAGAGAAATGAGCAAAACAATATCCAACACCACATGACTCTCCAAGTCGATCACCGTTTCTCACCCCTTTTTTTACTCTGTCTCACTCTCTCTTTCTTTCTCTCGCAGTTGTATTCTGCCCACAGGGAAACAGCTCTGGCACTTTGTGTAAACTATGAGGATTGGATATTAGATTTTGTAAGTTTATGCTTTCCCCAGGAATCCTCAAACCCATGACCTTTGGCATTCTAGAGCACCCTGATACCACTATTTGTTAAAAAACTATAATTTGTCTCTTTCAGATTATTTACTGTTATGGCTGAGCAACAGTTTGAAAAGAATCTTGTTGAGCAAGTTAGTCTAGCTTTTAACATGCTTAATAACACATTTGGTTTGATGTTACAGACATTTTTAAGTCATTTGCAGTAACAGACTAGTGAACGTTTGTTTCTGGCCAAAATCTGAATTGTTTTTTGGTGTCCACTTGTCCACCAGGTGTAAACACATTCTATTGTCCTGACTGTCATAAGAGACATAGCCTTAGTTGTATTGTCAACAAGCAGCAACATCAGAGATGTAGAAAACTCTTCCACACAAGCAAACTGTCACAGATACATGCTGCTGCATGCAAAATGAAGAGAAAGATGTACAAGGACACACTGACAGTTGCTGAACAGTGTCCAATAATCAGGATTACTGTCCAGCAAAGATTCATGGCCCATATAAAGTAAGTGTATGGTAAGCAGCAGCAGCAGAATAGCAGGTTTAGGGCGTTTTCGCACCTATGGATTGTTTGTTTTGTTCTGAAACCGGGACTAAATTTGTTACAATGTTGAATTTTCTTTTTGGTTCAGTTTGGTGTCACAAGGCAACATTTCTCCTCTTCAAGGTGGTCTCTGTACACTTGTTTGGTCTGTTTTTGGAGTGCACCTGAGTGCAATTGCTGCATTTACACCTCCCCAAACAAACTGCACCAAGGGAAACAACGAACTCTAGTGCGATTCATCCGAACTAAATGAGGCAGGTGTGAAAGCACCCTTAGTCCACCAATACCAAATACATTAACATTGCCATATTCAATAACATGCTAAAACTATTCAGAGTTGACATGATTTAACTATAATTAAGCGTTTTTAGGTTGATTTCCACAAAAAGTTTAAAAACTGTGGCTCTGTAGCTACTTTTTTGCCCATAGACACTCAAATCTATTTAAGTAAAGTAATTTTTTTTATTTTCTATCTTAGCTAAATATTAAGTGACAAAGGTATTTGGAAAGCTGTACATCCAAAGATAACTATAAGTAGGCCTAACCATTTTAAAGCCATTTTAGCTTTAACGTCATTGCACAATCAGACATACAGAATCATATTCAGTACATGCTCACAATCATGTTTCTTAAAAACTGTGTAGTTTTGGTGAAATGCTAGCAAATCACACGTACATTTGAGGTGTTTTGGAATAAGTTTTGTGGCTTTCACGCAGGCTGAGGTCATTTGTAAAGGCTATCAAGAATGAAACTGAAAGCCAAAAAGAAAATAACAATGAGAAAACTCTCGGGCCAAGGAGGGTTCCTGTTGTCAGATGGACGTCTGCCCAGACTGTGGTCTACAGGGCGTCACTGCAGCGGCCTAGTGAACGTGTGCTGTATGTGAGCAAGTTGCTGTGATGACGTGCTCCCTTCTGGTCTGAAGGAGGGTGTTGACGGCGTAAAATCAAGTCGGAAGAGAGAATTGAAGGCGGATACACGTCAGAAAACATTATTATTCAGCTGCCTTCTGCGCTGCAGTCTACGTGCTGCGGTAAGCATGTGTGTATGTTTGTACGTACATGTCTTTTTATTTACAGCCGGATTTTTTTCCCATTTGTCTCACTGGGACTTGAGGCGGAGCTTGTTGACCGGCACAGCTGTGACCTCACAGCCTAGCGTGGTCTCTCTGACAAAGACGCAAACACACACACACACAAAATATGGAGTTTCTGGCTGCGTGTGACTGCATTCCATTTGTCCCTGATGTGCAGCGGTCAAGATTTGTCTTGGGTCAAGGGTCATGTCTGTGAAGGCGTGGTCAGCCATGAACGATGCTCCGATGTCATTCAGGCTGGACTGCGCTGCACGGATGACATAATGACGTGTACAAACGGCACTGCAGTGCAACGTAACTCTCATGAGCGGTGCGTTATGGGATGCTATGTAAATAGGGGAATTGTGTAATGCGCAGATCATATTGCTCTCCCACAGCTGGAAAACCACACAGTTATTCCGAGAACTGAACGATGTTTGTAAAAACTTGGAACTTTCTGCATGTGATTAAACGTGCATGCTTCGTATTAATAGCATATTATTTACTAAAACTTGCTAATAGCCATCAAACAAAGATTTGCTGAAAGACAACAAAACATGTTATACTCCCAAGTGTGAACTATGCATTATCTTTTTTTTTGTCTTGTATAAAACAACACAATTTTTGCTTGCAATTTCTACTTGTGTCTTCATCAGTAATTCAATTCAAAGTCATTGCAGTATTGTAACTTTTTAACATTAGTTAATTTATTAGCTATCGTGAACAAACAAATTCTTTTACAGCACTTTTTCAATTAAATGTTCATTTTTACATATACATTTTTTTTACATTTCAAATTGTATAAATTAATATTTGTTAATTTATTATGAACTAACATGATGAACAGTGATATATTAATAAATTAAAAACAATAGAAATTAATTAATGTTCTAAAAAAGTGTTTGCGATACCTAATGCAGTAACTAATCAATTAAAACTTTATTGTTACTAAAAAAACCCTTTTAATTAAAACTCAGCTTTTCAATATTAGTGGCTTGAAACTTTTTTAAAGTAGTATGTGGGAATTATGTGGGCCTGTGAATTCAAGCAAAGTCTTTGGATACCCTGGTAATTTTTTTAAAAGGGTTCTTTTACATTTTCTTAACTTTACACCTACACCTTTTCTAGATAGGATGCCAGCGGAATGTGACTAAAAAAATAAAACTTATATACAGTTATAAACAGTGATTTGTCTACACCAGTGGTTCTTAACCTGGGTTCGATCGAATTTGTGATGACACGCCCCGCTTTTTCCTATTAAGAAGGGTTCGGTGAATGCGCATATGAAACTGGTGGGGTTCAGTAACTCCAACAAGGTTAAGAACCACCGGTCTACACTATGAAGTACTGACATTTAGGGCAAATGCTTCACAACTGGTGTGTTGCCATGTCCAGTGTAGACTGTTGACTGTTGCGGCACGAGCGACAATGGTCGTGTCTGATGTAAACATGGTGTAAGAAAGTACTATTAGCTTTACGTAGGTGATCAGACAGTGTTCCACAGTGTCTGATTTTAATTAAAATAAGGTTGTATGTTTATTTAAGGTTTCTGTGAAATTTTCAGGCAAAAAAGATCAATTGTGTCTCTCTGTTGGTTGACGTGGCGAATGACCAACTTGAAGCCAATGAGAAATCCTGAATGGAATTCCCAATTGAGTGGATTCCTATTAAATTAACTGGATTTTGCATGCGAAAATTTGTCGTATAACGGTAAATGTGACCGCACTTAACTGCTAATTGTTAAACTACTAATCTTGGCAATGCGCATATTTGTGGAACCCTGTGGAAACCTGATGAGAACAAAAGTTTGCTTAATCCTTCATATCAAATACACACACACATTCATCAACAAATTAAAGTGCTGTTGTGTCTCATGTTACCGCCATGTATGATCCCCCATATTTGTTTACTAAAATGTAACAGATACCACAAACCAAGATAGCGAGGATATACCTTCTCACCAGCTCTTTAGATAATCTCACTTTTGTGTGTGTGTGCATGTGTTTGCAGGGCTCATGCTCAATGGTGCAAAGCCCAATTGTTGTCCCAGTCTGAGTGTGTGTGTGTGTGTGTGTGTGTGTGTGTTGAGCTGCTGCGATCTTTCCATGTTATCCTGTATGTAATGCATATTTTATAGACGGGGAGACCCCAGCGTGAGGTGACACGTTCCGGACGCATGCACTGATAAACCCAGGACAACCGCCAGCTTTCCACACGAGCATCAACCTAGAATCACACACTCTACACACTCTCTGGAGTTTTCGTTTTTCCAATGGCTATGTGCACAACGGACTAGGTGATGAAAATATGCAGGCCTACAATTGCAAATCCGTAGCAATGTGTGTGTGTGCGTGCCTTGTTTGTGAGTTCCACGCAGGGCGGAAGGGTGAGAGAATGTGTAGCAGCAGTCAGACAGGTCTAGCATGTCATCTGTGTTTCTTAATGTTCTCAGCCAAGTTCCTTCGGGCCCAGGAGCTTGTGTGCGAGGGGGTCTCGGTGATATTCAGGGCTGTGCACTTTTGATGATATAGTCCCTCTGCAGGCCTGAACATAATTAAAGTAGATTAAAATGTATTTAATTAAGTCTTCCCAAGCAATTATAAAAATGTCTTATGTAGGTTTGAAGAGTGCAGCTCCGTACCTACAGACAGTATGATTTGTCATGCTGTTTTGCCTGTTAAAGGGATAGTTCACTCAGAAATGAACATTCTGTCATCATTTACTCACCCTCATGTCGTTCCAAACCTGTTTGAATGTGTGGATCGCAAAAGAAGATATTTTGAAGAATTTTGAAGTGTATTTGAGAGAGAGACCAGACAGTAATAAAGTTATTACGCTATTCTTCCGGCATAAACATTTTATTATAAATGTCACACAACTGTTATTGTTGTGTCCATGCTCTCACTCGATCACCATTCCATGTATGGTCTAAAATGCAACTGACTTGTTGATTTGCAGAAGGACTTCAAATGCAGGTAAATTTTCTGTATCTTTGCAGCAAGATTATACAAAGTAACATTTATCTTTAGCTACACTGCGAAAGTGAAACACGTATGGCGATTTAAAACAGCAGACACAGAGTTTATGTAAAACTGGCTGCACAGGTTTAATATCTGCTGATTGAGGCATTGAAGTCATTTTTGTCAGTTTGAGACTAAATCAAGCTGTCTTGTAGAGAGAGAGAGACATTATTCTGCTTTAGTTGAGACCCCCTTTTTTGTCCACAGAGAAACAAATCACGAAACATCTCTAACCTGAAAATATATTAATATATTATAATCTCCACTACAACCTGTTCTCTGAAAAGCTCAATTATGCATCAAGGGCCAACACACACACACACACACACACACACACACAACTCCTTAGCCAGTTAAGCACGCTCACTAGCATATTCAAAAACAAATATTATCAGCTGTCTCTCTAATGTGCACATTCAGAAGAAACAAACACATACATTAGTTATTCACCCCATTCTTTCTCTGCTCAAGGCCATCAATCTTTTAAAAGAACAAATATCTGTGCTCTAAATCTGCGAGTTTGCATTTTTCTTTGGTGTATGAATCATTCAGGAGCGTTGTGTGCAGCCGTGGCTGGATGGCCGCTCAGTGTACCCCTCCCTTTCCTCGCCCCAGAGCCTCCACCGCTGCCTACAGCCAAGACATCAAAGTAATAACCTCACCTGACCGACCACGCCTATCAGCTGAACGGGACCAGCACCGTTTTATTTTAGCCCTGAAAACAACATTCTGTACTTGAATTATAATGGGCATAATTCAGAGATCAAGGTTAATTGCAGCAAATTACTTGTCCTTTGATTAGCGAGGCTCTGTCTGCTTTAGAGGTTAAAACCGAACAAAGTTTATTATTTGAAATGTGAATATCAAAGGCTTTTCCATAAAAGCCTTCTGATCTAAAACAAAATGTGTAGAGTACTGGTGCATATATAGCCTTCCAATGTGTGAATGACTTTAGCAATGCAAGCTTATGTTACTAACTGATTATTGGCCGTTACAATCGCACACTCACTCACACTCACACACGGAAAAGAGTTGAAAAACGGTCCGTTGCAAAACATTGTGATGTCACAGTAAGTTCTGCTACTTTTAACTGTTCTTCTACACTCTAAATAATGATTCAGCCATTTAGTTGGCATAACTTAAATAAATAAGTAATTCTGATGAAAAATTCCTTACATGTTGAAAGATTGCTGCCTCGAATTTTTACGTGGATGAAATGAAATATTTTTTTAAATTGTACGTAAACATGTGCTAGACTGATGTCTGACTGATGTGCCACAACAGTTATTGTGTAACTGCAATATTATTAAAAAAAAGTGAACTGAAATGAAACTAAAACACTTCTCCTCATCCAGGTGGATGAAGAAAACTGCGCAAGGTTTACAGGTAATTTCCCATGATTAACATCACCAAATTTACCAATAATTTGATACTGATGTGTAAATGGTATCTTACCAGTAAAACACTTAAAAGCTCCCTCTGTCTGTTAATTATCTGTTCTCTCTGCTTATCAATAAAAGAACAATTGCTCCAAAAGAACCAAACGGAAAGCTTTTCTGGAGTTTGCCAGAAGGCACTAGTGACCCAGTTGTAATGTGGGAAAAGATTTTGTGGTTAAACGAGATCCAAAGCCTTTTAGAAAAAATTCCCAGGAATGCTGTATATTTGGTGAAAATTTGACTTAGATTGCGGCGGATGATGCTATAGGATATTGTTGAGTGGCTTTTCGTCTAGAGAGACTGGAATTCATATTAAAACAGAAGAATGGATGGTATACATTGTAGGATAATACTGCAAGAGTCTCAAAAAACTGAAGCTTTGGAGAAAGTCTTTCAGTACAATGATCCCAAACACTTGAAAGCCCTCCAATGTCAGTCAATGCTCTGATTTGAGTCCACCGTTGTGGCTGGCAAGCATAATTTAAGTAACGCATAGTCTGAAGAACCTGCAGATAGTCTGCCCAGAATAACAGGCCAAGCAAAGCTGGTTAGAAGTCTACAAATCTATATAGGCAAAGTATAATTGTACTTGTCCACGCATCATAATAGACAATATTATATCAGTAAGTCAGTATCCCTGACAAAGGGTTTTTGGAATAGTTTTTAGTTTATGTTTAAGAAACTTTCATGTTTGTTCTACAGGACAAATTAAATACGGCCATACCTCCAGCATCAATTTTGAAGCAGTTGTGCTTTTAAAAATGTATGTTAACATGCTAGCAAGTTTCTAAATAAAGACTACAACCACCACAAATATGAGTTTACATACTTGATGGACCAGATAACTGTGGTCCTTAATTAGCAAAATGTTAGATACTTATGTTTGTGAAAAATACAGCAGCTTCTAAATTCATATTTGAGATATGACTCGGTCTTTTGTGATTTGAAAACAAAATGTGAAAGTTTTGAATGGACTTAAAAATGTAAAACTATATTCCAAATTACAGTAAAAGCAGGAATACTGCTAAATATTTATTAAATATTAACTGTTGAAACAACTTTTTTTAAAACTTTAATTCATTTTTAAATGTAATTTCATTCCTGTGATGGCAAACTTGAATTTTCAGCATCGTTAGTCCAGTCTTCAGTGTCATATGATCCTTCAGAAATAATATGCTGAAAAACAATTCAGTTACACTTTATTTTACGGTGTCCTTGATACAGAGTAATTATACATTTAAGTAAGGAGTAATAATAATTAACTGCATGTACTTATAGGGTTGGGGTTTGGTTTAACATTAGTTGCATGCAATTGTGCATCATTTTTAGTTATTAACTGTATGTAACATGGGTAACAATCACACAGTAAAATAAAGTGTTACCAACATTTCTTATAATAATTAACTGAAAACTTGAAATATTTTGGTGAAAAGCAAGATACTTTTTTTTTTCCAGGATTCCAGGATCTTTTTTTAAAATACAAATCTTTTGTAATAATATAATTTTTTTACTGTCACTTTTGGTTATTTCTTTTATTAATTTAATACAGAATATACGTTTCATTTAAAATAAAAACAAACTTTTGAACAGTTGTATATATAAATCCTTGGGTATTCACTAATTAAATCATTGAAATGTTCAACTTACAAGAATTCAACTGAGACCATGTCTAATATCGCCGGCTATGCTTTGACTCTAGTGACTGTGGGTGAATCAAACTGATTTTCCATGACATACAAAATTAAGAGTGTCCTTTCATCTGCTCCTGTGAACATCTGAACACTCACAACACAAGACACACAAGCTTGTTCATGTGAGATCACATCATACACTCACCTCAATCAAGTAACATATATAGAGAGAGTGAAAACAAGATCTGTCGGTGCATACGTCATAAGCTTTCCAGAATGTGCAAAGAAAACAGACGAGGGATAAAGGAGAGGAACGAGAGAGATGTACTGTCCTGCAGTGGACAAGGAGAGAGGAAGGACAGAGTGTGTGAGACGTGACAGTGACACCCTGGTCCTGTGTCCACCCCCTGCCCCGTGACATCACAGGGTGATGCTGGCTGGGACAGCAAGGAAACACACATGCACACTCATGCTTCCATAAGCCCTATCTCTCGGCTGTCCCTAAAGCATTACAACAGTCACGTCTGTTTAGACATGCGAAAGCTGAGAGAAAGAGAACAGTTTGTTCAGTTGGAACTTAGTTGTTGCCACAGTTTTATGAATAAATTCCTCAAACATGTTATGCAGTTCAGTAATAAATTAAACTTTTGTCATTTACTTTCCCTGAAGCTTTTTTAACTTTAACTGTTTGTCTTGTTTTTTTTGTTTTTTTTTGTCAATTATAGGGGTGTAACTATATATTGTGTCACAATATATCGCAATACAAAAATGCAACAATATCATATAATGCATATAGTGACAATATGTGTTGTGTATAGTTCACTCAAAATGAATGTGTGAGAAAAAATTCAAGTTTACAGAGTTTTAGTGTCAGTTCTACATTGAACTATACTATATATAATGTTGAATATAATGTATAATAATGCAATGAGGGAATATTTGTGGGTCTTGATAATGCCAAATGTCTTGTGTTACCAGTAAAAAATGGCCTACTTTGTTTTAAATATATCGAGTCAATATTCGTATTTTTCTGTATTTTCAGCTTCAGAATCATGAATATTTTTATTCTGGTATGAACATTGTCCTGTGCATTGGGTTACCAGCACCAAGTGTAAGCCTATTCATTTCCACCCCAACGTAATACCAAATCTAGCATTTTACATTTACATTTTACATCTCCAGTAAATTAATATTTTAGTATAATTTATATATATGATTATATTTTGAATTAGTTTTTATTTTTATACTTTTAATTTTTATTTGAATTTTAGTTGTAGTAATTTTGTCATCAATTTTTTTTTAGGTATGTATTTCTAGATAGTTTTAGTAATTCTCACACTTAATTTTTTTTTTTTTGAAAGTTTTTCATCTAATATTACTTTATTTTATTTGGGTTTTTTTCCAATAACAATTTTTTTTTAGTTAACAATAGCAAAACCGCAGAAAGACGGGGAAAATACATACATAAAAATGTTCAATTAAATAATAAAACGAAAAAACTAAAATTATGATATAACAATTTACAATTGTGCTATCAATCAATGCTTTCCATATGCCATTGGACGACATGAAACAGCACAGGAGCTTTATTGACTTCTTTATTTTGAGCCTACCTTCAGTGAATGCAAAAGCAGCCAGAACATTCTGTGAAATATCTCAATTTATGTCCCAATAAAGAAAGTGAACCATGTAAATGACGAAGCAGCTTTTAATAAAATTAGATCAGCAAATTACAACAAATTAAAATATATTCTCGGCTAGTGACAGCTGCACCTGACCCGTGGTACAGCCTCAAAAAGCAAATTACACACTCACACATGCTCTGTCTGGCTGTACCACCCATGAAATGCACACTGGGAGTGTGTGTGTGTGTGTGTGTGTTGTCTTGTGAGATCTAATCCAGGCCCTACAGAAGCATGTGTTACAATTGCTGAGGTCTTTGGTGATTTATAGCGTGTGCGTTTGTGTAATAGTGCTGAGTGTCTGTTACATAGTCTTGCCTTTGGCCCTCTCTCATTAGGCAAGCCCCTCTCACGTCCCACCACCTGACCGGCCTCCTTGAGCGTACTGGATGCAGTAGTGGAAAAAAGCAGGCCCTAAAAATAACACTCACACACTCATCCACCTCAGGGATGGGAACATGTGTGCTAGTGAGAGGGGGGTTAATATTAGAAAGCACATACAGTAATAGGAAGGGGAGACCGACCGCTTTGCCTGCAACATTTTAATCTGTGACTTGGGATCTCCTCGTGGCCCCCAACGTCATTCGAACGTAGCGCATTCCTCAGCAGGTCACACGTTCATACATACACACACATTTCACATTCCAGCGGCAGTCACACGCGCTGTATCATCACTGCTGGCGGTGCTGCCTCCTCAGCACTCCGTACACTGCTATTTCTGTCTGTCTGGACCTGGAAAAAGACAGCAAAATCGAGAGGAAGAGAGAAAGAAAGGTGGGGGGTATTCGCTCCTCGCTGCCAATGGAGTCGCATCAGGCCAACTTACTGTCTGTCAGCCATCCAGAGTTACAACAGTTCCAGATGATCAGCCGGGTTTGGTTTAAACCACCACCGTGCCAGCTGACGTTTGGCCACGTGCCACTGTTCAAAATGAAGACGTGATGACACTGTTATCACTTAACATCAGATGATGATATTGAGCTCATTGGCTAGCAATCGTTTGCTTGTCTTCTGTCAGTTCTTCTGCTCTCCGGCTCACATGGCGGCTGGTTTCTTGCTCATCAATGATTGACTGATCAAAACTGGCATTAACTAAACAGTTTTATTGGTTTTGGATGTAAACCAGGCCTCTGTTCGGTTCTGTATTTCATGTGTTGACCGGCTTGACAAACAAGCGGCTCTTGTCAGCTGATTATTTTTAGAGAATCAAAACATACAACTTGACCAGGATAGTCTGGCTGATGAACATGTGACTCTTATGAGCCCATTCTTTCCAGTCAGATTAATGAACAAAAGACTCTCATGAGATGGCTCTTTTAAGGAATAGTTCAATTCATTTCGCTAGGTACTGAATCCTCAGCGCTATAGGTAAATATATTTTACTTCAGTTGTGGATGAGATTTTATAGTTGCAAATACAAACGACATAGCCGGCCAGCGCAGAATGATTACCAAACAAACGACTCTTATTTCATGGTTCTTTTTAGTGAATCAAATACAGCATGACCGATGTACTGGTGAACAAATATACGATTATTAGAAAAAAGTACAAATTCATAAAAATTAGCCACCAATTCGCCAAAACATTCAATTGTTACATACTAATTGAATTTCACCATAACATGTGAGAAGATCAAGATGATAATTCTTATCCCCCCCCCCCCCCCCGATTCAAATCAATTTGGCACTCCGAACCATTTTAATGAATCAATATCATAGTCCGCTTCACAATCATATGACTCTTATGAGCTGGCTCTTCTAATAAATAGTTCAGTCAATTAGTTAAAAAAATGGAAGTTATCAGTGTGACGAAACTTTCTCTTAATTGAATCAGTCAGAGCGGTTACTGACTCACTGAACTGAATATTTAGTTGCGACCGTATCAAAATGTCAAAATGAAGATTTCTGTCATTATATATAAGCAATGTCAGCAATGATACATACTCAGTGTTCCTCTTTTGTGTTTGTGTGTGTGTGTGTGTGTGTGTGTGTGTGTGTGTGTGCGCGTGTGTGAGTGAGTCTCAAAGGACCTCAGTAGCACTGGTGTAGCCTTATTGAAGGATCGATAGTGGCTGTCTCTCCATTCCACGCTTTATCAACCATGTGATCCATTAAAACCAGGCACTCTACAAGCACGCTTCCCTACACACACACACACACACACTACCATCCTGAAGCTGCTGCTCTACTCCTGCCATTCCACACCAGTTGTCCGCTCTGGCTCCCCGAGGAGAGTAGGCAATTCCAATACGGCTGAAACTCATTGAGCCATACGCCCAGTTACACTGCCAGACACACACACACACATACACACGGTGCACACGAGGCACAAATGGACAGAGACAGAGACCGAAACAGAAATACACCCAAACATCAGAGGCGCACAGATCAAAGAGACAGATTAATAATGGAGGCCACCAATCAGCTTTCTTTTTTACTTGAAACACTTATCACAGATTCGGTCTGAACCATAAATTGGTGAAGGTGTCATAACCACAAAGTCTCTGTTATATATGGGTGATTCTTCAATTAGTAGACAAAACAGAGACAAAATACTTTAATTAATAATACAAAAAAACATTTCCTACTTTGATAGCACTGTTTTATTATCTACTCATTTCAGTTTTTAAAGAAAAAGTTGTAGTTTTCTATTTAGTTAGAAATTAGTTATAGTTTGAGGATATAATCTTTCAGAAATAAGATGTGCAGCTCCAGATCAGATACTTGTTCCAGAACATTTGATAAATGATTTAACTTGAAAAAGTCTAAAAGCCTTCGTGACAATTCTGAAATGATTATGTATTTCTTAAGAACAGTGAATCTCTTTGGCACAGATCACGGTGAGATTCATGTCAGTTCAAAAGATGTAAAAATGCAGGAGGCCCACTTCCCACAGACAAGGAGTGGCTTGCCACTGTATCTATTGTTCTACTTTTGCAAATGTCACCGTTTCATCACCTCTGGGCTATTTCAAAGTCGTCCTCACAGCAAATTTCTCTTTCAAGAAGACGAACTGCACTTGTCAGTTTTTATTTCACACGTTTCGTAGTTTGACGGTGACATGTCACAGATGCAGCTGTAATGTGTTACACATCTGGGTTACTGTGCATGTGAATGCAATTCTCCAGAGTTACAAATAACTACTGAAATATGCAAGGTATGAATCGTGTTTTGTTTTGACAGAATGGTAAAGTGACCAGATTAAGATGAGCATGACCAGGCCTGTTTACACCTGGTATTATCATTCCATATCTTGGGTGTTCCATTTCAGGAATATGCATGTGTTTTGCCAAATTGGATATCTAAGCGTCAATGTTCAAAACCAGCACAATGGATGACTGACAGTTGAGTAGGCGGACTTTTCATGAAGATGTGTCGTAATTCTGTCTACCTCCAATGTGGTTTGAGTCATCGGATCGCAAAGCGTTTTGGACCCCATTTAAACCTGTTAAGACCTGACCACTCCCCCAACCTTCTTGTTCCAGTATTACACAGAATTTCCCCAAGTGGAAGGGTCCACCGTACCAACGTTTGGGGGCGGAGACAAACTGTGCTCTTTCCTGAACCACATCCTCTGAAAATGAGCTAAACCTGCATTTCCACCTTGACTTGTGACTGCCAACCTGGGGTTTCCAAACAGATCCGCTCCACTTCTGGTTTCCTCCACATCACTCCCTTTCTCTCGAAATCATTTCATTCTAATTTTAATTATAACAAGTTAAAAAAAAAAACTGATAGAGAAAGTGACATCACTGAAGTACAGCACTGAATGTTTGACCGTTTGTGTCCTCTGAGAACAGAGAAAGTACGAGTTTGTACGTGAGAGAAAAAGAAAGATAGAAAGAAAGAAAGAAAGATAGAAAGAAAGAAAGAAAGAAGAAAGAAAGAAAGAAAAGAAAGAGGTATCTGCATAGAAAATGAGCCATGTGGCCTTTTAAAACGGTGTATAAGAAAGCATGAGCTTCTGCATGCAGCTGTTGTTGGTGATATCTGTGAGTGTGTTTTCTCCGGGGCTGTCCCTCTACACAGGCAGTGGTTAGAGCTCAGGAAATGGTTACAAAAAGAAAAAAGAAAAGAAAAGAAAAATACACGAACAGAAAAAACTCTGAATCTTGAGGTGTGAGCACGCTCATCCAAACACGTTTTCAAATTTCAAAGTAGTTTGAAGACCTTTCAGTGTTTCTTCCTCCAGTTCTTGAATATGCAAATGGCCACATATCTGTGTGAAAATAAATACATTTATTTATTAAACTTTACTAAATAAAGATATACACTAATGGTGCAATATATGAAAAATTAATTAAATACACGAAAAAGAATATACTTTAAAAAATAGTCAACATATTAAAGAATATAAAAATTCTCAAGTATCTTAATATGGTAACATTCATGATTTGTATCTGAGCAGAGATTTAAATATGGTATGTTAATGCATTAGTCATAAACACTGGATCTCAGCCTAAAGTAGCACATAGAGCCCAGTAGACAACAATTAAAACACACTCCATGCAATCTCTCTCACACACGCTCAAACGCACCACTCTTAACCCATATGGATCCATTTTTAAGATGATACTGAATAATTCTGAGTGTGTTGTTAGCTGTTGGGATCAGAATGAACCAGAGGGAAACCTTACTCTCAGTTAGGACATGAATAATGAAGAACACAAACACATAGAGGATGTTTAACTTGTAAGAGTGGGTCACAGCGCCTCCAACAGGCTAATTTACTGCAAAATTCAAAGGTTCTATGAATGCGCGCAAACAATTAAATCGCAACTTCGTCTTCAATTTTAGTCTGTTTGCGGATAATATCGACAAAAACAATTTAACACATCTAGAATAGAATTTCTGAGGGGTATTAGGTTGTGGGTGAACTATTCCTTTAGTTAAGTGCCATTAACAGAGGTAAATGACTGTTTTGATTGTGAACTGATATGTGTAACAGGCAGTAAATACACAACAATAGAAAAATGTATGTAAATGTTTGACGAACATGTATCAGTGCAGCAAATTTAAGGAATGTTCATCCTTTTTTCAAATTAATACGATTTCTGTAAAACTGAGGCAAATGCACATGTAGCCATTATTCAGCAAAAAGAAAAGTTAAATGGAGTCCCTCAAGAATTCACATAGAGTGCATTTTATAATTCTACTGATCATTCTACTTCTTGCATCTGCCACAACTCCTTATGTCCTTTGTATATAATTTTGTGAGCTGGGCAGGGTAAGATTTGGTTTTGCACAGGCATGCTTGATAGTGTTGATGGGACATGACAGCAGGCTCAATGGGATTGGTATAATTAATAGCACACATATTGCTTCATGTTCAGAGACTGGAGGAGTCGAACCAGCTCGCACAGTACCGGCGCGTCTGGAATGCACATTTGCATACAACCCTTCTCAGCCCACAGACAGGAGACATGCTAATTATGCCCTGTGATGCAAATCAGACCCTATGATTTTTTTTTCCCCTCACTACAGATGAAAGAAAAACATTGGTGACAAACATTTTACAGCTTTTTATTGTACAATTTTACATAAGTTTGTACAAAGGTTTAACAAAAAAAAAAAAAAATAGATGTCTGAGGGGGGGGGGGGGGGGGGGGGGGGGGGGGGGGGGGGAGCTGAAGGTTTTTAAATTACCAAATGGTTGTCGTGGCTGGGTAAACTTGAACGGGGATGAAAACCCCTTGAAATGGAGGTTAATAAAAGAAAAAGTATTGATGGTCAGAGTTTGGTCCAAGTCCAATGGCTTAAGATTCGGTGACAGGCTTCAGGGTCGGAGTCCAGAGGTCATGCGGGTTTAGGAGCGCGTGTACTTTCCCCAGATGTGCAGCATGAATACAGATGCGATAAAGAGCAGACTCATCACCAAAACCGGTACTGGGCCACTGCAAGAGAGAAAGAGAAATAGATGGTATTACTGCTAGATCTCATTATGATTATAAATCAGTAAGAGAGAGGGACCCCTAGTGGAGGACAGACAGACTAAACTCAGTAACTAGTTCTCAAATTTCAGAAGATCCTCGATTACAATATGAGAGAAATTTAAACAGAAAGTTTGGCACAAACTTTCTCCCTGTGGGCCAATCAGGACTGCTAGTCTTGATCATGTGATAGTGGACGGTGTAATTAGGATTCTAAATGCTGGCGAGTAGGACGCTGTTAACGAGCTGGGTGGAAAATGTGGGGCTTTATTAAAGCAGGAACTGACCATCCCCTGAGTCGCTAGGCAGCCACGTAACCATGCCGACTGAAGGCCCACCCCTCAGGCTTTAATTGATGTGACCTTTTCCAGCGGAACTTTAATTAAGCTCAAAAAACAGGCGCACACAAACACACACACACCAAACCTAAAGAGTGAAAAATACTTCACACATAACTCCAGACTCTTACTCTAAGAGACTCTTGACTGTAAATACAGCCACTGTTGACACACTCAACTCCATTCTGACATACTCGGCCAATTCGTACATATGGAATGAACAGATGTAACGCTGCAAATCTTTAAACACAAAAAGGCAGAAATTGCTGTAGATAAACGCACTATAACAGAAGTTAGTTACATCGAGAGAATGGCTGTAAATACAGGCACACACATATACACAGCTGTAGGAGGGGAAACGGCAGGGGAGACATCAAATAAAGACGGAGGTTGAGCCCATGAGGCCAATTTCCTGTCGTTAAAATTTCATGTTTATCCTTATAAATGCTAAACCTCTCAGAACCCTTTGCCCCTCCCTTTCGTGTCACTTCCTGTTGAGCTGAGGGGATGAATTAAAAATGAGTGTCTGTGTTGGTTCTTTGCACATTAACTATCTCAAATCATAACCTTTTCTTATTTTGTACTTAAATTAAGCAATAAAAACAGGTCTAGCATGATTTCCTAGCTAGTGGTTTTATGCTCTTAAAATCATAATAACTAGCAATAAAAAGGAGAAATAAAGATTTTATTTGAGATTACTACAAATATAATTTCTCTTGTTATAATAAAACTTATATTCATTTAAATTAATTAAAAAATCATTTGTCAACATCAATATAATTTATAACATTCAAATGTTAATCTAAATCGGCTAACTCTACTTTTATTTATCCAGATACTTTTTTTCAGGATTCGTTGACTAAAAAGTTCAAAAGAACAGAAATCTTTCGTAACATAATACATGTCTTTACTGTCACTCTTTATAACCGCACCACAACCTTACTGGATAAAAGTATTAATTTCTTTCAAAAAAGAATATATTTTTTCAAAATTATATAATTATTTATAAAAATTCATTATTAAATTACTCACACTTTAAGTCCCGGTGAGTCCTCGGTGTAAAAGCGCCACATCCCTCCTGTGCCAGCTGATGCCGTGGATCTGCCTCCACTACGTGCACCACTGCTAGGGGCTTTCCTGAGGGAATCAACAATAAGAAAATATTCCTTAACCAACAAGACTAATAAAAAGCACCAGATATTATCAACTAGTCAAATTTCATTAAAATGCCAACCAACTGATTAGAGCCTGACCATTCTTTCAATGGGCAACTAAATTATACTCTGATGATGTCAAATTCACAGGACCTAATGATTGTCAATTGTGACTAGATGTCCAAATAAGCAGTATCACTCAGGTATGCTGATCAAATCACATAATCACTAAGAAAGCTCTTTCATCCAGCTTGATGGTGCATTAAAGGGTTAGCTCACCCAAAAATGAAATTTCTGTCATTAATTTCTCACCCTCATTTCGTTCCAAACCCATAAGATCTTCATTCATCTTTGGAACACAAATTAAGAGATTTTTGATGAAATACGAGTGTATCTGAACTTTTGAGGTCCAAAAAGATAGTAAGATGGTTAAAATAGTCAACGTGACTGCAGGGGTTCAACCTTAATGTGATAAAGCGATGAGAATACTTTTTGTGTGCAAAAAAAAAAAAATTATATATATATATAATGACGATTTATTCAACAATTTGAACTGTTATCATTCGTAGTTGCCATAGTAACTTCCTTGTTTTCGTCTGAACGCTGTCTCCGTAGTGTCCGGCTCCTGCGTCAGCTGCACATGCACGCGTCGTGCTGCTCACGGGTTCTGCTTCGGCCAATACAGAGACAGCGTTCGGACGTAAACAATGTATTCTTGCACAAAGTATTCTCCTCTCTTCATAACATTAAGGTTGAACCACTGAAGTCACGATGACTATTTTAACCATGTATTTACTTCCTTTCTGGATCCTCAAAAGGTGCAATGACATTGCTTCCTATGTGTGGTTCAGATACCCTCGGATCCAATCGAAATATCTTAATCTGTGTTCTGAAAGATGAACAAAGGTCTTACTGGTGTGGAACGGCATGAGGAATTAATGACAAATTTCATTTTTGGTTTGAACTAACCCTTTAAGGCCCAAACAAGCAGCTTACCTCTGTCTGGCTGAGGTGCCGGCAGTGCGGGGGGCCACCGTCTTACTTGGGGAACGGCTGGAGGCACCAACATTTGTTGCACTAGCTGTGGGTCCAGGCTGAAATGACACAAATAAAGGACTTCGAAAACCAAATACACAATGACTGACTTGATAGTATGTCTTCTGGCACCAACAGAAACATGTGTCTCCATCTTTAAGGCAAAATATGCTACAATAAGAAAAACAAATGAATGCTATACCTTAAATGGCAGATATTTTCCACCAAGATACAATATATTACTCATATGGGAGTAAATTTATATTAAAAGATTTAGATCACTAAATGTTCAATCCTAGACTATAGTGAGATAATGACACATAGACTTAATAGTACAAGTTAGTATTCATACAAGGACAGTGGACCAGATTTAGGCAGAAGAGCTGGTGTGGGGGTCCAAAAGAGCCACGTCTCCCAAAACAAATGCGGTGATTACAGCAACTGAGCCAACCATCCCACAAACTGCATATGAACCTTCTGGCACAAGACTAAATACTATTCAAAACACCACTACTAGTCATTGAAACTCACATCTGATTAGCTACCAAGCCATTAAACGGCAGAGCCAAGTTGACTAACTTATTACAATAACGGTACGTTATTACTGAGCATGACTTGCTAGACAGCTAGCAATCCAGAAATAACTGTATATACGCGCAAAAACTGTATTTCAAAACCCCACAGCTACGAAAAACTACATTAAGAAACTTACCATTTTGTTTAATAGTGTATGTTTCAGCAGACCGCGGGTAAAAGAACGAATCTACGCGAGTGTCTCTGTAACTGAACCCAGCCGATCCAGACAACTACAAGAGAAAGACCATTGATGACGTCCGCTGTGAAGGCCACGACAGCCATCGAAAGGACCCTCATAGGAGCCAGTAGAGCGCCTGACCGAAACCGTGATCCTGCGTGTTACTTTAAACGAATTTACGACACTTTTAGAAACTTAATTTGATATAAAACGTTAAAGCATACCATAATAAAGTAAATAAAATAAATGAATGCAACTTAGCTTCAAAATGTATTTTGTGAAAACTCAACGGCGGTAGAACAGAGTTCCGTGACGTGTCATCAACACATTGATGATGTGTACAGAATAGGGCAGACATTTGGGCTCAATCAGGAAGCCAGTTTCACTAAATCGCGAACTTTGAGCCATATTTGATCATTCACAAAGACAGTTGAGGGTAAAGGTAAGCGTTTTCTGTTCTCAGTTTTTTTATTAAAACATTTTGTCCGGTAGTTAACTGATACTATAAGTAGAATTTGATTTTTTGTTAAGAAAATACGACATTTTATGTGCTCTCATGTTGTTGCTATGTATGTAGCAGGGTATATACGGAATCTAGACTAACTGCCTATGGACTATATCAATCATGTTTAAGACTGAATATTAATGTTATCCCAGCGAAATTGGCGTGTCCCGCTAGTTTACAAATATCTGCAGACATTTAATTAGGTAGGGGGACTGTAAAACTATACTGTAGGGGGTATTGGAGTTTATGACTGAAGCCCCCGTGACATGGACACGAGAACGTGCACAGAGACGTGTGCGCGCTTTTTCCTGTCGTAACAACAGAGACCTGAGATATTTGTAATCAGCATTAAGCTGTGATTAGATTAGTCATCTGATCAAAACATTGGGAACTTCATTTATCTGCAATGTCTGTGTGTACCTACTTAATCATATTTTGTTGACAAATTTGTACTCAAAAGTCAGCTAAATCTGGCAAAACCTCTAAAAATCTACTTTTGTCTTGTCCTAATTTATTAAAACTGAAATAAAAGTAAATAAAAAATTTTTAAAAATTGTGAAAATGCAGAAAATGGTCTGTTAATGTGTGAGTTAAGTTATAGAATTTATAAAGCTGAATTTAAAGCAGCATATAAAAACAGAGGTTCATGAAATGTCACCATTAAGAAAGCAAATAAATGTGATAATTAGTAAGTTTTCTGGAATATCTAGTTGCTTTTTGTTGGTGTAAGGTGTAACTGCCATTTGACCTCCTTTTGACTCAACAGGTTCTGGCCAGGTCAGGATGGTTCGAGTGGTGTTCCTGCACCCTGATCTGGGTATAGGTGGAGCTGAGCGTCTGGTGGTGGATGCTGCTGTAGCTCTACAGTCTCGTGGATGCAACGTTCAGATCTGGACGGCACACTATGACCCCCAGCACTGCTTCTCTGAGACTCTCTCGCCTGACCTGCCTGTGGTGTGTGTTGGCGACTGGCTGCCCACCAGCGTGTTTGGATATTTCCATGCTCTCTGTGCATACCTGCGCATGATCTACCTAACTCTCTATCTTGTGCTCTTTAGTGGGGAGGAGTTTGATGTTATATTCTGTGATCAGGTAACTACAAATGCTACTAAAACTAGCTACTAATTATCGGTGTTATTTTTGTATTGTTTATATACTATTATAGTAGTTTATTTTTTTGAATCAGCTTTTATATTTATGTTTTAAGCAGTTATTTTAGTGTAACTTTTAGTAATTTAATCATAACCGTAACTTTTTATCATATTTATTATTTTATTTCCGGTTTAGTCATTTTAGTACTTTGACTTAAACTTGTTTATTTCAGTTAATTGCAAAGATAATTAGTTTTTCATCTATAATTTCATTTCAGTTGCAAAAAATGTTGTTTAAAATGATCTGTGGTGGGCGGTAACAAAGTATTTTTACTTTGTTACTGTATTTATTTTTCAAGTATCTGTACTTTATTTTCATTTTAAGAAACTTTTATTTCATTACATTCCTAAGCATAATAGGTGACTTTTTACTCCACTATATTTTATAAAAATAAGTAAATGTTGTTTCTTATGCTGCAAAGCTAAACAATGCACATGTGCAGCCCCAAGCGTGAATCTCAGAACACTGTTTCTTAAGCAAATGACGTGATGACTTTACCAATTGGCGATTGGTTCTTTTATTTATTGTGACACATTACACACTGCACTCCTTCCCATTCTTAATAATATGAGTGCAGCATCTTTGTATATCTAAAGTCTTTGGTTCTCATCAAAATCACCAGGTTTAATTTTAACTCCTATTCTCAGGTTTCAGCATGTATTCCCTTTTTGCGTTTGGCACGACACAGGAAGAAAGTCCTATTCTACTGTCATTTTCCCGACCAACTACTGACTCAGCGTCACTCTGCTCTAAAGCGCCTATATCGTGGCCCGATCGACTGGTTTGAAGAACTGACCACAGGAATGGCCGACCGAATTTTGGTCAACAGCCAGTTCACTGCAAGAGTCTTCAAACAGACATTCCCCAAACTAGCTGAGATCCGCACCGACGTCCTTTATCCCTCTCTGAACTCGGCGGCTTTCGATGATGAAGTTGAGGACCTCAGCGGGCTGCTCCCTGAAGGGCGGAGCTTCCTCTTTCTGTCAATCAACCGCTACGAACGCAAAAAGAACCTGCCATTGGCACTGCAAGCATTAGCCGCCCTGAAGGGGCGTTTGTCTACGGGGGAATGGGAGCGTGTGCACCTTGTAATGGCGGGGGGTTATGATGAACGCGTGATTGAGAATGTCGAACACTACGGCGAGCTACGCTCACTGGTGGCCTCTCTTGGCCTGGAGGACCACGTCACCTTCCTGCGCTCTTTTTCAGACAAACAGAAGCTGTCTTTGCTTCACAGCAGCACTTGTGTACTGTATACTCCCAGCAATGAACATTTTGGCATTGTACCCATTGAGGCCATGTACTTACGCTGCCCCGTTATTGCAGTTAACTCGGGTGGACCTCTTGAGTCTGTGGCCCATGACCAAACGGGCTTCCTCTGCGAACCCACCCCTGAATGCTTCTCCGAAGCGATGCAGAAGTTTGTTACAGACCCTAAACTCAAGCAGCGTATGGGGCAGGCTGGCAGAGAGCGGGTACAGCAGCGCTTCTCGCTGCAGGCCTTCACTGAGCAGCTCTACAGTCATATCACCAACCTTACCCAATAACCAATTATGACATAATAAAGGCCATTCCGCCTCGGACCGACACACGGATGCATTCTGCCAGTCCGGTTGCCGTGGAGGGACTAATGAAAGTATGTCATCTCTAATGAAAGAAAAGAGCAGCAGGAGTTAACATGGCTTAAGAGTTCAATACAAGCCTTGAAGAATGTGGAGCACTCGTCCGACCGAGAGGGTAATGAATTATCGTGCGCCAGCTACATTGATCAAGCAGGTCACTGCGAGGCCTGAGGACCATATGTGTTCGTATTTTTTTTATGCCAAAGGACCATTAGAGAGTTTCTCAGGCAGAAATCGATAGAGAAGTTTCTGTGCCCTGCTCTGTGTCTCTGCTTTTGTTTAGTGATAACAATGGAGGATGTTAAGAGTTATTAAAGTCTCAAACTAAAGATGCTCATAACAAGTTTGTTTGAGTTGAAAAAGAGAAAGTTTTCTTAGGACACTGAAGGTCATGCTGTATTGGGTTTGAGGTTGTTACTGACTGTGTATCTCCTCATGCTATTGACCAAAGCCCAGATTAAATGAGATGGTGAGCCGTGTTTGACTTTGTCTATTGAAGCTTTTATGTTTTTTTTATGTTTTTTGTATACGTTGGCTACAGACTGACCAGGCAGAACATGGTTAACTATTTATTGCTAAATAGTGATCTTAAATAATTGAAAATAGATGAGTATTACTTTGTCTTTTGAGCATTTTATTTTCAAATTTCCCAAAACCCCAGTTAAATAAAAATTCAGTCATTATTAGATCTCCCTGATGTTGTTCCAAACTTGCATGACTTACTTTCTTCTGCTAAACTCAAAGATATTGAAGAAAATGTTTTTGTGCTTACGGGTTTTGGACCCCATTGACTTTCATTGTGTGGATAAAAAATTCTAAATGTTTTCTTTTGTCTTCCACAGAAGAAAGAAAGCCATACAGGTTTGGTCTGAAATGACATGATGGGAATGAATGATGATTTTATTTTTTTTTTTTATTTTAAATTTGTGAACTATTCATACAAGTACATTTAATTCAGTGGTTTTCAACCTTTGTGACTAGTACTTTTTCTGTAATATCAAAGCATTGTTTTCATAATGTTCTTTATTTACGGAGACTAGGAGTCTACATAGATTTAAATAAGTAGCTAATATAACTATAAATAAATTGAGAGTAATTTAATTTCAGGATTCCAGACATTTTAAGTGCTGTTCTTCAGTTTTACTCTTTACACTTCAGTTTCTTCATCTCTTTTTAACCAAGGCATTTGCATAACTTTTACAGTCATTCGTTATTTACTGGATATTAAGAGTAAGGATTTAAAAAATATATTTTACTCACAATAAAATATTTGTTTTAAAAATGCCCATGGTGTTTTAAGATTTTAATGATTTCCATAATTTTTCCAGCTCTAGAAATCATATTTTGAAAATTAGACTACCTCATACATCAGGGTTTTCCAAGACTGTGGAAACTCAAAGGAAACTTGTCGAGGAGGTGAATTAAAACAAAAAATATCTTGATTTTTAGTGGTGTTCGCTTATTTTGAAGCTTGTTTTGTCTTATTTGAAATCATTTCAAATCACCCCTTTAAAAGTTTGCCGAGGCTTCTTTATAGGCCCTTGGTCCCTGGTTGAGAACCACTGCTTAAATGTGGTTAAATGTGAAACTGTGAATATCTGTGATAACCTCAGAGGTGAGCGCACTTGGGCTTGCATGCTAAATTAATGGGATGGGATGGGATGGGATGGGGTGGGGTGGTGTGGGGGGGGTATTTTTAAATAGGCTTTAATTCTGTATCACAGACGGTCAGATGTATTGCCTCGCTAGTGTCACATCCGTTTTGTTGGCAGTTTGGGAGCAGTTTTTGTTGCATTTCCTCATTAACACTCAATGCGTTAAAGATGAGGACCTTATTTTTAGCCATGCACTGATTGGGTTTTAATCATACATAAAAAGAGGGGTTATGGGGCCAGAGAACATGTAAATCAAGCGGGCACCATAACAAGGTCAGAACGCACAACCTTCAAACCTCTCACTAGCACTGCCTGTGTTAGGGCTAAAGATATATGAATGTGATCACTGAATAGGTGAATGGAGGAAAGTTTTAGTTTTTGCTGTGTAAATGTGACAGACATGACCTGTAATTAACTGTTTTCATCAAGCCTGCACTCAAGAATAAAATGAACGAGACATATTGGGCTTCATATTGTTTGCTGAAATCGCACATGAATTAAAATCTGAGCAATACATTTTCTCCGAACTATCTCTGCAAAGGTGTCAAAAATGATGCAGATTTCATTCATTTATAACTGTGATAAATGTTTCCTTTTAGAGTAAGAGTAAACTAATTTCCATTTGAGTATTTGCCGATCGGTGATAAATTTCAACATTTGTTCCTAAAGAAGTGGCATAAAGTGCATCGAAAAAATCAAATAGGAATAATATCTTCCCCCTGACGGATGCACGCAGACAGGAATATCTCTTGACTGTTTTGTGTGACATATTAGTTTACAACCATTTGTATTCATAGCCTGTCTTTTAGTGTTTTCTTATATGAAACGCTTGCAAATTATGATTTCAAATTTTACAGCTTCAATAAAATATTCCAGCACATTAGCATATATCTGGTGGGAATTATTGGTGCACTGTGAGGGGTGGGCTTTGATTTACATTTGTGGTATAAAACAAATAAAAATCTTGCTCATTTTTTTAAAAACAGCAATCAATAACATCTCTCCGTGGCAAGTTATGAGCAAAATGATAGCCTCAATAAAACCAGTTATTTATCGCCAAAGATAAAGAAACGTTGCGTGTCAAATTTACAATAGACAATGGCCCCATGCAGGAAGCTAGGAAATGGGATTTCTATGCATTTAAAGACTATTTAATATTAAATAAGTAGAGTTACAGTGTATGACTGTTACATCAAATACACAAAGGACCATTGATATTCAGGTGAAAGATGCTTTGCGTGCAATTGAACCTTTGGATATCATTTGAACTAAGTAAAAATCCACCCAGACAAGAACGCAAGACCTTTAACCAACCCCTTCTCCTTTTTCCTTCCCTGTTCAGGTGTTTTGCTCTGGTCTAGGAGTGCCGCATGTTTCTGGAGACGGTGTGTGTGTGGTTTGAGATGCTCAATGCCCTCAGTGATCCTGGCTGCTTTCCAGCCCTCGGTTGGCCCTTAATCAGCGAGCTGTCACTCAAACAGAGGGAGTGACACCACGCATATTCACCAATCACCTGGGACCCCCGATTAGACACTCCGCTACCCCCATCCACCCTCCCCGGGCACAAAAAACAACTCCCCTCAGAGTCGACTACACACACACACACACACAATTAACACGCATGTTTGTTTTGCTATCAAAGTGAGGACATTCCATAGGCGTAATGGTTTTCTAGAGTTTACAACATTCTGTCCCCTACCCATCCTGGAAAACATTTTTTAACAGATTTTAAAGCTATTTGAAACATGAGGACGCATGAAATGTCCTCATATTTCACATTTAAGTTGTAATACCAGTGTCATACCCATATACAAATTTGTGTCCTCATAAATCACAAAAAGGCACACACCAGGTTTTGTCCAACATACACGCACTCTTGATTCCTATCAACTCCACTCTAGAGTGTTTGGCTGTATGGCAGGTGTGTGTTTTACAGTAATTTGAGTATTTTTTTGAGTATTGTTGCAATCAAGAGGCCTGATCGCAAGAGGCTGGCAGCGGTTGGCAGAGTGACAGTGATGCCAGCGAGCCCTCGGCCCAGCTGGAGATCAACGCTCACCTGAGGAGGGGTCGCGTCAATCACCCATCCCGTCCTGCTTGCCGCGCGCCCCCCGACACCGCCTATTTACCCTCAAACAAAAGCGGCGTTCAACTTGAAAGCGCTGCGCGTGTGAGCGGGTGAGTGTCGCGATGGCAGAATAGATTGAGCTGTCAGAGCAGTTGCTCAGAGGGAAGATTAATAACCAACACAAACAATAACGTTCCCGCCATCACCATAAATATGCTAATGACCGTTATCAATACAGCAGCTAATGGAAGCGCAGGAATTACAGAGACGGCCAAGAGAGAGGGCACGAGGGTTAGCCATTTATTCACAGACCGCTCTGATAAACCCACAGCGCGGTCCCTCAATAGAAGCACCCACCCTTAAAAGCTATCAGCTCGCGAGTAAAACAACACTTCATTGTGCGAGTGTGTGTGCGCGCAAATGAAGAGGTAAAGGAATATGCGTGCCAAGGATTTAATTAAGAGTCAACGGGGTGAGTGGAGCTGTTGGGTTGGGAGAGAGAAACTCGGTTGTTGAGATAATGACATTGTGGACCGCTGACGTTTATTAGTAATCAGGCATCTGTTTTAGAAGCTGAATAAAACTCAGAGAGAGTGATCACTTTTATACAGCCGAAAAAACATCATTTGTAATCTTCTCTTCCATGACCGTACAGAGTATCGTGGATGAATGGATGTAATTTTGTCCTAGTTTTCAGGAAAAATAGGCCATCGAAACATTCTTGAAATAAACTGAAAATCATATAGGCTTACTTTGGAAGTGGGCTATATTTTGCAGTCTTTTAATACCTGTGCATGTTTCTTACGTTTGGTGCGTTCAAGTCCTCCTGGGAAGATCGTATTTACCGTGTGGTTAGTTGTTTACGACAACTAACGGAGCAAGATGGCGGCTCTCTTCATTCACACAATTGTAGCCTACAGCAATTTGAGATTTTATGTTTTTAATTAAATTATGAAGCCACTGTAAACTTTATCGCTAGGTCCACGTATTACATTGTTATTACAATGTTATTATATTTTGTGTAGGGAATTTGCTTATTTTGTTGTAAATAAGAAGCACGACAATGTCACGGCTACTGTAGTAAAGATCTGGGCTGAAAGGAAATACCGAGCTTCCCACTGCTATTTACGACTTTGCGGTGGCGTTCATGTGTGTTCAACTCGTAAATACGATCTTTTCGACGTGACTTGAACGCTCCATTTCTTTCCCTAACGTTTTGTAAAGGGCAACTTGGCCTTCCCCAGAGTTTTTAGGGTGATGATATTAATGGAGTGTTTTAGTGAATGTGTATAGAAGCGTTTCATCGGAACAGAAGCTTAATTCGGGATAATAAGGACATTGGGGACTATTCAAGAAGCGAAGGCTCACACTGGCATAACTCTTGATTAATACGGGCTAAGAAATGAAGTGATCTCACAAAGCACATTACTGAATATTCACATCAATTTCACCTTTTTGAGATTTGATAAGGGGATGCCAAAAGATTGCGCTGTCAAGTCACTGTGAATGAGTGGAGATAAGGGAACTGTGGGCTAGCTGAATGAAATACACAACTTTAACAAGTTCCAGAGGTGTGAATTAAGCACACACTGATGGCTCTTAAACAGTGTAATTGCTAATTGGCTCATTACTGATCTCTAATGGTTAATTGTGTTGTTGCGGATGGCCAGCTATCACTCAGATTCCCATGAGAGTGATGAAGGATATATGATTTTAATGACTCACTGAGGTAGCAGAGAGTTTACAGCTATTGTGTGCGATTGTGTGTACTTGATAAAATGATGCCGTAAATGATGTGATGAAAGCACCTATTCTGAAAGCGATTGATGAGGCACACAGTTTTCATGAAAACATTTGGTGAGTCAAGTTGAAGTGATTATGAACCCAAGTAGTTTATTTAATACTAAATCAATACTGCGGCATTTATTAGGCTCACACTCGGCATACACTTACATCCACTTTTGCACTGTTACAATCCATATGACTCCACTTTTGTGTGTTTTGTCCTCTGCATCATCAACAAAAGTGAAACTTGTACCCTTAGTTTCACGTTTGCAAGTCATAACTACACCAATTGGGCCAAAAAAGCATTTAGACATCCATTCAAAAGTAGCCGTGTATTCTGTTGAAGTAAACGTATGAAAAAGATTTATCATAATAAACCTGTTCCCTTTGGAAATATAAAACAATCTTGGGTTACACTTTATTTTCAGGTGTCGTTATTACAGTGTAATTAAGTACTGAATAATAATAATTAATAGGTTTAGGGTTAGGGTGAGGATTTGATTTAGGATCAGTTGCATGTAATTGTGCATAATTTCTAGTTATTATTACAGTAACTATGTGTAACGTGTAACAATGACACTGTAAAGTAAAGTGTTACCCAATATTGTTACTGTTAACTAAAAATATTGTAATTTTAGTGTGTAAATGTAGTTTTGTTAAATGGAGTAAAACTTTAAATTAAATAAAAGACAAATATTAGAAGAAAAACTTACACAAAAATGTAGAAATGTTGAACTAATTGACTTAAAACTAATTGAAGTTTTGAGTACTAAAATGACTAAAACTGAAATAAACATTTGTGTATGGAAAAAATAAAAATGACAAAGGAACATTACTAAAACAAAGTAAAATGAATTTAAAATATTTATAAATACACTGACAAAATGGCTCACTGTAAAAAAAAAATGATTGTAATTTTAACTCTAAAAGACTTTAAAAATGTAAAAACGTATTAATTGATTAACAGGTCACCATACTGTATGTGGAGAAAAACTGTAATAGAGCTAACCTTACATTTTGTGTGCTTTTTTTAAGTAAAAAGAAAAAAAATGATATTTTACAGTGAAAATAACGTAAACTGGCAACTGGCCACAATTCCCTGCATGTGACACTTTGATGGTTTTTTAATTTCATTAATTATGGTTCTTCTTCTTCCTAATCATTTATATACATTAGGATTTTATGTTACATCTTATATTGTTAAATTAGTTTTTTTTTTTTGGGGGGGGGGGGGGGGGGGGGGTTCTCCATTATTTTAGTATCATGTGTTAACATGATGCTGTTTTGTGTTTGTGTGTATGACACTGTGCACCTAGCTTCTATATAAGCATTTGTCTTAGTTTGTGGAAAAGCTGTTTGCGACGAATGTTGATGAATGAACGTTTTGTTGATTAAACTAATCGCCTTCATTGTATTAACTCAAATTTTTAATATCAATGAACTCAAAATTTTAAGGCAACCAAGTAACTAACTTTCATATGTAAACTCCCGGCAGTCATGTGCCAGCCTAGCAACTACCGTTTAGAAGAATGGGAATGCTTTCACCTTATGTTTCCAATAGTCTCACTGGAGTTTTTGCAACTCAACATAAAACCAATCACATGTCAAAATTTCAGTGAAGAAGGAAAGCTGGAAAGGAGAGGGTGAGAAAGATAGGGGAAAAGGCAAGCAGCCAAAGGAAACAAGAGTGAGTCTATCCCCCCAGTACTTCAAAACCCGAAGCCATTTCTTAATCTTTCCTCTCGCTCCCCCGTTGCTCGCATGCCTGCTGTGTCTATGCAAGTGTTGAGGGCCGATGTTGTCAGCTGTCAGTTACAATATTGACGCTGATCGGGCTCAGCTCCGGACACTGAGCTCATAAAACCGGTCTCAGGAGGTGTGAGCGCATATGTGTGTGTACCTGAAGGTGTGAGGGTATCTCCTGGGTGATTTCCACTAGCTTAACCTGCAGTAGGGCTGTAATTAACTGGGGCTAATTATTGGCAGGCAGGAGTTAGGATGCTTATGAGAGATCCCTGTGCTGCCTGTGCAGATAATCACAGCTTAGGGGCCTGTCAGAAGGTAAACTCTATGTGTGTGTGTGAATGTGGAAATGCTAGGGAAGCAGCATTGATGGATTCAGGTAAGCGTATAGCCCCATCTAGCGAGAGTCAGCATTTGAATTCAGCAGTTCTACAGGCTCCTCTTTCCCATTCAGGAAACTAGACAGATGCTACGGCAGTATTTTAGTATGGAAGTTGACTGTTAACGTCCTTACAATCGTAAGTATTGCAATCTATTTTCTGAATGCCTGTAATGAATTTGACAACAAACAGCAGCTGTTGAGCTGAATTGATTTCATCTCTTAATCATCATTCCCCCATTTCCTGTCATTCGAACAGACGCACAACATATTCAATTAGCAACTGAACGCCAGCCAGCAATCTATATCAGACGGAGAGGAGGCGAGAAAGGAAGGTGCAGGAAGGGGACAACACATGGGAAATCACTGTGCGCCACGGCACTGCAAACATCTGTACCGTGATCCGCAGAGGAGCTGCTGAGATACTGAGGGTCAATAGAAAGGGGTCAGACAGGACAAAGACACTTGGATGTGTCATTTCCGACCATAATCACATTCTTCCAACTTTCTTTTCATATCTTCTTTTTTTAATACTGTGAAGATAGTCTATTAATTTTTTTGGGGGGGGGCATTGAAATAAGTCTCTAATGCTCACCAAGGCTGCATTTTAAGTGTTTTCTCTTTGAATGTTTTTAAAATATCATTCAGTGACCATTCCTACAAACTTTATTATTTTATTATTATCAGTGCTTCATATATTTGTGAAGACTGCGGTACACTTCCATTTAAACGGGTAAGTATGATTTTTTTAAAAAGAAAATAAATTTATACTTTATAATGCACATAAATACATTTATAGTGCTACTCAAAAATATTTCTTTAATATAATAATAATCTCAAATAAATGCTGTTTATTGAAGTAGCAAAAACTTTTTCCCCAGAAAACAAGTATGTTCATATCCACATGTCAACAAATCCGAACAAGTAACATGTCTGCACTTTTTTGACCAACTGAGAAAAAAGCATTACAATAAATCGCACTGCCAAACGGTGATTAAATCAGCTCGGATCACATCAAACCGTGCTAATTTTTATTATCGTTAAACTTTGTTCTCAAATTGTTAATGTTAACAACATCAGCATCGCGTGTGTGTTTAGTGTGTATTAGCTGAAGATTTCAATTTCTGTAGCCACTCCGAAGTCCGAAGTCTCCAATTGTCACTGATGATTGTCATTTGGAGCATCCTGGATTACAATCCGTCATTAAATTGATAAGTTTAATTATTGCAGCTACTGTGAGAAAAGGCTATAAACGATCTGCCATCCTCACATGTGATTTATCCTACTAGCTGTGACTCCTTCTTTATGTAAACAGACATGATGTAATAATGCAAACATGAACAGCATGCTTTAATTTCCCGCGGAAACCCACCAGTACCGTTCTTATTACAAAACATTATTACTAGCTTACCGTTGTGAATCGGGTTAAGGTAAGGAGATAGTTTTGAACACTGGCTGGTTATGTCCTTGCTCAAAAATTGATTTGGGATCATTTTTAACAACAACAAAAAAAAAACTTACGGACTGCAGCTTTAAATTGTAATATTATTTTACAATATTACCATTTTATTGTGTTTTGATCAAGTAAAAGTTGCCTTGGTGCACATCAGAGATCTCTTTCAAAAACTTACAAAAAAAAAATCTTAATTATTTTCCAACGCTAGTGTATATGAGCAGATTTGTCATTTACAACCATGACTTCTTTTTTCCTTTACTGTGATTTTGCGAGAGATCAAGCATAGAAATCTATATAAAGAGATTTTTTGTTGTACAGGATGCATATCCACAGTGGAGCTTTGTACAGTGTGCC
This sequence comes from Opsariichthys bidens, assembly GCA_037194245.1. NCBI lineage: Eukaryota > Metazoa > Chordata > Actinopteri > Cypriniformes > Xenocyprididae > Opsariichthys > Opsariichthys bidens. The sequence continues at coordinate 14,820,234 of CM074300.1, forward strand.
TGTATTAATTAAGAGTTATTATGTAGTGAGTTATGTATTCATCACATTTTATATGTACCAATTACAGCAGGAACTGCAGGTTATTTTTATATCTACATCAATTACATTAACAAACACTCTGACAGTAGATTATTTATGCTTTCGTGTGCAACTGTTTGTGTGTGCGAGCACAGACATCATGATAATGATAATCTCATCAGTGTCTGTGATTACAGTAATGATGTTAGTACACAAATGCACTGGTCTCTCATTAGGAGAATCTGTCCACGGGGCAGAGCAGGGGGGCTTGTGTCTAAAACCTAATATATCAAATCCACATGCAGCCATGCAGTTTAAGCGCATGCTGACAGCGTACTATTCATTCAGCAAAAAAAAGATGCACAACATGGCCAAAAGTGGACATACAAATGGAATGACCACATATTTTGGCCATGTGGTATCCTGTTACAAACATTAGCAGGAAAAAGGTTGTTATGGTATTGACATTCTTTGTAGCTGTATGCCTGTTCATTAACACAAATATCTAATCCGCCAATCGCATGGCAGCAACTCATTTAGGCATGTCAAGACAATCTGCTGAAGTTCAAACTGAGCATCAGGATGGGGAAGAAAGGTGATTTAAGTGACTTTCAACGTGGCATGGTTGTTGGTGCCAGACAGGCTGGTCTGAGTATTTCAGAAACTGCTGATCTACTGGGATTTTAGGGTTTACAGAGACTGGTCTGAAAAAGAGAAAATATCCAGTGAGTGGAAGTTCTGTGGGTGAAAATGGCATGTTGATTTTAGAGATCAGAGGAGAATGGCCAGACTGGTTCGAGCTGATAGAAAGGCAACAGTAACTCAAATAACCACAACTTACAACCGAGGTCTGCAGAAGAGCATCTCTGAACATACAACGCATTGAACCTTGAAGAAGATGGGCTATAGCAGCAGAAGAGTCAGCTAAAAACAGGAAACTGAAGCTACAATTCGCACGGGCTCACTCACATTGGACAATAGAAGTCTGGAAAAACATTGGCTGGTCTGATGAGTCTCTTTCTACTGCAACACTCAGATAGGGTCAGAATTTTGCGTAAAAATGAAAGCATGGATTCATCCAGCCCTATATCAGTGGTTCAGGCTGGTGGTGTAATGGTGTGGAGGATATTTTCTTGGCACACTCTGGGCCCTTAATACCAAATGAGCATCGCTTAAATGCCACAGCCGACCTGAGTATTGTTGCTGATCATCACGTTATGACCACAGTGAACCCATGGCTACTTCCAGCAGGATAACACGCCGTGTCACAAAGCTCAAATCATTTCAAACTGTTCTTGAATATGGAATGAGTTCACTATGCTCAAATTTCCTCCACGGTCACCAGATCTCAATCCAATCGAGGACCTTTGGGATGTGGTGGAACGGGAGATTACTTTTCCCGAAGTAGGTCTATGTTGTCATCTTTCAGTATTTATAAAGCTATTTTCTTCTCTTGACAGGTCTGGAAAGAGGCCTGTGTTTTCACCACCGAGAAGGAACCAAGACGAACCAGTTGTATGGCTTGTATTAGTTGTGTTTGTCATGTAATGCATCTTGACACATGGCATGAATGGAGATGTGATTGATCAGTGTGTAACTATAGACTAATCGCCCAGACAAAGCATTTCGTCAAACAAGACATCGGCAAACGGCAGTCAGCAAACATCCTCTGGATTTGAAAACATGAAACATCGAAGTGTTCTGCAAAAATTCACTGATATGTTGGAGGAGACCTTGGAGACTCCTTATTTTTCTTCCCATCATCCCTCGTCATCCATCCTGAAGGCAGCCGGAATGATTGACAGCCCCTGCCGTGATCCACACGTCAGTCCGCGACATGGCCTCCCGGGTTACCATGGTAAACGACCAAGATTGGTGCTAAACTGGGTAGTTTGATTGAGTTAACTCTAATTCACGTTTAATGACGCTATTGATTGGAACACGCAGGTGTTTGTGTTCTAACAGCCTCTGTCAAACCAATCAGATTAGCTGAGTACACCTGTACAAACCGCGGAAACAAATAGCACAAAGCAAACAGATTGACGGGAAGAGCTCGCAGAGAGAGAAATGCTGCGATCGCTCCAGGATCAAATAGCAATCAAGCGGCAGTCAGACAAAGCGGAGATGTATGTGACCGGACTCCCAATGAGCGTGCAAGAGACATCAGGAGAAACAGAAAGCTCACAAGTGCTCGCCCTCGGTCTCTTTTTGCTCAAACTAAGAACTGAATATCACTCTTCGCGGTGCGCGCGCGCACACACACATAGGGCTCAATCTATCACCACAACACACTCCCACGGGAGAGGGAACATAACACATCCGACCATCGCCAGATTAATGGGTTAACACCTGGCACGTGCCCATAATGTGCTCCCGGGGACGCGGAGATTAGGCCGCGGCAGACAGTCCCGTCTTCAGTGGGGAGCAGACGTCTATCGATCGCTCTGTAAGTGTGCGTGTCTGTTCTGTGTACTAGACTCAAAGCGAGGGAAGGAGTGATGGGTATGTCACCTGTGCTTGCTCTGCTGACAGTACGTAAGGACTGTTGACAAGTTAAGATGAAGCCTCGCACAGGCTCTCTCAGGAATAATAGGGCCCTTTTTCTTTCTGTCAATAACCATGAAGTGGTTTGGAGTGTGTGCACGCACTCAAATAATAGTAAATACTACAAAATGTGTAGCTAATACAGGGATGAGATGAAACCGTGGCTTGTTTTAACACAGTCTCGACCAGGCCCATTTCAGCAGGCGTTCACACATGGTGTGACGTGAGACTATTCTAACAAACTTTTAGGAACACAAATATTAATGCTCCTTTTCAACTGTAACGTGATAATTTTATTTAACAAACCAACAAGCACAGCAAGAAGCCTGTGTTAATGCACTTTTACAGTACACAGAAACCTCTCCCAACATGCACTGCAGCAATAATAATTAGGGTCACGTTGTTGTACCTTTTATTCTACGGTTTATTCAAACATTTATATCTTTTAAGATGTATTTTCTTTCATGATAATGTCAATAGTTGAAAATGAAAATTTACCCTCTTAATGTTAGTGATCTTATTGTGATATTATTCATCCATGCAGACGTTTCATTTAAAAACAACCATCTTCATCTTTCAGAGAAACAACAGACTTCTCTCTGGTGACAAATGCCAGACTTCTCCAATCATTTAGTAGCTAAAACTCTGTCCCTTCCTTATGATCTGTTTCACTCAGATATGTCACAAAACCGAAGAAAAGATCTGTCGCCGTTTAAGTTAGGCCTACCTTGCGACTTTAAGATGTTAGCAGATGTTTTTAGTCAAGTGTCGACGAAAAAAAAATCCATCTTTAGCCATTTCTTGAAAATGGCTAACGACTCAGCTGCTCGGTTGGGTTAGGCAGGTCATTCCACCAGCAAGGGACAGTCTAAAGGTCCATGAAAGTGATTGATTTTATGCCTCTTTGGGATGGCATCGCAAGGGGCCGTTCACTTGCAGAACGCAAGCTTCTGGAGGCCACATAAGTCTGAATTAGGGAGGTACAGGCGTGCGGAGCTTGTGGTTGTTCTGTAGGCAATCAGTGCTTTGAATTTGATGCGAGCAGCTATTGGCAACCAATGAAAATTGATAAAGAGAGATGTGACTCTGCTTGTTAAAGACCGTTCTCGCTTCAGCATTCTAGATCAGTTGCAGAGGATTGACAGGACATGCTGGAAGGCCTGCCAAGAGAGCATTTGAATATGTCTGTAACAAGAGCTCGGGTAAGGGAGCATTCTCCGATAGGAAGGGCCTGATCTTTAGCTTTAAGACCGTAAGCATTTTGCTCTCTTTGCGTGTATATTTCTGATGTACACATAATATAGAATGATTTAAAAAAAAAAAGGGAACAATCTGTCAAGTATTGTTTTAGATACTCAGAATCTACAGTACAACGATGGCAGATTTGAAATCTTTGCAGCTTGACATTTTAGTTCAGTGAAGACATTTACTTTGATTAATGAAAAGATAGACAAACAACTATTTTTTGACTGTTAATTAACAAGTGAAAATCATGTCATATTAACATCTGCATGCTGAAATTTAGTTTGTACATATTAAAATGCACAACATGCCTTAAAAACAGACTGCCATGAAAATTTCATATTAAATACTGTAATAGTTTGCAGATACTGATTTGTTTTTAAAACTCTATGGTCAAGCAGGTTCGATTGTAACATTCGAATACTCGTCTCTCCACCTTCCCTCTCTCTCCACTTGTCTTTCTCTTTCCCCTCTGCGTTGTGAATGGGACCTGCGGCCATTGTCTCTGTGTCAATCACACACTCTCACACACATACCCAGGAGACACACAATTGACATTTGGCGGATTGCTCTGTGTGTGTGTGTGTGAGAGAGAGCGTATGTGTGTGTTTTAGGTTATTAAGATAAGGCAGGTATGCCGTAGGTTCTTCATTAACATGTTAGGGGATCTCATCATCCTTTCTCCTCTAGCACTGTGGCCGTAATTGGGTAAGGCTATTAGACACAGAGTGATCACGCCTGTGTGATGGCAGGAGGGGGATGGTGGCGTGGCCAATGGGGGAGGATGGAATCTTATAACCATATGACACAGCGCGTGTGTATGAGAGCACGTCTATATCGGTGAATATATATGTGTGCTGATGGGATAAGACTATTAAAGCTGATGTCGGTTTAGGTAGACTTTAATAGTCCTGCTAAGCAGCGGGTAATTGGCCGTATCCGGAGAAAATAGGATGGATTGATTTAGAGGTGGCTGGGTTTAAGTGGACACCTTGGAGGGTGGAATTTTAAGCTGTAAATTCAGGCTATGTACCACTTGGCATTTATAACTGCACAATATGAATGAGAAAAATGGATATATGAATATACTCAAATACCCCTATAATACTAGCCATGTGATTCTTAATAAATCAATCTTGAATGGGCCATTGTTTTTACTATCCACGGTTTATCTTCGATCTTTACTCCATTGTGTAACTCAACCTTGTGATCTCACTCCATGTGATCTAATTTAGACATTTTCTTCCCAATAACTGATGGTTTGTGAAGGATCAGCGCTGCTGAGACATATCAGTTCAGTGTTTTCTGTTAGTGCGCTGGTTGCAGATGTACTTTTTTGGTAACTTGCTACTGATTTTGGTAACTTTGGTGGTATAGTCTTAATTCACATTCCACCATAATACTCAGATACTGGCTAGAAAAAGGTCAAATGTCAAAACAGTGACAGTGGGGCTTCTTAATTTATCCTGTTAAACCAGGAGGAATGAATGGTGCAAAATACAGAGAAATACAAGCAAAACTGTTTCAGTCTGACCAAAATGGTGCTTAATTTAAGAGTGATTAACAAACATATCACACAATTATATAATGTTATTTATAAGAACAGTTTAAATGTACACTAGCCATAGTCAATACTTTCAATATTGTATATAGCTTCTATTAGGTTATATATTGCATATATAGCATTATATATAGTTTACATATAAGTGATGAAGCCTTCGCCGCATCTTCTTTCTGTTTAGAAATTAAACACTGCCATCTAGTGGTTCTTGTGAGGTTTATATTCTCCCCATTGTCAATGTGAAAAGCATAAATCTTTTCGTTTAAAGAGGTTCACTAATAATAATAATAATAACACTAACAGCAATGATAATTAAATGTGTACACACACACACACACACACAAATGATTCTTCAGTGGTTGAGGTGTTTTAGCACCAAAGAACCTGTTAAGTCCCTGTAGTTCTTTGAAGGTTCTCTAACTCTCTCTTAGTCTCTTAATTTAGTTGGGAAAAGGATTTTTTTTTAAAAAAGACAGTAAAAATACAGTATATTTCCTGAAGATAATGTGGTTCTCAACCTTTTTGTCCCAAGGGCCCTCCTATAAGGAAATATTCCAGACTTTTTGACCTCAGAAAAGCAAAAAAGTGATTCAAAACAGCTTTTGCCATTGTAATAAATTCTCATGCACTAACATGACATGAAAATCTCTTTCAAATGGCTCTCATGCGCCCACCGCTGACAGAAATTAAGAGTGTTGATTTCTGAATTTTTTTTTATTGTAGGATAGCAGTTTTACCCACAAAAGATAGTGTGGTATTTTTCGCAGCCAATTTGCACTACTGTATTTAGATTAACAGTTTCTGATCATTTCCCAGAATGCATTGAAAATCTACAGTAACATACTGTCAACCGTGTACCCAGTATAGAACTGTTGAGAATACAATAAAATACTGTGAAAACAACCAAATCTACAGTAACATACTGCACACAGCTTATACAGCAAAATACTGTTGAGAAAAACAGTATAATACTGTGTAAACAACAGAAATCATTTACAGTATAGCAAAAATATGAGAGTGCAGCAACATATTGGTTGGTGGTGGTTGGATGCAACCAGTCATATAATTAGGCTGTATCTTTATATATTGTGATTGAAGCATACTGTAAAGTTTTCAATCAATTTTTGTTTGGAGTGTAATAAAAAAAAGTTACAAATGTAGTGATTTTTCAATTAGATGAATTGATTCGATGCCTGTATATTTTACAGTTCCTACTTGTAGACCTCTGTTATTACATTATATAATATTAAAATACAAACTTGACGTGCCTATTAAAAGCTGTTTTTTTACTGTAAAATGTATGAAAGGTTAATTCATCTAAATTGGCTTCTAAACCGTCTTTTAATCGTAGAAATACTTGTCTTGTTAAATATACTTTTCATCTGTAAATTATAAGGTTATTAACCGGCTATATATTTTATTACAAACGATATTTTACAGTAGGCTAGATTTAGGCCTAGGCCTATGTCTTTAAAATCTAATATCTGTTTAATAACGTTTCTAATTTACATTCAACCGATTAGAATATTTCACATTCTATTTAAACATTTACATTTTATAACGTGTCTGCGACAGCAGTTTATTTTCACACGTAGTGCGACGCTATTGGAACTAAATACTGGCGTTCTCTATCGATTGACGTGCAAAGGCGAAGAAGACTCGGGTAGAGAGGGGAGGAGCAATGCGTGAAATCAATGCACGACGGTGACATGGATTCAGAAATGTGTAAAGACGTGATAATAAATGCCAGTTTTCTATTGCTAAATAGTGTATACAGTTAATATTATCACTGAGCGCAGTGTCATTATCAAGAAACATCACTATCGGTTACAAATCTCACCTTGAGCGGATTGGTTTGGCCCTATTCATTAACAGCACCCGCGCCTCGCGCTCTCAGCGCCCCCTCCCCCGCGGACCAAACGAAACGCTTCATCATGAAAGCGATTTAATTAGCTACATTGTATTATTCGCTCTCAGTCTAAGTGTCAGTACTGGAATGCGACTTGTAAATGAGAACCGAGTCTCTTCGCCTGCACAGTAGCCATTATCGTGTCAGTAGGTCCAACGCATCCAGTCATGTTTCTTCTGCAGATTTCTGTGCTGCTGGATGCGACACTGTGGCAGGCGGTCTTTGCCAGTCCTACCGATGATAATGTACTGCGGGCCGGTCATGGAGAACACGGAGAGCCGGGCCACGAAGAACCACATAAGGATTCCTACAGCACATTCGCCTCCGAGTTCCTCGAGTCCAGATATCTCTCAGACGAAGGTACGAAGGAATTCAAAGGCAGCGCTTTCATTGAAATCATGAATGTTGTTTTGTGTCGTTTCTATTAGAAGCACTGAATGCATGTAGTGAATGGTCACTGTTTGGAGGCTCTCCCTCAGCCACAGGCCTTTTAATTAGGTTAAATGTTAGTGATGATTATTAGCAACACTTTTATAAGAGATTGTTTTAGATTCACCAATGCTTACGGTATGGAATCAGCACCTTGGTCAGCACCCCACAAGCCTGTGAAACAGCAGACTTTCCTAAGTCCAAACACCAGCCTATTTTATAATCCGTACACTGTCTGCAGATGCCCAGACAGTGATTCATGAAGTCACAACACATAAAGGGATCAGATAGAATAGAATAGGAACTCTTATTGCCACATGACTAGGCCGGTGTTGCAACAAACATGATGGGACAATGTTCATTAGTATAAAGCATGTTCAATCTTCAAAGCTGCTTTAAAGCAAGACGTATTGTGAAAAGTGCTATACAAATGTGACCCTGGACCACAAAACCAGAGTCATGAGGGTCCTTTTTTTTTTTTTTTTTTTAAATTGATGTAGGTAACACTTTACAACAATGCTCATTAGTAAAGCATTAGTTAATGTATTAACTAACATGGACTAACCATACAGTACAGTTGTTCATTGTTTGTTCATGTTAGTTCACTGTGCATTAACTAATGTTAACAAGATTTTAATAATGTATTAGTAAATACTGAAATTAACATTAAATTAGATGAATAAATTCTGCATAAGTGCAGTTCATTGTAAGTTCATGTTAACTAATATTGTTAACTAATGAACCTTATTGTAAAGTGTTACCTTTATGTGTGTATGGTATGATTTGTCCATTGATGTATGGTTTGTTAGGATAGGACAATATTTGATCAGGAATCTGAGGGTACAAAAAAGTATAAATATTGAGAAAATCACCCTGAAAAAACTCACAAAAATTAATTTTTGATATATTTATGGTAGGAAATTTACAATATACCTTCATGGAACATGATCTCTACTTAATATCGTAATGATTTTTTGGCATAAAAGAAAAATCGATCATTTTGAGCCATTCAATGTATTGTTGGCTATTGCTACAAATATACCTGTGCGACTTATGACTGGTTTTGTGGTCCAGGGTCACAAATGTGAATTGAATTGAACATAACTGATAACTAAAATAAGATTTTAAATGAAATCAAAACAAGCCGGGAATTATGAAAATTCATGTATGCAGCATACATGATGGGACAGTGTTCAGTGTATATGTACAAATAAATAAATGTGTAAATGTACAACACTATGTGCAACATACAAAACAGTGCAATTTACCATATACACTAACATTCAAAAGTTTGGGGTCAATAAAATTTTAATGTTTTTGAAAGTCTCTTGTACTCACCAAGGCTGCTTTTATTTAATGAAAAATACAGTAAAAATAGTAGAATTGTGAAATATTATTACAATTTAAAATAACTATTTTCTGTGTTAATATATCTTCAGTGTCACACGAGCCTTCAGAAATCATTCTAATATGTTGATTTGGTGCTCAAAAAATATTTCCTATTTTGAAAAAAGCTTAATATAAAGCTTTTGTAACATTATAAATGTCTTTACTGTTATTTTTTGATCAATCAGTGTGTTTGCTGGATAAAAATATTAATTCTTTCTTTCAAAAAAATCAAATCAAATCAAAAAATCTTTCAGACGCCACACTTTTCAGTGGTAGTGTACATATAATATTAAACATATAATATATAGTGTTTATAATTAATATACAATACAATATATAGGCCTAGAGGCCTACAGAGAGTCTTTGTTGTATTAGATCTACTTGTTTTATCTTATCTTTTTTTTCTGAAAGATTAAAAGTGTTACACAACAAAGTACAATACCCAAACCCAAATGTAAAGTTAAGATTAAGTTAAAACTAAACCACTGACCCCCCCCCCCCCCCCCCCCCCCCACACACACACACACACACACATTACAATGTATTAAGTAAAATTAAAATGTAATTTACAAATATATTACATCAGTAATGTTAATTTTAATAGTAGGACGAGCTGAAACCAGTTCGTTAATGTATTGGTTGCTTGATGGGGTAGTCAAGCCTAATGTTGAGGGAGTTGGGCTTGTAACGTGAAGGTTGCCGGTTTGATTCCCACGCCGGCAGGAATTGAAGGTGGGGATTGTGAATAAACAACACTCTCTCCACCTTTGATACCATGACTAAAGTGCCCTTGAGCAAGGAACCTAACCCCTAATTGCTCCCCGGGCGCTGTTGCAATAGCTGCCCACTGCTCCGGGCGTGTGTTCACTGTGTGTGTGTTCACTACTCACCGCTGTGTGTGTGCACTTGGGATGGGTTAAATGCAGAGCACCAATTTCGAGTATGGGTCACCATACTTGACAATACGTCACGACTTTCACTTTTTTTTTGATGTCTCATAGGCTACCCCTTCCCAACTGCACCGCCTGTGGACCCATTTGCACGCATCAAAGTTACAGACTGCGGAATAACCAAAGGATGCATCAGGTCAGTGAATGTAACAAAGGTTAAATCGAGTCTATGATTAATAAACTATTGTTGTGCTGTAATTCAGTATGAAGCTACAATCTGTCATGCAGACCAGTACACTTAAAAGCTATTTATGTCAGTCAGACCAGTCGAGCTGCTGCAGAGTTGTTCTGCAGCATAAAATATACATGCACATCATGTAGAATCTTTGTAGGTCTGTGAGGATGGTTATTCTTAAAGGCATAGTTCACCCAAAAAGGAAAATTCATCACGTCATCATTTAATTCACCCGTATGTTGTTCCAAACCTGTGTGACTTTCTTTCCTCAGTGAAAGACTTGAATCAATTGTTTTAGTCCATATAATAAAAGTCAGTGAGATTCAAAACTCCACAGGACCCCACTGACTTTAAAGGGTTAGTTACAAAGAAGTACTTTTTCAAGTTAGTTGAAAAAGTACTCACCCTCGTGTCAGTCGAAACCTGCAAATATTTCATCTTCGAGAACACAAATTAAGATAGTTTTGATGAAATCCAAGTTTTTTTTTATCCCCTATAAAAGCACATTAAGGTTGAACCGCAGTAGTTACGTTGACTATTGTTAACGATGTCTTTACTTCTTCCCTGGAACTCGAATGACGGTAATTAAAAACCCAAAAAAACTCTATGATTTCATCAAAAATATCTTAATTTGTGTTCCAAAGATGAATGAACGTCTTACGTGTGTGGTGGGTAATTAATGACAGAAATTTAATTTTTGTGTGAACTAACATTTTAATTTTATGGTAAAATAAAGACTGAGACATTTTTCAAAACATCCACTTTTGTGTTCCACAGAATAACCTTGCCACATTTTTAGTGTGCCTCATTTTATTTGTCTCTCTTAATCTTTCTGTTGCTGTAGATATGGTAAACCAGGCTGTGACGCAGAGACCTGTGATTACTTCCTGAGTTTCAGACGCATTGGCACAGATGTGGAATTCGAGATGAGTGCGGACACTGACGGATGGGTTGCTGTCGGTTTCTCCTCGGACAAAAAAATGGTAAAAAGGGAGGGAGTGAATATATGGTGTGAATGCTTTCAGACCTGACACAATAATATTGTTGTTGTAGGGAGGTGACGATGTCATGGGCTGTGTTCATGATGATAATGGACGTGTACGGATCCATCATTTCTATAATGTGGGCCAGTGGGCCAAAGAGATCAAGCGCAACCCGGCACGAGACGAGGAGGGCATTTTTGAAAACAACCGCGTCACCTGCCGCTTCAAACGGCCTCTTCACGTGCCACGGGAGGAGACGCTGGTGGACCTGCACCTAAGCTGGTACTATCTGTTTGCTTGGGGGCCTGCCATACAAGGTAAGTCATTCAGCCCAATTTTAAAGGAGGCTTTTTTAGTGTCTATTTTTGATGTTTGAGCATGAAAAGGTCTGCGAAGTTACAAAGTCTACTCCAAAGGGACTTATTGTCTATATCAGTAAGTACTGTTTCTCAGCTCCCTGAAGCAAGGCTTGAGTTTTCTTATGGGGACGCATACATCACAATATTCCATTTAAATTAGTCCCGCCCAAGGCATACACAAAAAAAGGATGAGGCCTGGTTGAGTTGGATTAGTAGTGTGTTGAAAAGTGCTTCATGGTAAAGGGCATGACATTTCCGAAATACTCTCTTGACAAATCTCAACACACTGGTCCAGCCATCCAATCAGAGCGCTTTTCGGAAGCTTCAAAGAGACAGGAAATAAACAGGGGTGCGTTTCCTATGGTTAACCACCAAAGTGCCATGCATTGCTGTAGAAACTAACTGTCATGACTGTTTTCCAAAACCGGTTGCACCTATGTTGTTTGAACCATGTTAGTTCAACAATATAGGACTGATGTTAATGTTGACTCATGTAGATGGTGGAGTAATAATTCTGCTAATTAATCAATTTGAGATCACATTGATATATTTAATATTATTAAGGTTAATTCACATAAACAGCAGAGGGCCGTTCATTTGTTTGATAACACTTTACAATAAGAGTCATTAGTTAACTACATTAGTTTACATGATGAACTAATAATGAACTGCACTTCTACAGCATTTATTAATCTTTGTTAATGTTAATTTCAACATTTACTAATACATTATTAAAATCTTTAGTTAATGCCCTGTGAGCTAACATGAACAACTGTACTTACATTAACGAAGATTAGTAAATACAGTAACAAATGTATTGTTCATGATTAATTCTTGTTAGTTAATACATTAACTAACGTTTAACGAATGAACCTTATTGTAAAGTGTGACCTTTTTTTAATCAAATTAACAATGCAGACTTTGGCATACACTTTACCCATGTATATGCGGTTCATTCGGTCAGCAGGTTTCTCCACGTAACAGTTTTTCTGGCAACTGAGTACTACTTCATTGATTTTGTTCCTCGTCATTTTGCTTCATTCGATGTTTGATTCATCGTGGGCTCCCTTATACGTCAGGTTCTTGTACGCATTTATGCATGTGCGCACTCCTCAAAAACAGCGCTGATTGTTGACACAAAATATATCGATTAAAATGTATATATTTAAATGAGGTGAAATATATACAATGTACTGAATGCTAGCTTGCTTACTGTGTCCAAGAGGAGGATCTATATAAGTCTACATGTCATTTTAACAAGAAACTATCCCTCTAACCACAGCTCGAAAGCTGTTGTTCCAAATATTCACTGGAAATATGGTTCCGGAAAACACCAAATGGTTAAACTATGTCGGTAATGACAGAACCCGCGACGATAGTTGGCGAGAGGTGCTGTAATGTGTGAAAAATAATGAACATGTAAGCATGAAAACCTATTCTTGTAAACCCCAAAAACAAAGACTTTGAAAAATGGCATAATAGGTCCCCTTTATGGCTAGAAATTCAGCACAGTTGATGATTTTGACCTGTTTATAGACATTTTGTTTTGTTTTTCTTCTCAGGTTCCATCACAAGGCATGACATTGACTCCCCGCCAGTGTCAGATCGCATGATTAGCATCTATAAATACGAGGACATTTTCATGCCTGCCACAGCCTATCAGACATTCTCCTCTCCCTTTTGCCTCCTCCTCATCGTTGCTCTTACCTTCTACCTGCTGATGGGCACACCATAACACAAGAAAGAAGAGAGAAGAGACAACGAATACATCTCTAACCATAGAGACACTATAAATACGACTGTGTGCTAGATTAACAGTATTAAAATCAGGCAGCAATAAATAAGATGACAATAAGAATTCTACAATATCCTCAATAGACATAAACTAAGATGGTATTTGGACTGCAGATTAATTTCCAGTTATATACAATGCAATGATTCTTGTTCAGAGGAGAGAGAGTCAACCATACACTTAGTTATTAGATATTACAATATATTTTATTTTGATAATAGAGCTGAGGAACCCCGAATGGTATGTTACACCTTCATAAGTTTAGCCTACATTAGTTCACCAATTTGAGACAAATTAATGTTAATATTCAGTATACTAAAGGTGTGGTCAGTGAAAATGCATGTAGCACAGCTTTCTGTTGGTCAAAACAGCGAATCCATGAAAAACTTGAACTCATGGGAAAATCTTTTTCCCTCAAGCGAAATTCTCGATTGTGTGGATTCCTATTGAAATGGCAGAGAAAATTCACCGAACAGCAGTAAAAGTGTCCAAACCGTCACAGTGGCACATATCATGCCTCCTATTAAATGACATTGTTTTGCCAAATCTCAGTAGAGTTGCTCTGCTGTTTGTAGTTGCCTGCTTTCCACTATTTTTCCAGAGCATCATAGCTCTGATGAACATTTATTAAGGCTGTGAATTTTAGAGGGATGTAAATTAATGTCTGTGACTGACTGCGCAACTTAAAGCAGTACATAATTGGCAAACGCACACAAACACAGTATTCATAACACATCATCACTGCCTTCCAGTTAGCCAGCATTGCCAGCTCAGTATTTGATGATGCATGCCAGCAAACCAGCCTCATCTGAGCCATTTAGACCAGTGTTCACTGGAATAGAACCAGTCCAGGAGAGAATTATCTGGTTTTTATTCCAATACCAAGGACTTCATGCCATTGCAAAACTTACAAATGTTCCAAGAACTGATTGCTGCCTGTGTATAACAATTGGGATCACACCAGTTAGTGTGTGGTTGTTTTCAGTTCTAATTCTTTGGCACTCTTGGAAAATATCCTCTAAAAACATTTGTATAGGAGACTGAAGAGTGCCGTGTAAAAAGGTTTAGAAAAGTATTTAGTTTTAAATACATTGTTATGTTCACCTGAAGGATATATTTCAGGAAATGTATTTGGATGAGTGATGCTATTACTTTTTGATGTGTGCAGGCCAGAGATAATCATGTAATGTAGCATGAATGGAGACATTGTATGCTAATGATCGTAGAATAATGAGTTTGTAAGGCTGACAGTGTTATATTTTAATATACTTTTGAAATTTTGACCTTGACAGTATTAGAGAATATGCAATAATGAGTGTGCTTAGTGAGCCATTGTTATTTTAAACATTTGTCATACAAGCTATTACATAATTAGCAGCTTATACATTATGACAAGTTTACTGTGAATTCTCTCCCTAATTGGAAGCAAAGATGCCTGTTTGATGTTCCTGAACACATACCGCACTTTTTAATAAAACTATGAAGACGGCTGACAAACAGATGAAAGCGTGTATTGTTGTTATACGTGTTTGGATCAAATGTGAACGGTTTGCTGATATCTGAACTCGTCGTACTTGTCACGTGCCTTGAAAAACAGTAGTACTAGTGGGGATTTTTTAATCCCACCAGTGACTCGAATCTTCTGATTCGGTTCACTAATGTGTTAAGTGAGCCTTTCTGCAGGTGGCGACAAGTGACTGACTATGTGTTTGTTGTGCTACGAGTTACGCTTCATTGATTCATTCATTCACTCAAACGAGTGATTAAAACAACGAATCGTTCGACAAAAACAAGTCTTATCGCAGAAGTTGTATTAGTATGGTATGCTATTTCGAATTCATAATTTAATTTTCCCTTCAATATGGGACTTTTTCAGGCATAATCTAAATGTCATTTCTTATGTAGTTCCAAAACATGTTGCCTGTGACTGACTTTCTTATTTGTAAAACAAAATAATATATATTTGAAGAACATTGGTTATCAGTTTATAATTTCAGTTCAAGTATTTTATGTTCACAGAAGAATAATCGAGCAAATTATGAAAATTCTCATTTTGGGTGAACTATCCCTTTAAAGATTCGTTCAAAAAAAAAAAAAACCGCTCCCCGCTCAAAGACAAACCCAAGCAAGGTACTTTTACTCATAAAGATAATATTTCAATGTCTGCCCGCTGGGCTGAAAAACAAAACTTCACTACATTTCCCAGAATCCTTCCTTCCTATAATCATATACGTCACTCATTGCCCAACCCATCGTTCCTTAAGTGGTGGATTCTCCGGACTGAAACGGAGCGACGCTGGCGACTATGGCAGACACAGATGACCCGGGTCCAGGCGCGGCTACCGAGCCGGACACCCCGCGTACACCCCGGCCACACTTCGTCTCGTTCAGCGAGACCGTTCAACCAGCAGTCGGGATGGTCAGCCAACTACTGAGCCAGCCGTCGTCCCTAAAGTTCGACAAAAACATCAAACAGGCCTTCTACAACACGGGAGCGATGATCTTCGTGGCGATCTGTTGCGGAGCATCGGTGTTGGTTTACTTCATCCTGGAGGCTTTTCTGCGGCCACTGCTTTGGGCAGTGCTTTGTGGCACTTTCCTGCACCCGTTTAAATACTCGCTCGCCCGCTCGGCCGCTCTTGGCTCAGCCAGCTGCAGGACAGCGGGACGCCGATAGTGGTGGGGACTCTGCTGGTACCGGTGTGGTGCGTGAACTACGGGGTGGAGACTCTGGGCGAACTGGTCATAGATCGGCTCAATGTACTGCTGGCTGTTGGGGCAGGTGTACCCCTGCTTTATTTCTTATATCTGTTCTGGAGCGTCATTGGCATGCAGGTGATCCTCAGTCACGTGTGTACCATCATCTGTTTCGGCCTGGATTGTTTCAGCGCTGCGTGGGTGAGTCCTGTGTGTGATGATGACAAGTGAATGGGAGAGAGACACGCCCCCTGTCAGAGCATGCATGGGTGGACGTGGTTGTGACTGTCAAAAGTTACATAGATAACAGACTAGTGTACAAACATGAAAATATACTAATGAAACATACGTACAGTCTTGTACATTTAGACGGGCAGGCTTTGACATGAATATTAAGTACATTACCTGATATGGGACTTATTCACTGACACTGTGTGAAATGTAGTTTGCGTAATGAAGATAGGGAATTTTAATACTTGTGGTATTGTAGGTTTGGTGTGTCAAATAATGCATAAATTTGTTACATGTTAAATAATTTTGTTACTATAGAGACATTCTGTCTAATATATATATATATATATTTGCAATGTAAATTTTATATATATATAATATATATTTACATTGCAAATCTTTTAACCATCAACAACGGCTCTGGCTTCAGATAGCCTAACCACATGCAAATATGTTTGTATATGAAAGTGTTTAACGCATGTGAAATGTCTACATTTCTTGAACCCATGCTCAATATATATCGGAGTAGGACCAAAAATATGTCCTTAAAGTTCCACAGCCCAAATGGTTGAGCATAACACATGCTTCAAGTTCTTCTAAAGGTAACAACTGTACAGGACCTAATTTCACCCTGACCTTCAATTTAATGATCTAACTATCTGATTTTTTTTTTTTTTTTTTTTTTTAAATTTGCCTGCAGGGCTTAAATTAATTTGTACAGGTCCTGTGATGTCTGTTTTTAGTTCAAATTGTCATCGGCAACAAAAGTCCCCTTTAATAGATTGAACATTTTGATCAGGTCACAACAAGAAAACTCAAAGCTCCTGGTTTGGCCAGGGATGTGGCACATATTTAATACCATATAATTATTAAGGAATTTTCATATTTGGTAGAATGATTCCTTTAATCACACTGTGTGTTGATACACTCTTCTCTTGCAGTGCTTATGAGGGCTGAGAACATACTGAGGGTTTTTGTTATTATAAATAGCTTGGTGGCAAATGTTTGGTGCAGACACAGTAGTGACCAGAGATGTCGAAATGTTCCCTCTCTTTGTCTTTGGCAGGTTGGCACGTTAGTTGTTGGCTATGTGTTGGCCGTGGCCTTCAAATGGACACCTAGCATGGAAGGTTACTTGCGTTCCCTGTCTGTGCCTGTATGGACGGCATTTATTTTCTACCTGGGTAAGACCCTTCTGTTTTTAAATGGTGAATGATTCTGTTTGGGCCTCATGTGTCAATTTATGTAGAAATGTAGACACAGATTTTCTGCAGAGTGGTCAATGGCCAATATATCGCTGAGATATATATATATATATCTCACACACGATTTAATTTTAAGGTGAACAAGATAAACAACAGTAAAGTAAAAATCCTTCTCCCAACACTCATGAGCCAAACAGGAAAACTTATCAGCTGATGCTCATCATTTATAAAATGCCAAATATCGTCTGCTGAAAGATTATCATTGACCATGAAAGGACGCTAACAATTTTTTTTTTTCCCCCAGTCTCTCTGACAGGGTCATGGCGGGTGCCTGTGTTTGTAGTGGTGGTGTTACTGCTAATTTTGGGCTCTCAGGAGAAGCCTGTTGCTCCAGGGAAAGGTAAAGAAACAGAAGCTCCAACTCTCATACGATTTACCTCTGTTCTTGATGCCCTCTGACCTTTGGTCCTCTCCTCTCTCCCCCTCATTAGGCGAGCTGCCTGGTCAGGTTCTCTCCTTTGCTGCTAATACAATCTTTATGGCAATCTCCTGCAGTAACGTCAAGCATATTGAGAAGATACAGGAAGAGACAAGCAAAGAACAATCCAAAGGTTACATAAAAAATCCTATCAATCAAGTGTTGTCAGAAAAATCGATTTTTCGATACATATCAATACTGAAATATTCCAAATGGTTTCAGTGCTCTTTTTCTCTGTATTGATACACCGATGCCAGCTGCACTTTCTCGCTCTCTTCTCTCTTGTATTACATTACAATGGTAATATATTTCAGTCTTATTGTTACTTATTATTATTATTATATAATTCTCCTGAGGAATCTCACATAACAGTTTGTTCATAAAAAAATATACTTTCATTATGGTCAAAAGTAAATTAACTTAGATGCTGGTCAAATGTAATGCCCTTAATGTTTTGGCAATTTTTCCCTGTGGTATCAAATTGTCTCTCATATCGATATTTAGTATATCAAATAAAGCACAAAGTTCCAGTACCATGACTACTCAAACACTACTATCATCATTAGTAAAGTGGATTCACCCCCCTTCTTCCCCTCAGAGTTTATGGACTCCCCGAAGTTGGTCTTCAGTCGCCGTCGAAGCAGACTAGAGTTCAGGGATCTCCAGCCCAAACAGAAGGCCAGTGATATCTACTTTGTGCTGCTTGCGTGGGCTATAGTGTTGGTGCAAATCTGGCTCAACCTCTGGATCTTACAGTTATTGCCTATCCCTGTTGCTGGTAAATTTTGCGTTTATGGTCCTGAGGTCACGAGTGCGAAGAAAGTGTTCACATTTTCATGAATGAATGCTATGTTTTCCAGTTTGGGTCCTGAAGAAGATGTTTGTCCGTTTTGGGATGAAGGACTTCATTGGAGGGGCTCTAGTGAAATGGTGGTCTGCTTCTGAGAAGTTTGTCAAAGACAGACAGGATGCTCTGCTGCCTGGACCGATCAAAGGCTTAGCTCAGTTCTTGCTCCGGGTGGACACTAAGGTAACGCCTTATATAGACACACCCACACAAAAGCACTCGCCTGTCTGGTGACCCACTGTCCTTCACAACATTTGCCTGCTGGTAGTTGTCGCCACATGTGCACATTTATTTTTGGAGGCGACAGAGATCTGTGATTACCAAGAGGAACTGAATGTGGTTGTGGTTTGCTGATTTTCTTTTTTTCTTAAACGACTTCGGAAGTGCCCATAACTGACAGCATAAAAGCTATATAGGTCCGATGTGGATGTTTTTGTTTCTATCTTGACTTGTAGGCATGCGGGGAGAATGAATTATGCAACAGATGTGTTTTCAGTGTGTGCTAATCTATAAAAAAAAATGTGATAGCCTAATAGTTGGAACAGAGTTAAATGCACTTCCGGTCTCACAGATTAGCTCAAGTACTTAGATCAAATCAAGAGTAACTATTTTAGTCTTTGCATAGTGATGTTTCTAGATTTAGTTGGTAGTTTTTCGTTTTCCATCTACTCCGTATCGGTTTGAGTTTTTGGACTGTCTAAAGTGAATGAAAACCCACTGTTGCAGTCAATCTAGATGAAACCCTACACCTTTAAGAAACCATTTGCTCACCCCATAGTAATCCAGTAGAGTAACTCAATGACGTCTGCCTTTAGTTTTGCCGCCTCTCATTCTGTCACTAGTCTATGTTGAGTCACATGTTCTGTCTAGAGCAAATCTATTGAAAACATGCAGTACCCAAAATATTTACCAAGAAACTAATGTGAGTAAAACAATTTGCTTTGACTTCAAATTATTACTCTCCAGTAGCTGTTGGCGGCTTTACGAGGAACTACAACATGGGCTAAATCTAACTTTGATTTAATTCAAGATTAATTTTTTATTTTAAGATATTTATAATCGGTAGTGTTTTTAAGAAGTTTATTTATGCATGAATGTGGCGATCATGGCACTAACACTACTGTTCAAAAATTTAGGGCTGAATATTTATTTATTTATTTTTAAAGAAGTCTCTCATGCTCACCAAGGCTACATTTATTTGATCGAAAATACAGGAAAAAACAGAAATATTACAAATATTATTATTATTATATTAAAAATGTAAAAACTGGTTTTATTTTAATATATTCTGAAGTGTAATTTTTTCCTTTGATGGCAAAGAAACATATTGGCCTATTATTATTATCAATGTTGAAAACGGTTAATATTAATGTGAAAACCGTGATGCATTTTTTCAGGTTTCTTTGATGAAGAGAAAGTTCAAAAGAACAGCATTTATTTGAAATCGAAATCTTTAATGTTACTTTTGATCACCCCGAACCTTTGAACAGTAGGGTATGTGGAATGTTCATTGCATTAATCACCAGAATGAATAAATTTGGAACAAAAGCATTTGTCTTTGTTTCTTTTTTCCTGCTCTCATTCGTGACAAATCGCAGCGAAACAGCCCATCTGTCACAAAAGCAACCACTAAATACTAAATAAACTAAAAAAATAAATAAAATTTGTTCACAGAATAACAAAAAAAATATACATTTTTGATCAAATGTTTGCTTAGTTCTTAAGTAAATACTTAATTACCAATTAAGTGAAGTAAATGCTTCATTCACTCACCATTAGCAAATGTGGCAAAATGTTGGACCTGAAACAGTTTTTTTGACTCATTTGTTGTATATCACCATCATATCCCTCACTGACTGTCCACAAGAATGAAAGGAGGTAAAATAAAGATGAAGACGCTTACAAAGTATAACCGTAGCAGATCTTTGTTTTGTCCCTTTATAAGGCTCACCAAATCACACCCTAATCGTTCCTCGAATTTCACCGTCCAGTCTTGTTCTGTTTTTGCTTTGAAAACACTTTGATGTTTGCTGCTCTCCTGCATACTGATTGGTTGTTTCTAATAACCGTTTGTCTCTCTGTCTCCTTCCTCAAAGCTCTGGCATTGGCTTAACAAGCAGGTAAATCTTTTGTGCTGGCAGGTGTACAAGAGAAAGAGAAGGAAAGAAAGAAAGAAAGTACAAAGGGGAAGAGAATGGAAGAATGACAGTGTGCTTTCATTAGAAGCTTTGGAGTGATGCTTTCCCCCTCCCCACTGTCACCCCTCCATCTTTGAGCTTCTGCTTAACTCATTGGCTTCTGGCTGTTCCTGCTGTGTGTTCACTTTGTGCTGTGGAAGGGAGCATTGGCCTCTGGATGTGATTTGAGATGCTGACATACTAAATGTCCGGAAAAAATGCAGAACAAAGCCGAAGAGAGTCCACCGCCTCTTCCACAGCTCTTGAAGTGTGCTGGGCTGGTTGTCTTCAGAGTGCGTGAGATGCATGTAGGGAGAGAAGAACAGGCAGGGGTTGGGTGAAGGGATGCTCTGGTCTGCTGAGACCAAGGTTGGTGTTGCTGGGTACTTCAAGTTCAGGTGGGTTTGGTAAAGGGTTTTTCTTCTGTCTGGTCCAGACTAGACAGACAAGCCTGACCTCTAAGGTATAAGTCACTCTGCATTAGAAACACTGCAAACCACACAAGTAGTGCTCTCCACTACACTTGATTTCAGTAGTTTGATGTTAGCATGTTGATAAGCCAACAGCTTGATGCTCTAATAAGCACACACAAATATGAATTAAAATCATCTCATTTTAATTGCATAAATATTATTTTATATTGATACTTTTCAGTGTTGAATTAAATGTAATAATATACGTATAATATAATGTAAATGCATACATTTAATTTTAAGAAAAGAATATTCAGCAAGGACTTGTATAGTGTTTTATTCTATTATAAAGCATTTCTATATTTTCTATTCATCAAATAATCCTGAAAAAAAAGTATCACGATTTCCAAAAAAATATTAAGCAGCACAACGGTTTTTAACATGGATAATAAAAAGAAATGTTTCTTGAGCAGTAAATCAGCATAGAAGGATTTCTAAAGGGTCATGTGACACTAAAGACTGGAGTAATGATGCTGAAAATTCAGCTTTGCTACCACAGGAATAAAATATGCTTTAAAATGTATTCAAATAGCAAATAATTTAATTTGTAACCATATTTAACTTTATTGCTGTTTTTACTGTATTTTGTAATGAAATAAATGCAGCCTTGGTGAGAAATCTTTGATTTTTTTTTTAAAACATTAAAAAAAATCTTACCAACCCCAATTTCTCTAGCATCATCTGCCTCTTTAGGTTTACATTTCCTTTTATATTTGCTTGTTGCAATGCATTTCTGTGAAGAATGTTATAGGGTACGAACACTTAAAAAAGATTGTTTCCAGAGAATTTTTAAATAATAACAGTTGCTCGCCATAGTGTTCAAAGCCTTTTAAATGCACGTTCCATGTCATATTATGCATGATTAAATGTGTTAAAGGGGGAAAAAAAGAATATCTTTGTAATCTTTGATCGAAATATTATAACCAAACTATCTATATTCCATCTTACAATAATTTAGCAATATATATTTAGAAAGAGATGTTGGAAAGACTTCAGAATTCTTCAGAATATTATTGGTTACTTTTCTTAGCTTTTTTTTTTTTCTGTTTTATGTCATTGTTAAGGTTCCCAGTATCAACTCCTGGGTTGAGTCAGATTAAGATGAATCTGACTGTGGCTCAACAGGAGCAGATGGCGATGAAGTTATTTTCAGGTCTGAAGCTATGCCCCTCCCCTCAGGAATCCTTTGGCATTTGCCAGCATTACTTTGAAACCGCGTATCAGGCTCTTAGCGTTTTGGAGGAGGAGTGACGCTGTTCTTTTTTAGTCTTTAGTCATTCTTTTAGTTTCCATAATGATGTGCTCTGTACTAATCAATCATCAACATTATCAGTTTTGTGTGTGAACACTTAGAGATAACAGGACCAGGGAACGGGATTAGACATGCAAGTACCGCCCACGGGGCCGACAGCATCTGCGTGAGCAGAGAAACCAATTCCACCTGCCAAAAACAAAAATATGCCCACCACCTCCTGTTTTCTGACACGATGATCATCACTTGTGCTGTTAGCTCATTCACTCAGTAGTTAGTCTTGCTTAGTCATCCAACAGGTTAGCAGGTGTCAGAGCCTGTGAATTTTTAACAGAATGTTTACTATTTATATTTTCACAGGGTTATGAAGCTCAGAACTCTGATTCCTCTAAGTTTTTAAAGGGATAGTTCACACAAAATGTTGTTTGTTTTCTTTAGTTAATAACAACGGTCTGTTCCTCTTTTAAAAAACTATTGCAGGGCTTTAGAAAACTTGAAATGAAGGAATATAGTCCCTTTTTTACCTTAAAGGTTACAATATGTAAGATTTCTGGATTAAAATATCCAAAAATCACCAGAACAATGTTATATATTTTGTTGACTTGTGTACTTGCATTATTCCAAATGTTTACAAGAATGTTTCAATCCAGAGAAATAAGCAAGTTTAACCCGGACACTGGTCATATCCGTGCGTCGCTTTTCATTTATCCTCCATATCCGTTCTTATTTTGTAGAAACCATGGAAACACCTAAATCGCTTTAATATTTGATGTGTTTAAATAGACAGGTGAGCAACTGTTTGGATACATTCATTGACAGAAACAAATCATGTTATATAGCTCAACACAGTAAGTCTTATTGTTTAAATCTCGTTTTCTTGATTTACAGCGAGTACCGTGTTTTACCATGACTAATGTTGATCTAGTTTACTGCCGTGTGCAACAATTGCCTCATAGTAGCCACTGAGCGAATGCACAGAGTAGCACTATAACAACTTTCAACACGCAAATGTATCTAATATGATAAAACACAGCGCTGCGTTAACCCACATACACTTGAGCGGGAGAAGTGCAAGCGGCCATCTGCAGCATAATAAGCGACCTCTGGCGCCGAAAATTACATATTGTACCTTTAATAGAATAAATAGCTTTAGCCTTTGGTTTTTATTGCATTTTCAACGAACCTCAGGTTTGGCAGAGGGAAGCAGGTTTCTGTGTTCTCACACAGTTGCATGACGGATCAGATTTGTTTTGTTTTGTTGAAGCTGATCTCTTTTTCTCTCTCTCTTTGATCTCTTTGCAGATGATTGTGTGGCTGGAGCGCTCCTTGGATAAGCTGATCAGTATTTTCATTATCTTCCTGCTGGTAACCGGCACACTGCTCATGGCCTTGCTGCTCACAGCTATGGTACCGTGTTTGCAAACCACTGTCCTTGGGCTTATTATTCCACTGCGTGACTGAATCCCAGTCTCCGCACACATCATCTCTCACCGATTGTATTTTTGATCACAGGTGCACCAAGAGAGTGTTCATATCATAGAGGTCACGAGTAACCTGATCAACGAGACCGTGTCCAACCACCCAGAGTGGGCCAAGTAAGCTGAAACACACACTTGGCATGCACTGGAAGTTAGGAATCTTCTCGAAATGTTGCGTAACAGATTGTCTCTGTGTTTTATAGCTGGCTCCCAGAGGCCCAGGTTGTTCAGAAGGCTCTAAACTCTGCAGCCACAAATGTTTACCAACATGGGAGAGAATGGATCACACATAAGGTCAGAGTTAAGAGTTTACAATGCTGTTGAAGCCAGTGGCTGTGAAAGCCAAGAACTCGTGTTCTCTGAAAATCTTTCCTCTGGCACTGCTCTCAAATGTGATTTGGGTCATTTGAATATACCCTCATTACAAAGTTTTCTTTTAAAAAGAGTACTAATTATGGAAATACCATACTTTAAAAGAATATACATTAGTGTGTACTGAATGTGTTGTTTTCATACACTTCATTGCATGTTGGTTGCATTTAAATGAAAATGTATTATAGATTAAAGTTATAGCAAATGCAGCTAACCGGACTTTAGAGTGCTTTTTTTGACCTAATTAAATGCAGTATCGAATAACACAATGCAGTTACTCACTTGAAATAAAGTGTTAACAAATGTGCTTTTGTAGTGTACTTGATCTAAAGTGCACAATCAAAGGATTTAAGTGCACTTCTTTTCCCCAAGGTTGTGCATGCACAAATGTGATATGGTTGGTTAGAAGGAAAAAAAAAATCAAAGTTTAGGGTTAAAAAAAAAAAGATGATGACAACATAATAAATGGACTTGATTTTATCGATATCAATAGAATCAGGAATAGTAAGTTAATGCTTTTTATGCTCAAGCAACCTTGGTTACATCAGCAGAAAAAAATGTTTCAGAGCTAGAGAAGTTATTATATTTGGACTAATCATTATGAAAACAGACATTTCTTTTGGTTACATTACATTACTCAATTAACATTAATTAAAAAGTGAAATTATGAATTGGAGTCCAATTTGATTTCATGTTCATGTCTTTAAGCTTTTATTCCTTATGTCTGAGTAAGCATTTTTTTCATGTATGTTTTTATGAATGTGAATTGTAGCTTCATAAGATGTTGGGTGATAAAGTAAACAACACAGCCGTGATCGAGAAACAAGTTCTAGAGTTGTGGGACCGCCTCTATCAGTCCTGGATTGTTAAGGTAATGACAACCTTATTCAGACAAACACTAACTTACATTTTTTTTGTTGTTAATTCCAGTCAGTTTATTATCATTTATTTATTTATTTGTAGAATGTGACTCACACTGGACGGCACCGTGGTCACAAGCTACATCTGCACAGGCAGAACAGCTGGCTAGGGGACATACTGGACTGGCAGGACATCGCCTCATTCGTGCAGGAGAACATTGAGACTCTGCTCTCGGTTAGTCTCCTGTGTGCGTGTACGTGATGGGGAGTGTCTTTATTTGGCTGATTAATGAATATGCTGTCCTCTGCGGTAGATATTGGAGTCTCTGTGGGTGGTGATGAGTCGAAATGTTGGTTTGCTGATATCCACAACAACCACGCTGCTCACCGTACTGTTCCACAGTGGCACCGCACTACTCAACTTTGTCCTGTCTCTGGTAATATACACACACACACACACTCAACTGGATTGATTGGGATTGGATTGGGATTGGATGCTCAGGGATGACCTTAAATATTTATTGTCTCTCTTGACGTATAGGTGATTTTTCTGACCACGCTTTTCTACCTGCTGAGCTCCAGTGGTGAATATTATAAACCTGTGAAATGGGTGATCAGCCTCACACCCCTCTCCCAACCTGGACCCTCTTCAAACGTTATTGGCCAGTCTGTGGAAGAAGCTATCAGGTACACACGTCCATGTGGAGCTTTGGTTTGTCTTAAAGCAGTGCTTCTCAACCCCCAATATAATATAGATTAACAATATAACTAATATAAATGTGTGTGTGTGTGTGTGTGTGTGTGTGTATATATATATATATATTATGTATATGTGTGTGTATATATGTGTGTATATATATATGTATGTATGTGTGTGTGTGTTAATTTACTTAACGATACTCCCAGTTTCTAATATTAATATCAATAATATAATGTATATGAATATTATTCCAGAAGTTTCATGTTCTTCAGTAAAAACAAGCTATTAAAGAAAAGCATTTTAGCATAATTAATTAAGATGGTTTTGATTATATTATTAATGATAACATTAACATTTATTTTGAACATAATATATTAATTTAAATCATTTTAAGACATCCTGCGGACCCTTTGGAAAGATTTGCTGACGTGCCCTGGTTGAGAACCACTGTCTGAAAGGGACGTTTAGGATAAATACAAACATGTTGCATTTCCCATAAATAATGCTTTTACAAACTGATGGATGAGTGAAAATTGTGTACAAAAGTAAGTCAATATGAGGGAGAAGCAGAAATTAGACCTTACAGTGATAGTTCACCCAAAAATGCAAATCCTGTATTTATTTACTCTCCTTCATTTTATACCAAATCTGTATGACTTGCTTCTGTGGAAAACACAAAAGAAGACACTTTGAAAATTGACTTTCACTGTATGGACGAAAAAGGGCAAAATTTTTCAATGTTGATTGAACCCCAATGTTTTTCAGAATACTTTCTTTTGCGTTCCACAGAAGAAAGTAAGTCATACAGGTTTGGAATGACACAAGGGTAAGTTAATGATGACAGACTTTTTTGGGTAAACTATCCCTTTAACACCAGTTAAAGATGCTGTGCTTTGTAATTACCACAAGAGGGCAACACTGTTCTGCTTTTTCTGCCATTTTTCCATTTTGTACAGATAATTTAACAGGGATCATGATCGGAACAACTGAAATGGGGGTGAAATTGACTGCTATTAATATGCTGGTTAAGAATTTCGAAGGGGTCCATCTGCAGGTAAGGGTGACCCTGAAAATGGAGAATGAATGGGGTCACAATCTTGCTGTAGGGCAGCGGTGCCCTTGAGCGTGATGCTTCTCCTGTGGAAATTAGCATAATGTAATTAGCTTAGATAAAAACATCTGTTATGTTTTTTTTAAAAGCACAATAACATCACTTTTCCCTACATAGACAATGTCATGAGCTGTGAAAGTGAAATGGGGAGAGGAATTCAGTATTACCTTAATCTTTGAGCTTAGTGTGGTGTGCGTTGATGCTGCTGTCACCCACAATGCACAAAGATGTTCCATTAGACCCATTTTTATGAGCGCTATCACAGAGAGACTGATGTACTCTGACTCCAGCCAGTATTAGGCTAACTGAAGGAAGGCCACTTTCCGTCTCACTTTGCTTTCTTTGCAGGGGTGTGTTTGATGCTTCTCTGAAGATGGCTGGATTTTACGGACTTTATACTTGGCTTACACACACAATATTTGGTATCAACATAGTCTTCATCCCCTCAGGTATGACTAAAATACACACGGATAAAAAAAAAATCCCTCTTTTCCTGTTTTTTTGCATGTTTTACATCGCATGCTCTTTTTTTTTTCACACTGACAGCATTTCTGCTGTGAATCTAAACATACAATTTGATGACTTCTTAGAGTATTTCTCCATTTTGCATGAGAAAAGGGGATCACATTTACATAAAATGTCATGCACAGTGTGAATGCTGTAAATATGGGTAGCAATTTTGTTGTATACACTATCTTTAATCGATAAGATTTATTTTAAATAATATAATGCTTTTGTTCATCAAGGATGCATTCAATTGATCAAACGTGGCAGTAAAGACATTGAGAATGTTACAAAAGATTTCCATTTTAAATAAAATCTGTTCCTTTGAACTTTGTTCATCAAAGAATCTTGAAAAATATGGATCTCGATTTCCACAAAAAAATTAAGCAGCACAATTTTTTTCAACATTGATAATTATAAGAAATGTTTCTTTAGCAGCAAATTAGCATATTAAAATGATTTCTGAAGGATCATGTGACACTGAAGACTGGAATAATGATACAGAGAATTCAGCTTTGCTTTCTGTTGTAATAATATTTTACACTATTATTGTTTTCACTGTATTTTTGATTAAATCAATGCAGCCTTGGTTGAGCATAAGAGACCTCTCTGAAAAACATTTTAAAAAATCTTACCAACCCCAAACTTTTTGAAAGGCAATGTACAGTCGTGACCAAAAGTTTTGAGAATTACATTTATTGGAAATTGAAAAGTTGCTTAAGTTTTTATAATAGCAATTTGCATATACTCCAGAATGTTATGAAGAGTGATCAGATGAATTGCATAGTCCTTCTTTGCCATGAAAATGAACTTAATCCCAAAAAACCTTTCCATTGCATTTCATCGCTGTCATTAAAGGACCTGCTGAGATCATTTCAGTCATCTCATTCAGTCACGATGGAGCACCGTGCCATAAGGCAAAAGTGATAACTAAGTGGCTCGGGGACCAGAACGTTGAAATTTTGGGTCCATGGCCTGGAAACTCCCCAGATCTTAATCCCATTGAGAACTTGTGGTCAATCCTCAAGAGGCGGGTGGACAAACAAAAACCCACTAATTCTGACAAACTCCAAGAAGTGATTATGAAAGAATGGGTTGCTATCAGTCAGAATTTGGCCCAGAAGTTGATTGAAGTTGATTGAGAGGTCCTGAAAAAGAACGGCCAACACTGCAAATACTGACTCTTTGCATAAATGTCATGTAATTGTCGATAAAAGCCTTTGAAACATATGAAGTGCTTGTAATTATATTTCAGTACATCATAGAAACAACCGAAACAAAGATCTAAAAGCAGTTTAGCAGCAAACTTTGTGAAAACTAATATTTATGGAATTCTCAAAACTTTTGGCCACGACTGTATACACGACTTTTTTATATTATTCCATCTTATATTTGTCTTGCCTTTCCCCCTTTTTCTCTCTGCAGCAATGGCAGCTATCTTAGGTGCAGTGCCGTTTTTGGGGACGTACTGGGCGGCACTGCCAGCGGTGTTGGATTTGTGGTTGGCCCAGGCGGAGGGAGTCAAAGCTCTGCTGCTGCTCTTCTGCCATCTGCTGCCAACATATTTCGTCGACACGGCCATATACTCGGATATATCAGGGTGTGTTTGTCTTTTTATACTTGTAAACATGCACTCTTTTTTTTTTTTTTTTTTTTTTTTTTTGACAGCTTACCATTTTGTCATTATTTACCAACCAAAAATATTCCTCTTCAATTGTTCATCTGTGTTTTTCTGTGCAGAGGGGGACATCCGTATTTGACAGGCCTCGCTGTAGCAGGTGGAGCGTACTATTTGGGTTTGGAGGGTGCCATCATTGGGCCCATCCTGTTATGCATACTGGTGGTGGCATCCAACATCTACAGCGCCATGCTAATGAGCCCAAGCAGCAGCCAGGCAACTCCGGTGCAGAGCCACTTCCCTGCACATCATGGCAGGTGATATAACCCTCTGTTGGGTCTCTAATAACTACTTTTTCATTCTAA
Organism: Opsariichthys bidens; assembly: GCA_037194245.1. Lineage (NCBI taxonomy): Eukaryota > Metazoa > Chordata > Actinopteri > Cypriniformes > Xenocyprididae > Opsariichthys > Opsariichthys bidens. Next base: position 14,849,953 of record CM074300.1, read on the forward strand.
TCCCCATTCAAACTCTTTTTCTGTTCATCAATTCTCAGGTCTTTCGCAGAAACCCCTATGCAGCTGAAGAGAAGCAATGAATAAAAGAGAAGTTTAACAAGCCTGTTACACTTACTAACAACACCCCTCACTTTGGGGTATCCCATACAGCACTGCAAGACCATAAAAGAGGAAACTTACGGAAAGGGAAACTTTCCGTATCTTCACCCTAAGGGTTCACGCAGCAACTTCTACATTCTCTGTGAATGTGGCTTTCATAGCACATAGCTTAATTGTGCCCCTTGATATCGCCCTCTGTGCTAACAGTTCATTTAGCACTGTGATGCTAAATACCGGCCACAAAAAAATCTCTACGCGGCTTGCACTCTCCAGTGCAAAGTTTAGTTAGCACACCTGTACTTTGTCTAGCACTGTACTGGTGAATCATGCTGATACCTTCAGTTAGTACACTGACAGCACTACATGTTTGCTCACCAGGGTCCCAGTCTTCGGACCATGTTTTCAGACTATAGATCACTGATACTTTTTTTTTTTTTTTTTTTTTCTGGTTGTACTGATAATTTATCCCATATTGTGGATACGTTTGGCTCTGTTGTCATGTATATGGTTGTATGTGTGTGAATGAAAGGATGTTACGCTTTTTGTTTAATGTTTAATGTGTTACATCTTTCTGTTTTCATACATACATAGTCTGTGATCCCAGAGATCTAGCTTCCGGTGGAGTTTAGTCCCAAACCTGCTCATTCACAACTGCCTGTAGAATTAAGTGAATCTCTTGTTCTTTCAGCTTTGTTTGATTTGATTAGGCATGTAAATGAACTCTACAGGATGATCTCCAGGAGACTGGGCAGCGCTGACTCTGACCTATACAAATATCCTTATTCAGGAGGAGTATTTGTTTATGAACAAATTCTGTATACTGTAAAGTAGCTTTAACTGTAACAGTGGGAAACTAACCAAACAAACTAGTCTGAGTGTTTGCGTCACACAATTCCAAATTTTTTTTTTTTTTTTTAACCACCTTTCTTTCATATTACCTCAAGCGTCTTAATTGGGTTTTTTTTTCTTTCTGTTGGCCATGTGTGAAGTTCATTGCAATATTTAAGAACTGTTGTTTTTTTACATATGCATTTCTTAATCTCTGTTGGATTTTATTTCATTTCAATTGCATACCTTCCTGCTCAGGAAAGATCCCCGTTTTGTTTTAATATGTGGCCTTTTCTCCTTGTGAATGTCGTAGTATTTGCCCTTTGTATTGTTTAGTGATCAAACATTAGAAATAATCATGTTTTAACCAGTTAGCAGAGACACACAGGTAGGTAGATCTGAAGGCAAAGAGAATGATTAAATGCTGCTGGCTTCTTGTTTACAGATGAGAGACGCCTGTAAGTCAAGCTTGAATGCATTGCACTGAATAGATAAAGCATTCACTGCTGTTTCCTAATGTTGCAGGTTTTGTTTCCTTTATTTTGGCTAGGTTATTCAAAAAGTCTGTTCACTAACGATGTCAAAGAAAGTAAAAGTGGATGCACTTTTTTTTTTTTTGGTTCATGCCAAATAAGAGGAATATATTAAATATAAAAGCATGGTTTTATGTTTTTTTTATTATGTGAAGTACAAAGAGAATGTTTTGTTCATATGCAGAACTAACAAAATTGTTTTAATAAAACTGATGACATTTTTATTTGGGTCCAGCTGTATCTTTCTGGATAAAGAAACTCAGTTTAAAATTGAGTTGTATTTTATCAGGCTCATTTAGGGAATTGGATGTTGCAACCCACTGAATTTATTTTAGGCATTAGAGAACACAATTCCTGAGCTGATCTTAATCCTGTCAGAGGATTCACAGTCATGTTCAAGTGATTGACGTTTAAAGTGTTTATTCCAGAGTGAATAAGTAACATTTCTTTGAATTGTGGTTTCAACAAGTGTTGAATGAGCAATTCAATGACCTACTCAAAAACAGTCATTTATTTATGTAGTCAATATAATGCCACATAGAATTGCAAAAGAAAAGAAAATGGAGAAAAAGAAGTGTTGCAAACAAAAATCAAAATCAATGACAGCTGTAAAAGAAACTTATGAACATTTGTGAACGAAACCATTTTTATGAACGAAGCTTCTTTTCCAGCTGTTTGTTTTTCTTTGCGAAACTTATTTTTTTCTCTCTCAACTTTATTTTTCTTTTGCAATTGCTTATATTTGTTTGCAAAACAACTTTTCTTGCTCAGTACTTTTTCTTAACTTTATTTTCTTTTGCAAATCTATGTGGCATTATATTGTCTCCATACATATCCTACAGAAGCATGTTTCCGCCACGGAATTAAAAAAAAAAGAAAAGCAGATAACTGCGACTTTATATCACAATTCTGAGGGGGGAAAATGTGAATTGTGAGATAAAAAGTCTCACTTGCTTTAATTCCCAACTTTACAGCTAAAATATTAAGCTAGCATTAAGCTTGTCTTCCACAGAAAACCACGCACTCCTGTAGCCTAATTTGGTGCTGAAGAAATGTAAAATCTGTGTAGGCTACCCTGTGAAATATAGTAAATCCTAACCCATTAGTGGACAAATTTAATCATAATTTTTTAACCATGTGACGGTGGATGTGCTCTCATTATTTTTTATGAATTAAACAATAAATAAAAACAAGATCTTATTTACTTATATTCTATACCTATAGGCAGAGCAGGCAATTGCCTCGATTATGGAGGAGGGGCCTCCATAATACGGGTATGTATGCATAGCATCAAAGGGTTAAATGGGACGGTCTACCCAACTGTGACAGCTGTGTTGATGAGTGGCAGTATTTGTTCTTTTGAACTTTTGAAAGTTAACTTGTTAATATGTTCACATTGGCTTATTTAATAAAGAGTATAAACTAGGCCTATATAGAATTGTGTCTTAGTAAAATATTTGCTGAAATACAGCTTTAAAGTTTTTTTTGTTTTTTTACCTTTGTATCATTAGATATTCAAGTTGAAACCCAATGTTTACATAACTTACAAGTGTAATTTCTCTCTCTCTCTCAAAAAAAAAAAAAAAAAAAAAAATCCTGTAATCACTGGCGTGCAATTCTGGGGTAGGCTAGGCCATGAAGCATCTATCTGTTGTATCCGTCATTACCCCGGAAATGAAGGACGCATTTCATAGCTGCATTTGAAGGAGCTGCTGTGACACAATAAGCCTTCGAAGGATGCAGCCTCTGAATTGTGACACAACAAATGTTTCCTTTGACCCCAGATGCCCTCTGATGAGTCCACACATTACCTGCCATTCCTCACACCATCATATCAGAAAGCTATAAATTGCACCACCTTAGAATAGATTGAGGTGGGATTGAAATCGATTGCTATTCACTCTATCCCAATTACACTGAACTGGGCTATTGACTTTCTCTATCTCGGGTGCAGTGTGAGTGAACGCGAGAAGCCCGATCGCTGGATGGCAGTGGCTCTCTCACCTGTTAAATGAGCATTGTGGACACAAGGACGAGTGGCTTCTGTTTCTGATTGAGATTCCAGTATTCCATTTTCTCATACTCTTTTGTCAAAAGAAGAAAATATTTGAATGAAATAACTGTTTAAAACTGAAAAACCTAAAGCTTTTCTAAATGCCAAACTTATATCTGCAGTCACACACAAGTTCTTCTGTGGTAATAGTTTACTCTCAAAACACATGGTAAATTACTGAAGCATTTTAAGGGCATGGCATACGTGTCAGGTTAAGAGCAAGCAGTTCATTCCAAAAACTAGTCACCGTTTCAGTCGATCAGTCTTTTATTCTGACTCATAACACAATGTAGTACTGCTGAGAAAAATCCGCAGTTTGAAAAGAAGAAATGATTTTGGGGAAACCAAGCATTCAAGCACAGAAACAGGGATGCTGCATATTAAAAGCAGGATCATCTCTGGTACTTTATTAAAATCTCTATTTAATATTAATGCTCTAAGCTAAAAATGTTCAATTTCAACAACTATTAATATACTCTGGAACGTTTCCTAGTTAAAAAAAAAAAACAGTAAAATGCTTTCATATTAAACTTTCAACTAAAGATGAAACATGGAAATAGAATATCTTTTAATGAGTTTATCCAATTAAATTTCTTCAAGGCAAACAAAAACTGGCTAATTAGATCTATAGAGTTAGAGCAAGTGTTCTTGTCAGTGCTTTAGTCTTTTGAGTGCAGGGATGTGAGAACTTTGTGTTGAGTAAAATTAAACTGTCCTGAATGTAATCAAATCCTAACAAAGACAAAGCAGGAAGTATATTTTGCTGTTTTTTCCCCCTGAACTTTAGCACCTTGGCCTTACCTGAGTATCTGAGAAGGTCTATGACAGCGCCATCAAGTGATAAACCAAAGAGAGGCAAAACTCTAGCCATGAATCTTAGTTTGAACCTTGCACTTTTGAAGAATTATGAATGCTATGATAATTTTGATAATGTTTAAGCTTAAATATCCACCACAATACTTAAACAGGCTTGCATGACAATGCATCAGAACCAAATGACTACTGCCATGAAACTAAATCAAACTGAGGAGTTCTCAATAAACGCATTAATTTGAACTAGCAGCGTAATTTTAGATTCGTCAGTTTCTTTTAACCACGAAACTGTGTGTGCACATGAAAAAGATCAGAAATGCTAACAGAGAAGTTGGACTGTAAACTTTCTGTGGTTTATTTCTCCAGCCTGTGGATCATCTCAACACAGGGCTCTCTAACCCACCAATCAGCAGGCCAGACCCTCCTCAATTAAACATACAAGACAAAAACAAAAGACATCCCTTTGACAAATATAAACGCGCACACTTGTTCACACTCACACATCTACACAGATGTTCTTGAGACCCTGTCCAAATGCTTGCAAGACCTTCACCATCCTATGCAGTGAAACTGCCCTTTTCTTAAGAATATATGAATCATGCCATTTAGAATCTTTCTTAGAATCTAGAATCTGCATTTACAATCATACAATTAGAATTCTAGAATTAGAATATTTAGAATTGACAATCTTGCAGTTTAAGATCTTTAGAATATAGAATCAGCATTCTTTCTTTTTTTTTTAATTATGTTACATTATAGAATCTCACAATTTACAATCTTGTCTTATTTAGAATCTTTTTTTAGAATCTTGCATTTACAATGTTACAATTTAGAATGTCACAACATACAATGTTCTTGTTTTTAAAAATTTTTTTATGTAGACTCCTACCAAGAATGTCGCAAGGTTACGACTGTAACCCTAGTTCCCTGAGAGAGGGAACGAGACACTGCGTGGAAGGCAATCCCAAAGCGTCCTTCAACGCAGCGCGAGTTCCCTCAAAAGGGAATCATCTTTTGACACAAAGAGTACAGATCATTTGAAGTATTTAGACAGGGTCAAGACAAGAGTGTTCAGGGGAAAACAAACCGGTTCCTGATTCCACATGACAACTCTCAAAAGGATCCTCAACCATCAGAGCTGAAATGAAATGTTGGATCATTTAAAACTAAAATCAGAAGAATTAAAAGCATGAATCTGAAATGCAGGACAATCTCTTTAGGCTATCAGAATGTTTGAAGACATCAGATGTAACGTGGCGAGTAGAGCCTCATACGGGCGCTAGACTGTCAGCTTCAGATGCCAAATGTGTTGATGAATTAAAGAAATTCTACACAAAATCAGTAACAGTAACAATTTAAAGTGAACGTAAACAAAGAAAGATATCAGACGAAAGAGTTCTTTCTCGTGCTTGTACACAGTGAGGCCGAGCCCTTTTACTGTTGGATGATATGACAGAAGATGATCCATCTCTTCCTGATCAACCCGAGTGCTTGTGGGTAACCCATGTCGGCCGAAGGGCTGGAACCCAGAGGAAGGCAACAATTTGGGGTGAGTTCAGGACAGTCCTGTAACTGTGTGTCAAATTACTATCATACCTTTAATAGACAGACTCGACAAACTAGCAAGTGAAAAGTGCTTGTACGTGGCACTCAAAAATGCAGAAACCAAAAAAGTATCAACCACTGGTGTAAAAAATAAAAGTTACATGATCACTGACGATATGAAACACGTCCTAGATGATCAGTCATCCCGTTCATTGATTATAGATCTATATGTTATTGATTGTAGGTAGTCCTCTGACTGAGACTAAGATCAGCATGTGTCAGTGGCCAGTAGGGGGAGCCCCTGTGTCGAATGGATAGCAGACCACTGCAACGTCCACAGACAGGAGATCTATCCTGATATGTGACACACTTGAAATCTCACATGCACACACATGCACTCAAACACACGTTAGCCTGTCCTTCATGTGCTAGATACCCTTCACTTGTACAAGGTTTGAAAAGTACTTAAATTAAAAAAACTCCTGTGGAAAACACTGTGACTCACACATTCCCATCACACACACATAAACACACACACACACACACACACACACACTGATACTCTAAAAGGGAGGCGTTCTCGTAAACATAACCAAAATGTCCGCTGCTCCTAGAATGAGGAGGATAAGGGCATCAAACTCAAGTTTCTTTCTCCACGAGTCTTTCTCTCCATCGTTCGTCTTTTTCCTCGGCAAGGTGGAGTGATGGGGAGATTCATTTACATATGTGGTTCTGTTCTTTTAGATCATTTGAAGGCAGACCACCAGGATCGAGAGGAAAGCAGTCCTTTCTCTCACGCTCTCTCCATCCGCGTCGGTGTGAGAGTCTGTCCATCTGTCCGTCCGTGTGCGATCTCAGAATATCTCGGGCAGTGTGACGTTGCGGAGGAGCCACTGTTGCGAGCGGCCCCCGGTGCAGTCCTTGACGCTGGGCACCTGACTGTCATCTTCAGACGCCTTATCCAAACACTGATTACTGTTCACGTGTACCAGGCTCAGCTTCTGCAGGACGAGAGAGCCAGACATGCACTGTGTGAGATATGATGAACGCGACCCATCAGAGCGACAACACTGGTTATGTTTAGAATGGCTTACTAGAGAAAAATTATATATTGTTGCTATATAATACAGATTGACCTCAGTATGCTGCATGTTCACTTGCAAACGTCAAAAGTACACACTGATGTTCAAAAGTTTGATAGGTAAGATTTTCTGCTCACCAAGGCTGCATTTATTTGATTAAAAATACAGAAAACTGTAATATTGCGAAAAATTATTTCAATTTAAAAACGTTTTCTATTTGAACATATTTTAAAATGTCATTTATTTCTGTGATGCAAAGCTGAATTTTCAGCATCACTACTCCAGTCTTCATTGTCACATGATCCTTCAGAAATCCTTCTAATATGCTGATTTTCTGTTCAAGAAATGTTTCTTAATATTATCAATGTTGAAAACAGTTGTGTACAATTTTTGATAAATAGAAAGTTCAAAAGAACAGTATTTATTTGCATCCTTGCTGATTTAAAGTATTAATGATGCTGAAAATTCAGCTTTGCCAACTAATATTTTAAAATAGAAAACAGTTATTATAAATTGTAATAATATTTCACAATATTACTGTTTTTACTGTATTTTAATTAAATAAATGCAGCCTGGGTGAGCAACTTCTTTTAAAAACGATAAAAATCTGATCGCAAATTTTTGAACAGTAGTGTATATGGGGTTGCAGGAAAAATTAAATAATAGAAAATTAAATTATATTTTTTTGCGTGATGTATTGAACATGTTGTTGCAAATTCTGCTGATGTAATCTGGTTTTCTGGTAACGTTTGGCTGTCCAACCAAATCAGTAAAGTGGACATTAAAAATCACGTTTACGGTTATGCTCAATTTGTCACACTAGACAAAAAAGTTCAAGTTAAGCTTACTGTGGGATCCCATGCTGTGTGCTAGATTGATAGTGCACATTCAGACAAATGTAGCAGGTCATTCAGGTATTCCTGTACTCAGGATTCATAGTGTAATATAATAGTACTGATAGTAAGCAATATGCCACTCCGCGCTTTACACGCACGGCTGGACAACCTGTGCGCTCCAGGGCAAAGACAAATTGTCGATGCACAGGGATTGCTTTACAGTGGAGCATGTGTGTGAGTGTGTGTAATGGGCCTTGGGTGAGCTGAGTGCTCTAGAGTTTCAGTCTAGCGGGAAGCATTAAGCCGCACAGATACAATTAGGATAGCGGTAGAACCTATAAGAAACACGACGTCAGGTGTGAGGGCGCACACACACGTCGATGAGCTAGCGATGGTAATGTATGGTAATGCATGCAGGAGAGGTGCTCTTGTTGGCAAGAGATTTCCAGATCTCGCTCACGCTGAATCTCCCTTCCTTCCACTCTGTCTGTCCCTCTCTCTCTCCACAAGAAAAACAGAACCTTTATCTGACAGTGGAAAGTCTCTGCTCGAGTTCTCTATTCTGTGCAGCCTTCCGTCTCTCCGGGCGCAGGGCCAGCATGGCGGGGGCTTCGAATCTGGGGCGAGGAGGGGGAGGAGGAGGAGGACGAAGAGGAGGCTTTGGAGTAACAGGCATCTCTTTAAACCAACAGCAGAAGAACGCAAAAGCAATCTTCCTCTTTTCTCCCCTCGGCTAATTAACTCTCCCCAGGCCTGAAGTGTTTGGTGTTTAAGTCATATACCAAAATGGAGCGAGTACTTTTTATGATTGACTGAGAGGTGATTTAATCTAACTAAACTAGCATCTCTCCAACAGTGTTCACAAGGAAGGCCACAGGGGGGATGTTCATATACATACATTACAACAGAAGGATGAGTGGACACCCTGCAGACAGACAGCTTTCATGGTTCTTTTATTTTACACGACATATGTGAGGCCCTAGAAGGTGAAAATCTAGAGTCAAAAGCGCATCTGCATACATCGGAGAAGCGTCAAGGAACATAAACAAGCATTCATTATCTCAATGCATGGTTCGGCACATTGTTTTACATGTGTTCCCTCACAACATTGTTAATAGTTGCCTTTGTTGTTACCCAGAACTCATAAAATGCTTATAATTTTAATGTTTCACCCTGATACCCCTGGATGTCAAATAAACTTTCGACCTTCCAACTTCCTGCAGAGTTTAGCTCCTACTCCAGTGGTGTCCAACCCCGCTCCTGGAGTTCCACCTTCCAACAGAGTTCAGATCGATCCCTAATCAAACTCACCTGAACCAGCTAATCAAGAGGCATGTTTGAAATTGCCCCCTCATTCACTCTTCCCTACATCACTCCACTAAAATAGCCCACTTGAATAAATAAATGAAAACGAGTGCGCCGGAAGGGCTGCCGCTTTTGCAACTCGCAGAAAACGGCAGCTCCAGTAAAATCTTGGAAACTAGCATGTATAAACATTAATTAAATAATTTAATAATCAAATAAAAAGGAATTTATAACTGCATGATATTACGCTGTACTCACCCAGGGGTGTCCAACCCTGTTCCTGGAGGGCTACTGTCCTGCAAAGTTTAGCTACAACCCCAATTAAATACACCTGAACCAGCTAATCAAGGTCTTACTAGGCATACTAGTAATTCCAAGGTGTGTTGAGGCAAGCTGAAGCTAGACTCCGCAGGACAGCAGCCCTCCGGGACCAAGTTTGGACACCCTTGGATTAGCGGTTTAGAAAATGGATGGATGGATGGATGAAATAGCTGCGGGCAGCATCTTCTGGCGAAACCTTACACTGCATTATGGGTATTCTCTAGTTAAATATCCATCAGTTGTACACTCATTATTGCATTGCATATTTTCAACGTCAACTATGTTTCGGACACCACTACAAATGGCTGTTCCCTCAAATAGTGCCCTATTTAAGTGTATAGGGGGCGATTTCGGACAGAGCCATGGTCTTCAGAATAACTAGAAACTTCCAGACAGGTGTGATGGAGCCAAACTCTGCAGGACATTGGCACCTCCAGGAGTAGGACTGAACAACCCTTCCCTACACTAATTATATTTAGAGTACAGCTAAACAAGGCATTCAGGAAACATTACTAGAAACATCTAGAGAGGTGTGCTGAGAAGATTGGAGCTAAACTATTGATGAAGGTAGCTCTCCAGGAGTAGAACTGAACAGAATCCTAACACAATCGGATAAGGTGCCCATCCGGGATCAGACAATAGGTATGTTCTGAACGTATTATGGATTCAAAACAAATTAAGCTCTATCAACAACATCTGGGGCATGTTGTTGATTACCAAAAGCCACAATTTTCACTTGTTAGTGTGTGAAAACAAACATTTACAGTATTTGACTTACACTGGAAATCTAGGGGGAAGGCATTCAGGAATAGATTAAAAGCAGAAGCTTGTATTTTTGTTACATCAAATTAATTCTTCTATACCAGGGGTGACGAACATCAGTCTTGGAGAGCAACAGTCCAGCAGAGTTTTGCTTCAACTCTAGTCAAACACACCTGAACAAGCTAATCAAGGTCTGAAGGTTTACTTGAAAGCTACAGGGAGGCGAGTTTTATCAGGGTTTCATCAACTCTGCAGGACTGTGGCTCTCCAGGACTGGAGTTCGCCACCCCTGTTCTATACAATATGTTCAAAAATGTGTGTGTCAACAGAAAAGTTGAATCAGTCAAGTAAAATCAGCCATTTTTGAAATCCTTTAGGTATCTTTATGCTCATCGTTGCGAAAGGCTTTTATTCAGGGGTAGCCAATCCTTCTCATGGAGAGCCAATATAGCTCCAATCCAAATCAACCTGAATCCAAAGCCAATCAACAGCTGGGTTAACGTGAAGTTCGCAAAAAAAAGAAAGAAAAACGAATGTGAATTAGGTGCGTTTCCTTCAAGTTGTTCGAACACATGACGGTGCTATAGTACCCTAGTAACAACAGTAAATAAAACATAGTGACCGGGTGTTCATGAAAGCTTCGCCTAAAGATTTATGAATATGAAAACAATAAACAAGAGCCATCTGAACTCTTCTCGACTTTATTAGGCATCCCACACATCCAGATCCAACTCCTCCCACTTTACATATCCCTAAACCTACCCGTCTCCCTAATCTACTTGATCTCGAGCTCTCCAGTGAGGGGCTACTGTGGAAAAACCCGTGACACTCCAGTACAAAAGTGCACAAACTGCACATGACTTGTCTTTCTACGGCAAGTACCAAGGGGAAAATGCATTGCATACACATATACAATGAGTTCCAGTACATCCAGAATTAATGCGTCATAACAGAATCAAACAAGGTCAGCGGAAACAGACGCAATTAGTCATGTGGGTTTAATGTTCGCTTACGTCCATGTTTCCATCTCCCATTATTCGCATTAACGCGTTTTCGCACAAGTTAAAAACCAACTTGAGCAAGCGGTAAAACTTTGAAGCGAATGAAGCGTTTTTTTTTTTTTTTTTTCAAAATTGGACGTTTCCATTGATCGTTTCTGATGCGATACTTCAAAATGCACATAAAAACAGGGTGATGGAAACATAGCTAATGTCTTCAGAATTACTTGAAAATAACAGGCAGGTGTGTTGAAGCAGGGTTGGAAGTAAAGTCAGCAGGAAGGTAGTCGGTACCTAGCGACCCCTGCTTCACATGGACATGACATGAGTTGAAAAACTGGATGTAAAGACTAGGTTAATAAGCAAATCTAGTCTCATGTTAGCACTTACAATGTTTGCACTTCAAATGTTCATTTGAAGATATATCCTGGTGTAATGCCTTGCCCCACTGAACAGTGAAACTGTTACTGTCAATGTGATTTTGCGATCTGCAGCACAAATATACACTTACCACAGGGTCATATTCCCAAAGCTGGTTGCCTTTCAAGTGATGGCACTTGAGCATCATAACCGGACCATTAAGTTTGGACACATCCAAACAGAGGTCATCAGTTCGGATTTCTTTATTGGCTGTGTACGAAAAAACCTGAGCAGGTGGAAAAGGTCACAATACATCAGTGTCAAACCTGTTGTAAAGATCAACATCATTACTCTAAATAAGTGTGTTTAAAAAGTGAGAAAGACGTGAGGAGCTGACCTGGTTGCCGCCCATGCCGTGGCAGTTAAAAATGCCCACTTTCTCATTCTCTTTCCTGGCCATGTTATCCAAACATTGGTTAGTCTCCACATTACGGATCTGCAATCGGACAGATCACACAAATAGATTAGACACACTCAAGCAGCTCTCCTGCATGAATAAACACAGTCACGTCTCTGTCTGAGTGTGAAACATGGTTAATTACCCAAAGCTTATCGCACACCAGGGGTGGGGGTGGGGGGGGGGGGGTATCGACGAACTGAGAGGCAACTGTGCCAATCAAACACACAAACACACACATACAGACGTAAATGTGTACTTGATGAAAGACAGCAGATGAAGGGAAAGACAGCTCACTGCTTTCATCCAAAACGTCAAGATCAACCATGACAAACTTATTTAACAGCTTCACTGACAGCATGCTATTATATTTAGCCAATGTTTCATGTAAACACTTGGCTGTTTTGTTTTATAAAACAAATAATCCAATAGTTTAAGTTAAAATAAAATAATTAACAAAAGGCGCTAAACTATGGAGATGACTGAATTTGTTTGGCAGAATGTGGTGACAGGAAGAACTGCACTAATACGTTTTCAAGCAGTTACAAAAATTGGCCTAGACACGGCTGTACAGTGCTACGAGAAATCCGTTCGTGTGATGAACACATTTACCGCAGTAGCACTTGTGTGCTTGTTTGTCTGTGAGGTTAATCTAGGGCTGCACGATTAACCGAAATTACAGCGAAAAAATATCTCTACAAATATATCAAATATCTCTTTAAACTTGTAATGAGAAGCGTTTTACAAACATGTGGTCCAACAAAACAGAACATTTAATTACTTCTATGACTTCTTTCAGTCTCACTTGTGAACTTTCGGCACAAGGGCGCCCTTCGGCTACCAGCATGAATGAAACAGACATTCGGTTTGTATTTTGTGTGCCCTGTAAACAACATTATGTCCTTTGTTAGTCACATGCCTGTTTAAGTGAACCGCACTAAACTTTTCAGAGATTTTATAGTTGTGTTGCAGTTGTGTGTGACCAGTGCTACAAAACTTTCAACCTCTGTGGCTCCAGTGCTATGTGCAAAAACACTTAATGTACAGCCCTGGGCATTGAGTAAAAGATCAATCTTGAGATTTTAAGAATCAGCACGAATGCAAATTCTAGCCTCTCATGGCTTACTGCTTTATTTTACAGTCCCATCTCCTAAACATTCTTTTCACACCCAACTGTTCTAAAGTCATTAAGATTTTGTTTTTATTAAGAAATTAATACATTTGTTCAGCAAGGATGCTTTAAATTGATAAAAAGACATTGCTACAAAAAATTCTATTTCAGTATTTACTGGCAACACATGGAGCATCACTGTCCCGTCATATCCTCCAATGTATTATTCTTTACGTGTCCTGCCCTACACCTCACAATGTCACCATCGGCTGCAAGGAGAGACAAGGATGAGCTAAAAGGGAATGAGCCGTGGACAGCACAAGGGAGCCTTAACCAGTCAGGAGAACAGACAGACTCCGTTCACACCGAGTTTCAGACATCAGAGATGACATGCATGTTTTATTCATAAGAACGTCTGATAAAGAGAAAGGCAGCGATGGACAGATGGAATGAAAGGGTGAGAGACGGAAAAGGAAGCAAGACGATGACAGAGGGAGAGCAGACTAGGAAAGAATAAATGTCTCTCATTTCCCAAACAGTGACTGAAATGAAAAACAAAAAAAAAAACCCAATCAATTGCTGTGACACAGTCAACCCCCGAGAAAAAGAGCGTCCCTCGTTAATTCACACCTGTGCTTCTTTAACACACACACAGAAATGTTTATCACACTATGTAATGCTTTCCTTTTTTTGCTCTGAGCATGTGTATGTAAGAGAGAGAGAGATACAGACCTCTCCTAGCGAGTAGTAGTGACGCGGTATCTGGGAATCTGGGTAGACATTTTCGAGGTACCAGGAAAATGGCTTACACTGCAGTCTCTGTCTCAGGGATGTTCTGGTAGAGATGTCTCCATAATCCACTTTAGTCACACCTGCAACAAACAAACACACACGCACCGAATGCAAAATTGTGAAGAAACCTAGATATTTCGTTTTTGCACCATGATTGTGGGACGTTTTGGGTGATTGCTAAGGTGTTCATGCTCTTGTTTACTATGACTTCACAGTGTGGTCTGTAGGGTTTTGGGCTGGTTGCTTAGTGGCACTGTTAATCTTGTCAACAAAATTACTGCCAAATATGTATATTAATGAAGACTTTTTAAAATTTTCTCAGTGATAAGAAAACAGAGAGTATTGTTACAATATACAAAACAGTACTGTTCACTAAAACTAGCAAAAGACATTTTTGTTAATTGAAATAAAGCTAAAATAAAATATAAATATTACACGACAACAAAAAGAACTACGTTTAAAATAAGTCTGATAGAAATTGAAACACTAAAATGACTAAAAATAAAGCAGAAAACTGACACAAAAAATGACAAAACTAAACATTTTAATTTATTAAAAACTTAAAAGAAATAATAAGTTAAAATCCGAATAAATACTTTAATAGTATATAAAAATACTAATATAACACTGGTTGAAAAATGTGCATCATAATATATGAATTTTTGATTTAATTTTGCACTTCATCAACTAAATTTCATTGACTAATATACATAGTGAGAGTAGAGAATCTTTTCTTCAAAAAACAAAAAACTGTCCCGTGCTGTATATGGTTCATATCTCTCCTTCAATTAAACCGTTTTATTGTTCCCCAGACAAAAGTCTGATGGCTTAAAAATGTAATAGCACACCTCTCCTTCACAAGCAGAATGATTTGAGGTATCATTCATGTCTGTGGCGCAAACACTAAAGGACAAGTTACATGTCAAAGTTTGATCTTATGATTAGGGTTTTGTTCAAACACTTGCCTTGCAGCACTAACAATCACAAGAGAGTCTACAGAGGCATTTGTGTAGAGGAGAAAGAATAACACAAAACGCACACAGTCACACAGATAGCTCGGAGCTGCACTGGACACTATTGACAGTGACATTAATATCTATTATCCAACATCTCCTTCTGAGTCAATATGGCTCGAGTGCCCAAGAGCGCTGATAACACACACACACACACACACACACACACACACACACACACCACATTAAAGAGACAGACACAGAGATAGAAAGTCAGTCACAGAAAGGGACCGAGACAGAGAATGGCAAAGAGACACAGATGACTGAGAGAGGAGATAAGGAAATGCTATTTCAAAAAACTGCAATTTTGTGTCCTACTTAAGGCTGGATGATGTGGAGATATGATGATATTATCGTAATCGACAACATCTCGCAAGTGCCCCAATATCGATTTCAACAGTCAGATTATCGTCCATATCAGGGGAAAAAATGACAAATAATAAACTAAGAAGATTGCCGAATATATTTCACATAATCTCGTAGATACAACACACATCTTTATTTTTTAAGCATCTTGTGTATGGCTCCAGATGTGTAGCGTGTAATGTGACTGACCAGGTGAGATGATGTAGAAGAAGTTCTTGAACTCATCCATCCAGACCTCTGCCAGCCGTCTGTTGTTCTTGTTGATGATTTGCCCAGTTCCACCAGGGAACGTGTACGGCGTCGCCTTACGGAACACATGACCGACGTGAGAACACGTGACGATCTCAAGCGTCCCCCCGCACTGCCAAATCTGATAAACACAGACGCATATTAGTTCTCAGAGCACGAACGAATCATCAATAACTCCAGAACTGCATATTATACATGCAAAAGTGGAATTCTGGGTATGATTGCGGTGGTGGATGAACGATTGGAGACCGAGACTGACCCTGAAGGAAATCTCCAGATTTTCTCCTCCCCAGATGTCCATGCCTGCATCGTATGTGCCAATCTCCTGGAAATAATCTCTGTCTATGGAGAAGAGACCACCTGCCATGGTGGGGGTCCTGATAGATAATACAAAACAAAACACACACACAAGAGTGAAAAACAGGCCCTTCGGGGGAATGATCATATCTTACAAAAGCAGCTCTTCCTATCCTTTTCACTCCGTCACAAACAAGCACTTCGCATGTCACTCAGGGGAATGAGATCCACAATAGAAATGACATGTTTGCATGTGCCTATTTTGGCAACGGCATATCCTTCTTTAAATATCTTTCACTCTTGTTCGTCCATTTCCCTCAGCAGGCGCCCTCTGTTCTTTCCTGTTTTCCTTCTATCCATCCCCTGTAGCATGTCTCGTTTACAGTGTTTTCCTCCTGTTGTTGTTATGCTCTCAAGTTGTTTTCATGCAGCGAGCAGAAAACCAGGCACTGAACTAAAAGGAGACGAAGCAAATGAGGGGTCGTGAGGTGGAAAAAAAATACAAAAACAGAGCGGAGTGGCGTCTGATAAAAACAAAGTGTAGCTCTGAAAAACACAGGATCTCTGAAGAAATCAAGCAGCAGAAAGCTAAGAGCTACTCTGTTCCTGTAGTTAGGAGGCGAGCAGGTAAACACACTCTCCTCTTTGCAAAGTGTGGATTAAACCTCCCTCCTCCGTGTGTTAACTCTAGTATTTAGCTGCAGGGCTGGAGAAACACTTTTATAATCAGTAGCTTTAAGTTCCACGCAAAATACCTTTTTGGAAAGTAAAAAAATAAATGTTGAATTTACATTTAAAAGGCCTTTACAAATATGAGCCATTGCCTAGTGGTGCTTTGATTCATTTTGTCACTGCGGCCAACTTGAGTTCAAATCTGGCTTGTGACATCTACATCTCATCTCACTTATTATTTTCAGTCCTATCCGTGTCAAAAACGGGAAAAGGTTTCTAAAAGGATGATAAATTATGCCTCTGAAAACAAGCTGTTTGAAATGGAATGCTAATGTACCATACGCACTCTACCGCTTACTATTTCAAAAATGATACGTATTATGTGACAAACAATTGCAAAAAGTAGTAGTAGTAGGTTATCTTAGAAATAACAATGGTTACTTGTTACAATGTCTTAACTCTTGGCTGTCTGGTGAAACTGTTCATCAAAAATGAGATAATAAAAACTGCAATTAAATTAAATCTGTTCATTTGTTACACTAAAAATAATACACATACACAATCTTGCCATATATACATTTTATTATATAGGTCTCTGGAGTACTTCTAGATTTCTGATTAGTCACTCACAGCATTCAGCATTTAAATATTTCACAATAATGACTGTTGCCCATCGAAACACTAAATAACTGAACATGTAAATACTTCTCAAAATCTTCTGTCATGTAGTCTCTCACTGGAGGAAAATATTATAATGATATTAATTTCGATCTGTTCATCACACAAACTGACCGTATTTTTAAGCATCAGCCGACTAAGTTTTCCCAGAAACACACCACGAGGACTACATCCGACTGTCAGCCAACTCGTGCGTTCTGCGCCTGCATCTAAAGCAGAAAACTGTCTATTTCTCCAGAAATATATGTCTATATTTGTCATTTGTCAAATGGAAAACCAATATTGCAGGCGGCAGATACACAAACAGTAAACAAAGCACCGCACGCTTACCGTTTTGACATTAATGTTGAAAAATGTTGTGCTGCTCAATCTTTTTGAAGAAGCCATGAAACATTTAAAAAAAACAGATACAATTTATTTTTTAATAAATTTTCCAAAAAATAATAATTTTAATAATAAATCTTTTTTTTTTTAAATTTATTTAAAATATTTTTTTTTAGAACATTAGAAATATCTTTACCACCACTTTTGATTGTTAATGCATCCTTACATAAAATGATTCATTTCTGTCCAAAAAAGCTGACTTATCTTACTTTTGACTTCATTAGATTTAGAATATAGCACACAAGTAGCATAGACTCCTTTTATGCTGCTTTTTGCGTGTTTGTTCTTTGTGTTTATTTTCCTTTTGCATTTCTTTGGAAAAGATAAAAGCACAGAGGTTTGGTATGAAACCGGGGTGAGTAAATAATGACAGAACTTTCATTTTTAGGTCAACAATCCCTATAAGACTAGTAATAGATATTTGACTAAGCCATGATAAACCTTAGAGTATCCCATCCTATTTAATCTTTATCTTAATCACAATAAGCATTTTAGTTTGTTACCTGACAGGCAGCGTTCTGTCTCCTTTCCTGCGGTCCATCTCTCTCTGTGGTACCGGATACCAGCGGAAGTTCAGCTTCCAGTTGAACCCACCATATGTCATATCAGACCCTGCCATGTACTCGAACGTGTCATCGCTGATCACATCAATGATGGGACACACTACGGTTTTCCTATGAAACACAAACACACAGGTGACATTAGCTGTGCGCTTTCACCACCTTCACGAAGACAACCTCAACGACTGGAATAAATGAGTTTTGTCCACCACAGAATGCCCCTATTTTATTCTGAATTCAGCTGGCACACACCAGACATACCTCTCTTTACTCAAACAGATGCAGACACAAATCAGAGGGGACGTCTCGCTAAACTTGTGTCATCAATCAGCACCAAGCAGCCCACTGTGATGCTACCCAGGCAATGAGAATGGATAACACACACACACACACACACACACACTGCAGGTACACTTTCCTCTCCTAAATTCAGCAAACTGAAGCTTCATCTGCTAATGATGCCCCAACAGGCTGCCCGAGGCAACACAACACAGAGAATCAGCATGTGTGTGTGGGCATGTGCGCATGTTTAGAAGCGAGGAGATATGCTCAGCACATACATCCTCACAAAAGCAAAATCAGATAAAAATGAGTGTTTGTATGTTTACATACCCTACATGTTTTCCATTTCGGGCACAAATGCAGCCTGAGGTGAAACCAAACTACACTAAAGTCTAATAAAGCACTGGGAAAAAACTCAACTCTAAGAGCTATCGATTGCTCAGCTCTCTGCAAACCAACATTGCCAAAAGGGCAGAAAAGAAAGTGAGAGTGAAAATGACTGGTTTGTTTTTATGTTCCACCACAAATTGCAAAAATTAAATTAAAGGCGTATGCTGGGTGTAACATTTTTGTGTTTGTGACCACATATATGTGTGAGATATCAATCGACTAGTGGAATGCTATTTTCCAACCTCTTCTTTTAAGGTTCTTTTTATAGTATTTATGCTGAATTTTTCTTTTTTCCTTTTTCTTTTTTTCTTGATATGTGTATATATATATTGGTGTTACCTGACTAGAGAAAACAGAGAAGGCTGTTGTCTTTTTTTTAGCCAAATGGGTAGTCTGCTACGGATACACTTGACCAGAGATGTTGACCTTGCTTGAAATACTACTTGGCAAACTTTTAGTCATAATGGTGTGGACTTGTATTGTTCCCGAGGGCAAGAATTCAAACCTTTAGCTGGAGTGACTTATTTTCGGTTTCCACCGAAGGACCCAGAGCATTGTAGACATTCTCGTCAGTTTATAACATTAAGGTTGAACCCCTCTAATCACACTGACTATTTTAACGATGTCTTTGCTACCCTTCTGGACATTGAATGTGGTAGATGTCATTGCATTCTATGGGGGATTAAATAAAAATCCTCTCGGATTTCATCAAAAAAAAAACTTAACTTGTGTTCAGAAGATGAACAAAGGTTTTATGAGTTTGGAACAACATGAGGGTGAAAAATTAATGACAGACATTAGATTTTTGGGTGAACTAACCCTTTAAATGTTTTTATATAAAGCTAATTATAATTTCTACAGCCTTTTACCCTAAAAGAAAACACCATGACCCTAACCTTACCAACCCCAAAAGAAAACATATTCACTAATATGTAGTATATTCAGATAATATTTCTTTTAATAATATTTTTAAAGTAATTAAATACACTCCCTTAAAATATTGCATTTCAGAAGTAGTAGTGCTTACTTGTCAAGTTTGATGCGAGCAAGGAGAGGCTCAAGCCAGCCGGTGGTGCACTCACAGTGGGCATCCAAGAAGGTAATCACCTGACCTGTGGAGATAGACGCCCCCTTCAACCGAGCGCGAATCAGGCCTGAGCGCTGCTCCATCCGTACCACCCTGACCGGCACCTCCAACTTCCGCACATACTGCTCCAGCTGCCGCTTCAGAAATTCTACATGGACACAGAAGTAAAAAACAATTCTACACTGGCTCCACATAAACGAGAATTATTTAAAGGTAACTTGGGGAGGATGTGGCTTTGCAAATATTCAGAATTATAGTTTCCTTCTAATATTCATCAGTGGATGTTTAACAAAGAGAAAACTATCTAAAAATGACATCTTCCAGATGTAAACACATACATCGAATACACGTTTTAGCCAGGGACTAAGGCACAGTCTGAAAAGTTGGTTATTATCTAGCTCATGAATATTAATAACAGTAAATGAGGCAACATTTGTAACTGATTTCCTGACTACCTCAAACCAACTCCTGGCAATGCTTCCAGTGGACTGAGGCTTTTTTCCCCAAACGGCTAAACAAAGTTAAACTCTTGAAATATAATGATTAATGCCCAAAAAGGTGTGTGAGGGGCACATTCTTGGTCTTGGCAATGTATAGGAAACCTTTCTTGAACAATTTTCCCCCACTTCAATCTTTAATCAAGTATTGCTCTACATCAGCATCTGCTGTGGGCGGTTCAGTTCACGCTGCCAATGACTCCTCGCTTTAATGTGGCTCTCGGCTCATGTGGATCAACATCCTCAGCTGCAGCAGCCATCTTAAAATACCGATCTTCCAGTTACTGCTGTGGGATATCAGTGCTTTCTGTTTTGATCAAATAAGCTGGCTGAAAGCCACTGAATGGCCTGGCGAGATTATTTAAACTATGTTCAGACAAAGATCAGACTGAAACTGTGAAACATTTATTTACACTTACATTTATGGTTAGGATAACACATATATATTGTAAGTCAGTGGTTCTCTACCTTTTTAACTTGATCATGAACAATCTCCACTATCTCAATTATGAAAAGGCTTGCTTTGTTTTGAATTGAATATAAACGCCTAAATTCAATCTGTTCATCATATAAAGCAATCAAGTATCTTCAGACATTTTGCAATTTATATGGATTAGTTTTTACTCTTTATGAACTTTTTGAAGCATCAAAGTGGTATTTATGTAGCTGTCTATGGAGGGACAGAAGGCTCAGACTTCATCAAAAATATCCTGATTTGTGTTCCGATGATGAACGAAAGTCTTAACGGTTTAGTGAGTAATTAATGACAGAATTTTCATTTTTGGGTGAACTAACCCTTTGTAAGGTCTAGTTTTGGTTTTGTTTATGTTTCAAGTTTCATGTTCATGTTTCTAGTCTTTGTCATTGTCATGTGCCATGTTTGTTTAGCCATGTGCTCCAGCTGTCATGTCATGTGATTCCCCTGTTTGTCATGTGATCCTGCCATGTGCTCCATGTCATGTGATTCCCCTGTGTTGTGTCTTGTTTTGATTGGTTCTTGGGTTTAATCATTGTTCACAGGTGTTCATCGTCAGTCATTAGTTTGTCTATTTAAACCCTCATGTCTCCATTGTACCTGGTCGATTTTTGTGGATTTATGTCCCTGTAACACCGTGGTGAGCTCAAGTTTGTTCTTGTTTTGATGTTTTTGCCATGCTATGCCAAGACTTCATGTTTCATGTAAGGAACTGTGCAGTGAATAAACTGCACTTGGGTTCTTAAAAACAACTCGCCTCCAGTGGATCACTTACACCCTTTAACATGATTAATTGTAAAATATTAAATTAATGAACCATGACACATATTTGAATCCAGAAGTTATGTTCTGTTTTCAGAACTATATGTTTTTCAATAAAAACAGTTATATTGAATTAGATACGATTTCAATTCTTGATTTTTTTTTTTTTTTTTTTTTTTTTAGATTTTTCAGTTCATCTTGATTTTATGTGGTTTTTAGCATTTTAATTTAGATTAAAGTTAGATTATCTTAATGCATTAAAAACATTTTATAATTTTTTTTATAAATTTACTGAGTGCCAAAGAGAACATGACATTTTCCCACACTCAAAAAAAAATTTCGTTCATGGATCACAAAGTTAGCAAAATGTCCATTATGCCAAAGACTATGGATATAGAAAGATGGTTCACTCCTATTAGCTATGAATGGAAGTAAGTAAAAGAGCCAATCGCTGATTGATAAAGTCATTGCGTCACTGCAGCTGCTGTTAGAAGCTCCGGGTCCCATAGAAACCTGAGACTCGCGCTTAGGACTGCCCATGTGCATTGGCTCGTCTAGCCTGAAAAATCAACTTTTTATTTGAGTATAAGAAACCACCTTTATGTGATATTTCATGTCAGATTTTGTTGCTGATTTGAAATTATTTAATTGTGAGTTCGCCAAGCATTTTTTGAGACTTTTCAGGATTCCCCCATCGAAATAAATTGGACTTGGTCTTGGATGCCAGAAATAGCTGAACGGAGGCGTTGCAAATATGACCGCCGAGTCATCATACTTTCCTTGAAATGGACTTTGATTACATTCATTTCCAAACAATGAATGTGAAAAGAAATCCCTGCACTTCATGGAATAGGACATACAACATACATTTTCCTGGACATATGTAAAAAAATAACTGCTATTGCATTTCACAGAAGAATAAAAATAAAAATGCTGGTTTTGAACATGAGATTGAGTAACATGACAGAATTTTCATGAAAAATTCCTTTCGACAGCAACAAATAAAACCTGCACGCAGGTCCAAATCTGTCCCAAAAAAATCTATATATGTCAAACACTCCCACAGATCCAATCAAAAGCCTTTAGGAGATCTGACAGGAGGACATGTCTGTGCAATGCAGTCTCACAGAGGGTTTATCAGCTCTCTCATGGTTTATTTGAGGTGCGATATGTGGAACAGAACAGAAAGCTCTGAACTACAAAGACAGCAGGAGCAGCAGGGATTTCTCATGCCAGCGACCCCCCTAAAAACACTCCAGAAACAGAAAGACAAAGGAAATGTTTATTTCTGTTTTCATGTCATTCTTTGGTGATGTTTCTCTTTTTAACTCTATCACACATAGATAACCTGACAACATGCAAGTTCCATCCTACAATATTTCCCACTTAAATGCGCAAATATGTCACATTATGGAAATCATAGACATTGCGAACTCCATTACATGTTGTTTAAAACAAGTCCAGTAGATGCTCCACTCAAATGAACACTCATCACTCTCTGCAGACACGTGAGCAAAATCTATGCACACGTTAATCAATATCCTGCCATATTCCTCTAGTCGTTTAAGTGGAAATAAAAAGGAGAAAAAGAGAGTGGGCGGAAAGAGAGAGGAGGAGAACAAGAGAGGACATCATTAGAGGACAAAATTGAGCGGCAGGAAGATGAGAGGAAGAATTTGGGTCTTTATCTCTCCACAGGAGCGGCAGATTAGCACAAATGAGGGAGGAGGGGGGCTGGCAGCTATTCTTATGCAGGACGTGACCTGCGCAGTCAATGTATTACCGAATGAACTAGTGCATGTGTGCTCGAGTGATGGAGTGAGAGAAGAAGACATCGATGTGTCTTTTTTGCATCTGTCAAAATGTCGCAATGGTTAGACAGGAGTGTGTGTGTGTGTGTGTGTGTGTGTGTGTGTGTGTGTGTGTGTGTAAAACACCACGGGCCTCAATGATGCTTCAAAGTACTCCTGGATGAACACTCTGTCAACGTCTCTGCAGTCTCTCACCCACAGACTGAATTCTGATGTGCCTACAGTTATTCCAGCTGCACCTTTTCTATCATGGTGGGCACTTACTATTGACTTTTATAGCTTTTATACAGAGGTAATGATGTTTTCGATCCCCTACCTTTGATCTTAAAGGGATAGTTCACCCAAAAATGAACATTCCATCATCATTTACTCACCCTCATGTCGTTCCAAACCTGTATGACTATCTTATTTAGATGACAATAACAATAAATGTGACAAAATGAGTCATTGGACCTGATTGACTTTCTTTGGTTGGACAAAACAAGTTAAAACTTTCTTTAAAATATCTGATCTGCAGAAAAAAAGTCACATGGGTTTGGAACAACATGAGGGGGAGTAAAAGATGACAGAATATTCATTAAAACATTCATTTTAAATGTTTATTAAGCCATTTTCTTTGTGAGAGTCCCCAAAATTGAGGGTGATTTCAGGTTTGTCATCTTAGGGATTATTGGTCCACACAGTATGGACAAACCTAACCCACATTCAAACACATTAAACATACACACTGAGAATAGAAACACACATACTGTACAGTAACAAAATCTCTTGCTAACGGCTTCACTAGTGTGAAAATAAAACCCAAGTAGTGTACTCAGCTTCCCGTAGACAACAACACATAGACACCATCTGAACTAACAGACATGCTCAAAACAGTACAAGGCAGACACAGACACACACCTGTGAAACCGCAGTTACATTCACTTTTACCTTCTAATACAAACCATAAATCTGATAACTAAAAGAGAGCAAAAGAAATACAAAAAGGAACCTTGAGAGAAAGAGAGAATCAATACAATGAAAATATTAAGGCCACAGTGAAAAAAGGGGATGAAGTGTTTTCTGTGGTGTGTCCTTCAGATAAATAGTGCTTTTCTTAAACTGTAAGGTCAGCGTTTCCAATGAATGAAGGTTTGAAGTGAGCAGATATTCACTGATATAATACAAAACAAAATCTGTTAGCCTAGAGCAGGGATTTTCAACTATTTTTCTCATCCAATTTCAAACCCCCTCACACCTAAATACTTAAAATCCAGATTTTATGTTAGTATTTCAATAATTTGAAAACACATTTACATTTTTGTGGTTCTGTGATGTCAGTTAATGCTCATATGCATGCATTTTTTTTTAGATTTTTTATATGAAAAATTATTTAAATTTTACATTTCCATAATTTCATTTTGTTTTGTCATCAACTCACAAAACCTTTGCATTTCGCTCACAAACCCCCAAAAAACCCTGACCCAGTGCGGTACTAATACAGACAACGTGGGTTTGAATCTAGCTTGCAACATTCCCAATCTTGTTTCATTCCTCTTCTCATCCTGTTAAAGCAGAGCTGGGTGTTTATGTAAAATGTGTGTGTGTGTGTATGTGTGTATCAACACATCACAGTGCTGTCAGCGGTCTCGTTGACTGCTGCCTTTGTTCGAGAGTGAATGTTCACTCTGGAGCTGTCCACCCCGAGCCAGGTCACATGGAGCACCCGTGCAGGGCTTTCAGCAGCCATGGCAATGATGCCGGAGGGCATCAGAGTCACGCAGAGGTCATGTATACAGAGGTCAGAGACACTCCAGAGCAGCTGCCATCAAGACCACTGACAGCAAGAGGCACATTTCTACAGTCAGCCGAAACGCTCCTGACCTCTCGGGTCACTCAAGAGTCAGTGGCAAATCCCACTTCCCAACCCAACCTACAAAAATGAGCTTAAAACATATGAAAATATATGCATGTAATTGTGATATAGTAAATATTGCTACTTTACGTCTCAACTAAGGTAATATTTTAAAGAGATGTAAATTCTGTCATTTACTCACTCTTGTGTTGCTCCTTTCTTCTTCTCCAGAACATTATTTTGAAAAACGTCAGATTTTTTGTTTGCATTTTGGGCCATACATTGACGAACGCAGTTTTTTTGGGGGGGGTTCCAACTTTCATTGTATGGACAAAAAGAGTTGTTAATGTAAAAACAATGTTGTTTAAAATGTCTTTTACGTTTTGAGTTCCACAGTTTAAGTAAAATTACAATTCGGAGAAATAACTTAATTATACCAGGTAAACCTATAGACTACATTCATTTATAATTTATTGTCAGTATCTTTCTTATCTTCTTACCTCACATCTCTAAGCTCTCTTTAGATTTAACAATCAATAGGAAACAAAATGACCCATCATAAACTATTTCATCTCTCTTAATGCAGTTCAACTTACATATATAGCAATTTATGACAAAAATGCTGAACGGCCACGTTTTTACTCACTGTTTTTATTTTACTATACTTTCATAAATGTTCTGCGTGTCTGGTCGTGTCACTGCTTTGACATTCAGCAGGTCTCTGTTAACATCATTGTGGGGAGAAGCGACGGCAGTGCAGTGACAGAGAAAATGATTCAGTGCTATGGAAAAAAATGCAGGTAGAATCAAGCGCAGGTCTGTTTACTCCTGGATAGAATAATTACACTAGTAAGTACAACACGGCAAATCCGATTTACCACGTATCCTTGCAGAGCAGTAGAAATGCATATGATAATTTGATTTATCATTTGAAATTGGTCATTTTGACATTTTAATGAGTTTTACAGTGAAGTGTTAATCTCAATAGACTAATGTATATATCATTTAGGAGCTAATGAAATTTAAACCACAGTGGATGAGATGCACAGTATATAGAGCTTTGAACTTTTTCTTTCTTATCACAAATCTTTAATATTATGGCTTGCATAAACATTTATTACACGGGTAATAAAAATTCTGGTCAATACCAAAAAGGCAACAATTATTTTCATGTTATAGCTGATAACCGATAAATGGCCAATATTAATTGTACTTTGTCCATACGTTTTTTTTTTTTTAATTGCCAAAAAAACTAAAAAAAATTCAAATATAACACAAAAATTAAAATGAACTGTTTTAAATGCTACACGTGAATTTACGTATCACAACATTATAATGTACAGTTAGAAAATAGATATTAATTTATAGATTTGCATTACACAAGATTACATTTAACGGTGTATTAAACTAATATTTTTAAAGACTTGAATGTTAGATAATGTCAAAAGTAATCTAAAATGTAAAAATAGAGAAAATGAGCACACAAAATTAAATAGCCGATATCAACCAATATACATCCAAAATGACTGGTATCAATACATTTAAAAAATATATATATATATCGATAATATTGGCCAATAACGGACAAGTTAACAATATATTGTGGATCCGTATGGTAAAATACTCTTGGACCCCAACTTTTAACATTAGTGTATATGTGAGTGTGTGTCTATGTGTGAGTTAATGATAATATAATTCTAGGTATGTATTCATTACACGTACTAATCCACTAATCTCAAAATCTAGCCAAATTACAGGTTAGTGCAGATAATGACAAAGACTAAAGCTGCAAACCCACACACAGAAGCAGACACACAGTAGAGCTAGTCAGAGTTAACACTCTCTTTCTCTCTCTGTATCAATCTGTCTTAACGTCATGCTAGCTTTACAGTGTGTAAATCACATTTCATCTTTGACGTTAATACGCAACAAGGTCACCGGCCATCTTTTTCCTCCAGACGTGTTCTGTTCCATTTTACTGCACACACACACACACACACTGAAAGCAGAGCTGACATGATACAGGCATTTTCAAAGAGTGGAAACAAAACCATGTCATTATCTCTGGAGCGCTGCACTATAATGTCCTCATGTTAACTCGGAGATCTGTGTGAGAGCATGTATTTAGATTTCTGTGCTATCATTCTCTCCTCTCAGTAGTTAGTACCACAAACATCTGTGGGCATGAAATGGAAATTCACCTTATCCATTTTTTAAAATGCATGCTATGGATCTTATTGTGAATGATTCATAATCAAAATGTCATAACTCGATCTAGTAAAACAACAGATTTAGTCCACCTAAATCCTGCCCCTTTCTCACAATCAACCTCAAGCTCACATTCCGATTAACCTCCATCTAATCAACAACTGATGGAAGTCGCCACTTGATTGTTTTTGTTTTCTAATAATCAATTTCATTTGGATGTATGTCACTGTCAGTTCTTTTGTAACATTCTAACGTTAAAGGTTCACCCCAAGTTTAAAATTCTGCTATTACTTGCTCACTCTAGTCTTACGGAACTTCTATTATTTGGTAGAATGTGAATGGAGAATTTTATAGTAAAATGTATAAACTGCTCCTTTGCATACAATGGTGGTCCTTTGTGGTCTGGTAGAGGGACGCAGGTTTTCCTAAAGAATTTGGATGTACTTGGCAACATCCATTTTCCCTTCAATCCTGACCAATTGCCCAGTCCCCGCTGAGGAGAAACACCCCCACAACATACTGCTGCCACCACCAGGCTTTATAGAAGGTATGGTGTGTTTTGGTTGGTGTGACATGTTTGCTTTTCGCCAAACATAATACTTGGAATTCAGTCCAAAAAGGTCAATTTGGTCTCGTCAGACCATAGCACCTTTTGCCAGATGGCATCAGTCTTCCAGGTGTGTTTTTGCATTGCACAAACGAGACTGAGTGTGGCACTTTTTCAGAAAAGAAAAACACAGCACACCACTGGAAACACGCCATTCCTACTGTGGAATGGTGGTGGTGGCATTATGTTGTGGGGGTGTTTCTCTTCAGGATTGAAGGGAAAATGGATGCTGCAAAGTACATCCAATTTCTTGAGGACAACCCGTGA
Source organism: Opsariichthys bidens (assembly GCA_037194245.1). Taxonomy (NCBI): domain Eukaryota; kingdom Metazoa; phylum Chordata; class Actinopteri; order Cypriniformes; family Xenocyprididae; genus Opsariichthys; species Opsariichthys bidens. Next base: position 14,878,287 of record CM074300.1, read on the forward strand.
GCCACTGATAGACAGCTGAAAACAGGCAAATCATTCACCTTCATACAAGACAATGATCCTAAACATACTGCCAAAAGAACAAAGCAATGGCTTAAGGAAAGGAAGGTGAATGTCATTGAGTGGCCGAGTCAGAGCCCTGATCTGTGGATGGACTTGATGAGAGCAGTCAATTGCCGCTCACCATGAAATTTGACTGAACTTGAGCAATTCTGCAAGGAAGAATGGGTAAATATTCCACAATTTATGTGTGAAAAGCTACTACAGACATATCCGAAAAGATATTAATGGCTGTAATTAAAGCAAAAGGTGGCCCTACAAAGTATTAAATCAGGGGATTGATGACTTTTCCAACCCGGTTATTCTAGTTTTTGATTCATTTTCAGACCTTGCTTTTTTCTTTCATTACTTTGATGTTGTAAGGCAAAATTAGTTTTTTGTTTTGTTTTGAGTTTAATGGAGGTTTTGATTTCAGGCTGTACATATAAATAACTATTTCAAAAAGGTGTGATGCTCTTCTAAAGGCAATGTATGTCTTTTTATGTTCCATAGAAGAGAGTCATTCTTCAACCAACAAGAAGACACATGTTGGTACACCTACCTATCATTACGAGGACATTCCATAGGCTTAATGTTAATGGTTTTTATACTGAACTAATGACATTTTCTAGCCTCTACCCCTACCCCTAAAACTTTCAGCATTTTTTAATTAAAAATTTGTAAAAAAAAAAATATATATATATTTATATTTATTTAGCATTTTGAATTACAAGGACATTGGCATGTCCTCATAATGTAGGGGACATGGCCTGAAACCTGAATACACACCACAATATAAGGACTTTGTGTTCTCATAATGTAGGTCAAACGAAAACACACACAGGTTTGTTTTGCTATCAAGGTGAGGACATTCCATAGGCGTCATGGTTTTTATACTGCACAAACTGTACATTCTGCATTTTTAATAAAACATTGTTTAGTATGTTTTTAAAGTTGTTTGAGGACTTGTGAAATGACCTCATATTTCATGTTTACATTGTACTACCAGCGTCATACCCATGTTATTATACAAATTTGTGTCCTCAATCACAAAAACACGTGTTTTTTTCATTTCAAGGTGGGGATTTTCATTGACCTCGACTGTTTTTATACTGAGATAATGTTTTCTATCCCTAAACCCTTTTCTGCAATTTTACATTTTCTTTAAGACATTATTTAGCGTGTTTACAAGGTTGTTAAACTTGGGACGGTTGGCTGATCTCCACAATGTAAGTGATTTCAGGTTATATTATACTAACATTTATATTAACATTTAGTCCCCAAAACCTAGGCAAAACCTAACCTGCACACACACTCACCTCTCTCACTGGCGTCATCCACTAGCACGATTTCCTCTAGCAAGTGTCTCGGAGACCTGTCAATGACGCTGTGGACTGTTCGGAGCAGTGTGGTCCATGCTTCATTATGGAACACGATCACCACACTGGTGCGTGGGAGATCGTCTGGATACACCTTTGTTTTACACCTGCAAAACACACACACAGAGCCAATGAGAATGGACAAAACTCAAGGATAATCAAGATAAAAATATTTAAAAAAGCCACATTCTCTGAAATTCTCTCCCCTCCTGAGCACAGACAGGGTCTGGAGAGCTTTATGAGATGAGAGGAGATTAGCACTTATCAGAAACCCACAGGCGGTTATGGAGAAGCGGTAAGTGGAGAGCTGCTGAAGAGACTGCGAATGCATCTCATCCACTGTGAGGGGCTCTAAAAACAGTTGACGCCGGAATAAATGATGAGAGTCTGAATGAATGTTTATGACTTAAGCAGGTTTGGTCACACCTTTCTTGTCAGGTGTAAACTTCAGTGTGAATGAGCTAACAATTAGCATTCACCACCAGAGACAAGAAAGAAGATTTATTATTACTGATGTTAGGACGTTTATCTAGTTATCTATTTATGGAACTTTTAATTTAAGTTCTGTTTAAGTTCTTCGTTCATTTCATTGTTAGCTACTTTCTTATTACACTCCGTTATTTTATTCTTTTGTTTATTGAATTTAATTTGTTAATTTTACTTGTTTACCACACTTGCATTAATGTTTGTTTTGTATTGTATTTTTCTTGTTCACTATTTCTCATTGCTGCCAGTTTTGCTGAAAATGATCTGGCAATAAGAAAGTTTTTCCAACTTTTATTCCAATAAATGTTCCCATAAACATTCCATTCCTCTACTTTCTCATTGGTCAAAATCTCTGTCAGTCAGCCAGAAAAAGGGCACTCATTGGTATTTCGAGGGGCTATGGGTGGGCTCATCGAATGTGTTGGGTGTTTGCCGATTATGTAAGAGCAGGTCACTGTGCCAGTCTGTGCTGTGGTAGGAACAGGAAAGCCAGTGTTTGTTGTATCTGGAAAGCTAAAGTGGGACACACTCTTCCACTTCCTGCCTCATTTCCTGTTTGCCCTGGCACAGCTGGGGGATTCTGGCCTGTGATTACCCGAAAGAGACAAAACATCAAGCACAACACCACATTCAGAGGCAAAATATCACCACAACACTCCAAAAAAACAATAATATAATGGGCCCCATCATACACCTTGGCGCAAGTGTTTTCTGCTAGTTTCAGCCTGCCGTAGTTATTTTCACGTTCAGCACGCAAGTTGTTTAAATGGCAAATGCACTCTTGGGTGTGCTGAAATGAGGTGTGTTCAGGCGCACTGTTGGTGTGTTGCTATTTTGAGGCAACTGAAAACAACTGTGCCATTGACCAACAAAAACCGGGTCTAAAGCCAGGTATTTTTTTGTTATTTAAAGGGAGCGTTAGTAATATGCCCCTATAGACGGTGCACAACGCATGCACACTCTGCTTGTTACACACACAGGGACGCGCAACAGCACACAAACATGCCAGATATTAAAAATAAAAGCATTACAATATAAAAGATTATCATTGCGTACATAAAGATCCAAAAGCCTACATGTCATAATAGATAGTCATTGCATGTATCAGAATTACCTATTTGCAGTAATGACAAATGAAATTGGCTAATTATTCGACCAATCGTGGCAATACACACGTATTTAAACTGACTAGCCAGGTTGAGGGTGTCTATATTCCGCCATGGAAATAGCAATCCACTATGGTGCAAGCGCACCTGGCTTTTAAAGGGAATGGGAGATGACACCGATTGGTTTATTGCACGTTATGCCCAAAACACACCCATTACTCATTAAAAGACTAGGTACAAACCTTTTAGACCATGTGCCTGGCGCGTCGACTATTTCTTTCCGACGTTAAACTAATAAAAGCTGATTTGGACACGCCCTAAGTGCACCTGCGACATGCGCTTCAGACCTTGCACTTAGATCGTTAAAATAGGGCCCTAAAACTTAACACAAAATACCTTCCAAACTACTCACCATCACACACTCCATTAATTAAATGAAGGTGAGGGGTTGTAGTCCATCATGTCCCATCACTGCAGTAACACAGCCCCTCCTGGCCCTATCTTTCTTAAACTCATCATCTGGAAACACACAGACTGCTCTTTTTAAATTCATTAACCTGATGTCGACGCTCAGGACCCCAGACAATGGTTTAATTTGTAGTCGAGGTTTCTCATTGGTCAACGCTGCTACCTGCTTGATTAAATTGAAGCACAGATTTTCCTCTCATTCCTTGGTGTCCGTTCTCCTAGATTCTCTGTCTCACTATGAAAATCAATTTTGTAAAGCAGGGAGATCATACATCCCTTCCCTCCAATCAGCACAGACACCATCCAAATGTGAGTGAGCCGAGTGGGTGAGGTAGCATACGCCTGCCATGGCTTGTGTGCGTATGTGTGTAAAGGCTAAATCAGGCTAAAAAAGCTGCGACAATGTGGAAAAGAGTAGCTGATCAAAAGATGGAAGGAATCAAAACACACACACATGCTCACACAAACCCTCAGAGACACCAGACACACACACACAATCACATTTCTAAGGCCCCAGGAATAATTGGATATATTTGGTGCAATCAGAGAGACAAAAACAGCCGTAGGTCTGTAGAACTCTTCCATCACACACACGCACACATTATTATACTGGATTTTTGAAATCAGACTCCTCAGGCCAAATCTTGCTTAACTTCAGCACACATAGAGAGAAAGAAGAATGTGAGCTGTAGTTGTTCAGTCATTTACAGGACATCCTATTCGATTGAGTGCAATGATGCAGCTCAATGTGATTTTACACACATTTTCGGCTGTGTGTGTCTGGGAGGAATAATTGAGGACAGCCTTTCTCTTCTACTTTTCCTCTCCCTCTAAAGCAGAGATAACAGCCAGAGGACACACAGGATCGGTTAGTCATCAGTTCTCAAAGTCATCGTAATCTCAAACACACACACACACACGCTAAATCCAAATCTCTCTGACCAGCACCTTCATCATATCAAAGAACAGAATCAAAACAGAACATAAAAATAGTCTCTGGTTTGGATTATGAAGTCAGCTTTAACACCAGCTGGTTGTTTTTCTACAAATGTCAAAATCATTGTAGACTAAAGGCAATATAGGATTGATATAAACTTTAAATAGGTTTTTACCCGCAAAGACCTCTCATTTTCTGTCGACATTTAATAGTTTGCGGTCTGTAAAATTTCTTTTTGAACATTGTTACATCGATTTATCAGCTGTCGATCCGCATTCACAAAAATATTAAGCAGCTGGACTGTTTTCAAAATCCATCAATTAATAATTATATTTATACGAAATGTTACCTGAGCACCAAATCAGTATATCAGAATGATTTCTGAGGGATCACGTGACACTGAAGACTGAAGTAATGCCTCGTGAAAATTCATCTGTCATCACAGGAATAAATTACATTTTAAAATATAATAAAATAGAAAACAGCTACTTTGAATTGAGCAGAAGAGACTTTTTTAAAACATTAACTGTATCAACCGCAAACTTTTGAATGGTAGAGTAAAACAAATGTAGAGTGATAAACCTTATAGTCATCAGCGTTCATTCTACAGAAGTAGGAGGATAAAAATTGATGACAAATATTATTGATATTTTTACATTACATTTTTAGTCATTAGCAGACGCTTGAATATTATTGAAATTTTTACATTTTACATTTAGTCATTTAGCAGACGCTTTTATCCAAAGCGACTTACAAGTGAGGAAAACGAACAAGCGATTCTTCATGAATTGGCAAATAACACAGGAAGTGCTTTTTCCAATTGCAATTGCAATTTTCCAATTGCAATGGAATTTGCTAATTGCCACATCTGAGGAATTTAGATTAAATATACATACAAAATTGGTTGTTGAATATAAATCAAATATTAATAATTTACGCATGATAGCCAGGTCACTGACTTGTAAAAAGTCAAACACAACAACATGGCGGCACTCCCTCTTGACTCTCACATGACTTTGTCTGCATTTCGGATTGCCTCCTCGACTCCTAAAACTCTAGTGCTTTAGTAAAAATTATTACGTAAATCAATCTCATACTTCATTGTATTTATTTTAGTGTTGATTTTGTACTGTCAATTATTTTCTCATCCAGTGTTTTTAGAAGCCACTGCCTCTCAATCCTAACTTTTTTGCCACGCCAAAAGCTTCCTGAATCTGAAAGAAAGCAAAAGAGACGTATAAAAAGAAAGCCTGTCAAACTGTAGAGGAAATATTGTGTTACCATACCACAGTACAGCTTTCAGCGTCACACACACACACAGTTCCCTCCCAGACAGCAGGAATGCAGTGAAGGAGAAAAGGTCAGTTTTGTTCCCAGCTGTGAGCTGTTCTCTATAAAAACAGTGTGTGTTGGTGTGGTTGTGTAAATCTATGCTGACTGTGAGTTTACAGTCTTGACCATATGCTTTTAATGGTTCTGCATAACTTGCTAATTACAGAAATACAAGCCAAAAATGTTCTGCTTACCACATTGGGGAAGGAAACCAATAAAAGTCCCTCACAGAGTAAAAAAAACAATGAGAATAAAAAGGATAAAACTAAGAACCAAGAACCGCTGACGAATCGCATGGTGATTATGTTAATCACATCATTAAACAGTATGCAGAACAGCCAATCAGGTAATCAAGTACACTGTTGAACAGCTAATAATGTTATGAAGGTCAATACAACAACAAATCATGTTAAGGGGACCAGACCACAGAGCAGGGGTGTTCGATTAAAGTCCCAAGAGCTCTCGGTATTTATTTCCCTGCGGAGGTCCGAACAGTAATACATTCCAAAAAGGATATTGGGGTCACAGCAGTGGTTTCTGAGAATGTTTCTCCAAAAATATTTCAACAGTTGAGCAAACTGATATGAATATTAAAAGGTAATTTAATCAGACTAAAAGCCTATTGTTTTTACAGTCAGATACCAATGTACAGCACATAAGGAAAGATATGGACGTTCAGGGTCATCCATAAAATTTATGAAAATGTAAATCTGAGGAAGATCATATATTATATATTTATTTATTTATTTATCTTTATTTTAAGTAAGAAATATACTTTTTTATTTGTGAGGGTTTTTTTAATGTTCTGGTTTAGTTAAGTTTTGCTTGTTTTTGGTTCCTGGAACCATTTCTAATACCTGGTTTTAATTATGTCAACATCAGATGTTTTCCATGATATGTCAGATTTAAAGTTCTGAATGCCACAGTTTCTCTGACAAATAGTAAAACTCATTTATTCCTTATTCTTCTTCTATTGGCTGATTTTTGTGTCCATCAACGTTCTGTGTCCTGCGCTGCCTCGCAATATCCCAAAAGGATTATGTTTGGCACTGAGACTCTAGACGACGCAGTATTGAGACAGTCCATGCAGGGGTGTGTACAAGAAACAGCCACAACCAACGAGAAATCCATGAAGATATTTGCTCACTCACACTTTTCCCTTTGGCAGATACATTTTCAGTTGCTTTCATCTGCACTTTCCTTTTTTCTTGCCGAGTAATTCCACTTCCTTCCTTCCGTAGAGATTGAGATATCTCACTTCTTTGATATCACATCTCTCTCTCTCTCTCTCTCTCTCTCGCCCTCCTTTGATATGTAATTTAGAGAAACAGAATAATGTATTCCATTTTACTCCATTCAGAGCAGCAAAACAGTAATTTAGTACATATCACACACAGCACTTATGGAGCTACTGTATGTGTGTGTGTGTAAGACAAGAGATAGAGAGAGAGCAGAAGGTCAGGGAAAACAGAGAGGTAACCAGGAAAAGGTTTATCTGCTGATGCACAGTAAAGCATAATTACATGTTTGAAGAGTGTTGCTAAGATACTGTAAAATCAGTCCAATCAGAAACTGATCCTCACACCAGATGAGAAAGGATCCTTAAAGCTGAAGTGTGTCCTTTTTCTTATGATAATAAGAAAATGAACAATTGCTTGTAATTTTTCTAATCAGAAGACAGCTAATTTTGAATGGTCATCAATGAAGAATTTTTATTTATTTATTTTTAATTTAGGTTTAGATATATAGTGTACTTATGACACCTCCCAGCAGAGTGCCTCATGCAACATTAGCCCCAACAGTGGTGTGAGTTTGGGGCGGGGCTATCTGTTTGTCCAACCAATGGAGGGAGTGTTTAGGAAACATGTTTAAAAAAATAGGTTGAATGTAACTCTGCACCCTTCCTTACTTCCTTAATATAAGTGGATCTTTGAATATGCTAATTAGCCCTGCCTCCACCCACTCACACCAGCTCACAGATCCACTCGGTCAACGTACTGAAGTAAACCCTGCACAAAGTTTTTGCTTTTTTACAACATTGGACACATAACTGTAAATAATATGATTATCCTTTTGCCTGACTACATAAAACAGCTAATAATGTGTTGCTAATATGTTACACAAATCATGTTTACGTTCGCCATCTCAAGAGTGAGACAGCTGACATCTAAAGCATCCTTACAAACCCTTTGACTTACAAACGTCAGTGGAGAAAGTAATGTAATCTAGCACATCATAACATTTTAATATACATCTTACACCTGCTATATTACTAAATCTTAGCAGGGTTGCCTGGAATTAACTGACTGGGAGGTTTTTTGTGATTCCTATGGTGATGATATTGATGGTCTCACTGATTAGAATACATCAAGTTCTGTGCAGATATTAACATACCCAGCAGAGAGATCCTGTGTTATTCCAATAATAAACCTTGGGTAACCAGCAACCTGAAAGCACTGTTAAATCAGAAGAAAAATGCGTTCAGCTTTGGGGATATGGTTAATGTAAAGAAAATTCAGCGTGAACTGAAGGTGAAAATTAAACAGGGAAAGCAAGTCTATAGACAGAAATTGGAACAGCAGCTTGAGCAGGATGGGGTGAAGCAAGTCTGGTCTGGCTCTGGAATGAGCAAAGGGGGGGGGGGGGGGGGGGGGGTTATTGCCTGTTGGAGACAAAGACCTTGTTGATCATTTGAACAGGTTTTTCAGCAGATTTGATCATTCCACCACTTCCCACCAGGCATCAGTGCATCAGCAACTTTAACTTTCACCTCCCTCCAGGTTAACAGGGAACTGGATAGACTAAAACAGAGAGAGGCGGATAGGCCAGATGGGATTAGTCCCAAACTTTTAAAATCCTGCTCTAGATAGCTGTGTGACATTTTTTCTTATCTATTTAATATGAGTTTGCGGTTACAGAGGATTCCTTCTTTGCGGAAGACACCATGCCTGGTCCCGGTGCCAAAAATGAAACACCCAACAGACCCCACAGAGTATAGATCCATTGCTCTCACCTCTCACATAATGAAGACACTTGAAAAACTGGTCCTTTCTTACATCAGGCCCAAAGTGCTCACTTTTATGGACCCTCTACAGTTTGGCAACCAGCCCAACATCAGTGTGGATGACACCCTTATCTATTACTACTAGTGTCTATGCACATATTGATAATACTGGTGCAATGGTAAGAATGATATTTTCTGACTTCTCAAGTGCACTCAATACCCTCCATCTGGAACTGTTGGGTGAGAAGATGAGGGGAATGCAGGTGGAGTCGGAGCTTGTTTCCTAGGTGATGGACTATTTAACTGACAGACCACAGTACGTAAGGTTCCAAGAATGGGTTTTTGGAGACTGTTGCGTGTCGTACTCCTGTTTCTGTTTCTCCAGAAAAACTCAGATGATTCAACAATAGTGGGCTGCATCAGGAAGGGTCAAGAGGAGGAATACAGAAGCACAATCAGGGGCTTTGTGGGTTGGAGTAATGAGAACCATCTGAGGCTCAACATTTCTAAAAACCAAAGAAATGGTCAAAGATTTTAGGAAGACGAGTTCCAAACTGATCCAGTCTCCATTCACGAACGGATGTGGATCTGGTCTCCAACTATAAGTATCTGGGTGTTAAACTGGATAACAAACTTGACTGGTTCAGTCACAGGGAGGCAGTTTATAAAAAGGGTCAAAGCAGGCTGTATTTTTTTAAGAAGGCTGCGGTCTTTTAATATTGGCCAACCTCTGCTGTGCACCTTCTATTAGACTGTTGTGGTCAGTGCTCTATTCTTCGGGGTGGTTTGTTGGGTGCTCGCACATCTGATAGAAATCAAATAAATAAACAATTATTGGTATCTCACAGGACTGGGTTGAGCAGGTGGCTGAGGTGAGGATGCTGAGGAAAATAAATGTAATTCTGAACAATGAGCACTGAGCTGAGCACTTTCAGAGGCAGGGTGATTCCACCTAAATGTGGGACTGAACGTTATCTTAAGTCATTCCTGCCTGCTACCATCAGGCTTTATAATGTGAAATAATATTTATTTAATTTTTTTCTCTATACCTTTTTATTCATGTTTTTTATGTTACGATCGCTGGGCAGAGCAAGTTGCTGCTTTTTGTCTGTATATTAGTTTTTTATATTATATCATAGGGTATAGTTTGTTTTTAGTTTATGTTTTAGAGGGTATTGTATGTTTGATTGCAAGTTTTGTTGTTTTTAGTTTGTAGTCTGGTAGATAGATCATTGGTTGTTTGTCTGTGTGCAAGGACTATGTGATTGCTGCTACTGTAACAAATACAATTTCCTGCAAGGGATTAATAAAGTAAGCAAGTATGTAAGTTTGTATGTATGTATGTATGTATGTATGTATCTATCTATCTTCCCAATTTTTCAGATCAACAAAAAACTATATCAGGATAACCTGGCTTCTCTTGAGACTCCCCTGCTTCAGAGTGGTGAAAGTTAATGATATGCTAAAGAATGATTGGTTACAAGGTAGTTTGTGACGTGAAAAACACCAGGAATTTCAAACCAGGTTTTTGAAACTATCTTTAGATAACTAAAGTTTTAAAGAGAAAATACTCAGCAATGGTGCTGACCAATGAATTTGCACATGGTTTGTCTTAAAGCATATTAAAAGCACCACATAGACATTTAAACAACATTACAAACTTGATTTTCATCACAGGGGGACTTTAAGCACACATCTCAAATACTCAGCAGGACCCCAGTACAGCCCAAATCCTTCATGACATGGATTTAACAAGATGCTGGAAACCTTCCTGGTGCCTGTTAACATGATCACATCATGCGGTTGCTGGAGATTTGTCACTAGGATCATGTGACAATGAATATTAAGAAAACGGGTTGGTCAGAAATATATCTGTTGAGGGCAAATAATCGGACTAAGGGCACTATAAAACAAACATTGTTAAATACTGTATGTAGAAAAGACTGGCTGTTACCTTCAAGTACACCTGTACACACACACACACACGCACACACAGTCACAGTTTGACAATGTATCTGATCTGTCAGATGATTTGAAAAACAAATAGTGGGATGCAAACAAATTTGACATTTTCCGGAACAGGATCTGGGACAAATTAAGCACTTGTTAGGCAGGAATTGGTTTTGGCTTATGAGTGTTTGATAGGAATGTTAAAGGAAAATGCCCTTCTTGTATATTTATTCACATTTACATACAAACAAACAAACAAAAGAGAGAGAGAGAGGGGGGGGGGGGGGGGGGGGTTGACACTACACAATTACAAAACTCATTAAACAGCAATAATCCTGGCATTTTTATCAGACCAACAGATCCCTCCAGTGACCCAGTGATTTATCACCACGCCAGGATGCATATGCAAACGATTCAGTTCATTAAACACATTGACGCAATGCTTGAAGTGCAGCTGTATGCAAGTGTGTGAATATTACGTCTGCTTCATAGACGTGCTTCTGCTTTACTTGGCTCAGAGACCCCGGGTGACATTACTGTCATGGTGGAATAGTTTCCATGGTCGCGCCTTGAAAGAGAGCACATCCAGGGACTTATTAAAACCGTAAATATTTAAGGCAAGGCCTTTTGAAAGTGTGTGTGTCCACTGCAGAAGGACAAACTACACATTATTTAGTGCAGTGGGAATGGAGAGAAATAGTTTGGAGTGATACCCCACAGAACAAAAGGAGCGTCACAAATATACACACATACACTGCTTTTCTTTGCTTTCTCAAGGACGATTGTGACATGTTCTCTACACGTCTTTCCTTTTCTCTGTCTCACCTCAGTGAACTTGATACTGAAAAGCATAACAGAAATGGGTATATTATCTGGTGGGAAAAAAAGAGATACTCACGCACTACGCACACACAGTAATCTGACCTTTACAGCTCAAATATTAGCTGCCAATATTTGATGTGGCAAACTCGCACAGGAGTAATAGGTGTTTAAACAACACTTAGGGTTAATGAGTGGAACACATCAACCAATTCATCAATATGATACATAGTCCACAGTTCAGTCCAAACAACTTATTTTTGGTGTCTACAGTATGATCTTTAATCTTCTGTAAATCTTAAATGTTCTGTAATAAATTTAGTCTCGTTGCACTGTTCATGTAACGCATATTACTATAATTAATTGCCAAACTGTACACAACATTTCAAAAGTTTGGGTTCGGATAAAATTTTTTAAATGTTTTTGAGACGTTTTTTATGCTCGCCAAGGTTGCATTTATTTGAAAAAACATCAGTCAAACAGTAATATTATATTGTAAAATATTATTACAATTAAAAATAACTCCTTTCTGTTTTAATACATTTTTAATAAAGTATTTCAAATAATAAAGTATGAAGCAATAAACTGTGATTGCAAATCCCTAATTTTCAGCATCAACACTCCACCCTTCAGTGTCACATGATCCTTCAGAAATCATTCTAATATGCCGATTTGATGTTCAAAAAAGCATTTACTATTACTATTATTATCAGCATTGAAAACAGTTATGCTGTTATGCTAAAAGGAATAGAAATAGAAAATACAAAAGCACAGCAAACTGCAGCTTTACTGAGCTCAGTGGCTCTGGCTGAACTGTGATATAAACAAAACGTTACTGGCCATTTCAAAAAAGGGGAGGAGCCGATCGATATGTCCTGCCCCGTCTTCCTGTTTTAGTGGAAATTATGTCAACACACTGAATAATGCTTTATGTTCCAAGGCACTTCAGTGGACTTTAGAAGAAGAAGAAAAAAATCTTAGTGACATCTAACTTTTGAATGGTACCGTTTATCTCTCTTTGTGAATTATGTGTGATATTTATTCATGCTTATCTATTACTGTGGAATAATCTACTTCAGACAAACTGCATGTAAAAACATGTTGGTTATACATTGCTCAGATAGTCACTTCCTGTACAAGTTGACAGTTTCTGGCCAGAATGACAAACCAACCTGACTAACAGAATGCATGTTTGTCATAATCTCAAAAATCAAAAGATTTTTTGATATAAAAGCTTTGCATCGAAAAACTGTTTTTATTTTAACATAATATAAGTTATGTATGCTTCACAAAAAAATAAATATTATATTATATTATATTATACAACCATATATGTAGAAAGCAGTGGTAACATGGAAACCAAAGACTATCAGTGATCTGGAAGCAAGGAATGGGCCAAGATTGCAGTATATGGGTGAAATAAGCTTCTAAACACTTTCAGGCAGCATTTATTGTTTATTGGTTATAAAGAACAAACAATTCTGCACAAAATTCGACTTTTGGGGGTTGAATAATTTAGTACACTTATGTTTAGAGCCAGTTTGAGATATATATATATATATATATATATATAAATAGCTTAATCTTCAGACTTGCATAACCAAAGACGGGAAAAGAGAGCAGACCGCATCCTGCTTTGAGAAGAAAAGTTCAGCACTTTCACTCTCACTCATATTTCAACCAGTTTCCCCTCGACCCTTTTAATATGTTAGTGCATTTACAAGAATAGTATGTTTTTAGTTAGAGGAGTTAGAAGATCACATTCTTGTCAAGGTGAAAGTTGTGGATCTGACGCTGAGTGTGTGTGTGTGTGTGTGTGTGTGTGTGTGTGTGAAGTTAGGTCATGACTGTGACTCTGTAATTGACACACTCTTATCTTTTAATTGAAAATGTTGAATCTATTGGTTTGCTTCAAACACAGCTGAGAAAAAATACTTCTCCGGTAATTAATCTGAGGGGCAGAAAATAAACACATTTCACGGATCAATGTTTACATTTCACTCCCTGCCACACACACATTTCAATCAGCGAAGAGCGGGCGCACACACACACCCAGTGATACGACAGTCAGTCAGTGTAAAGTCAAACAGTCAAATGCCAACCCTCACAGCTCAAAACATAACTGCCATTTCAAAATGTTCATTTGGCCAGTTACAGGCATAAACTTGGTCAAATAAACAATCTCACTTTAATGGAGGTGATTAAACACAAGCAGACACTCACCCCTCGAGCCGGACATCCGGTAAAGATCGGTTGAGCGCGATCATCTCACTGGCCATCAGATTAAACTGGTTTATCTTAAACATTTCCTTCATCCTCTCCTGCTGGTCTTTAGCGATGACCACTGGCTTTCCCATCTCCCCTGGGCCGTCATGAGGCCGCTGAACCACAGCTGAAACACAAACACACACAGGTTCAAGATTGTTCCCTTGGCTTTCGATTAAGTATGGGCGTTTCTCCAACTATGGACACTTGCAGCCCTGTGGACTTTTGGAAAATAAACTAATCATGCTCTCACTAGTTTATGTATTCTGTCCAATAGTGCATAGACACACATCACCAGAGAATTGATATTTTTGTCTTTTTTTTTTTTTTTAATGAAAACCACAACACCACAGTGGGATTTCCACCACATCTCAAATTATGTATTCTGTGACTGGAACGACAGTTCTGGAAAAGTACATTTTTGGAATAAAAAGCCTGACTCCTTTGTCTTTCTAAGGCTAATTTGCACAGCTCGCATTTTATGTAACCTAAAACCACACAATCAAATCATGCTGCAACCCTTTTTACATAAATTGACAAAACTGCAGCTTGATTGGCGCAGTAAAAATATTCTGTTCCCAAATCCCAAAGAATATTTACATTGAAATTTATTTACATAAAATCACACTCATATTTCATCTCAGTCACGCTCTTCACTGACACGGCACACAAACTTAAAAATAAATAAAAAAACTTTCAGACATTCAATTTTTTTAAAAAGCTGTGACTATGACTATTAATGACTATTCCACTCTCTGTTTAGATTATCATAATTTTAATGTATTTATGACTGAATTTATAATGGATGTTCATATTTTTAAGACTTTAAGAGATTTTAAGAGGCATTTCGAAAAGTAATAAAAATAAATTATGAACATTGTATAAAGTTTTCAAAACAGATTTAGTGCAACTTTCATATAACAAACTGTGTTAAGTCAAGTCAAGTCATCTTTTTACAATGCAAATTGTGGCAAAGCAGCTTTACATTAATAAGAAAATGGTGTCATTGTGCAGCTTATTTTATATATTATTGATTCATTCCGTTGCAAATATCAATAGTTATTAGTCTAGTTAATTTAGGTATATCAGCACTGCAGAAAACAGTGACGTAATCGTCCGGCTCAGCTCAGTTCGCATACAACGGCGCCAATGCAGGCATATCAAAAACACTGCTGAATATCAAGCAAGTGTCCCCAACTTAAGCAAGCCAAAGGCAACAGCGGCAAGGAACCAAAACTCCAACAAATGGAGAAAAAAACCTCGGGAGAAACCAGGCTTAGTCGGGGGGCCAGTTCTCCTCTGGCCGACAGTGAACACTTGTCCGATACTCAGGCAGAGTTACAGGTCATTAAACCGATTCGCAACAGTCAAAATATTTAATCTAGTTCCATCTAGTTTATGATCTTTTTGGTCACACCGGTATGGGAAGGTTTGTTGGGATATGTGCCACTGGCTGATGAGTCGGTAAGGTCTTAACAAAGGATGAGCTAGTTAACACAGTCTCCGCCGACACCACAGGGCCACATTGCTGCCGCACACAGGCACAGGTTCTCCGTCCGACCCGGACACGGCCCAGATCCAGCCAATCACGTTAATTGGTAAACCTCGGGATAAGCAGAGAGACAAAAAATTAGCGTAGACGCCATTCTTCTTCTGATGTACCGAGTACATCTGGTGTTATAGGAAGTGTTCCCGGTTCCGGGTGACCTGATCTATGCAGCCTAACAATCCTTTAACGGATATGAAGACAAAAGTTTATAGTGCGACATGTGTATGCCAGGTTAAATAGATGCGTTTTTAGTCTAGATTTAAACTGACAGAGTGTGTCTGCTTCCCGAACAATGCAAGGAAGATTGTTCCAGAGTTTAGGTGCCAAATAGGAAAAGGATCTACCGCCTGCGGTTGATTTTGATATTCTAGGTATTAACAACTGGCCAGAATTCTGAGATCGTAATAGACGCGAAGGACTATAATGCATTAAGAGCTCACTCAGGTACTGGGGAGCTAAGCCATTTAGTGCTTTGTAAGCAATTAGCAAGATTTTAAAATCTATACGATGTTTAATAGGGAGCCAGTGCAGTTTTGACAGAACCGGGCTAATATGTTCATATTTCCTGGTTCTAGTAAGGACTCTAGCTGCTGCGTTTTGGACCAGCTGTAATTTGTTTATCACACGAGCAGGGCAACCACCCAATAGAGCGTTACAGTAATCTAGTCTCGAGGTCATAAACGCATGAACTAGCTGTTCCGCATTTGTCATTGAGAGCATATGTCGCAATTTAGATATATTTTTAAGATGGAAGAATGCGGTTTTACATATGCTAGAAATGTGGCTTTCAAATGAAAGATTGGAATCAAAGAGCACACCCAGGTTCCTAACTGACGAAGACGACTTAACAGAGCAGCCATCAACTGTTAGACAGTATTCTAGGTTTTTATGTGCTGTTTTTGGTCCAATAATTAGAATCTCTGTTTTTTCTGAATTTAGTCGTAGGAAATTACTAGTCATCCAATTTTTTATATCAGCTACGCATTCTGTTAATTTTGAGAATTGGTAGGATTCGTCAGGGCGCGAGGAAATATAGAGCTGAGTATCATCAGCGTAACAGTGAAAGCTAATGCCATGCTTCCTAGGGTAGCATGTACAGAGTGAAAAGCAACGGTCCTAGAACTGAGCCTTGTGGTACTCCATATTTAACTTGTGATCGAAATGACATCTCTTCGTTTACTACTACAAAGTGATAACGGTCAGATAAGTATGATTTGAACCATGCCAATGCAATTCCACTAATTCCAGCATAATTTTCTAGTCTATTCAAAAGAATATTGTGGTCGATAGTGTCAAAAGCAGCACTGAGGTCTAGTAACACTAATAGAGAGATACAACCATGATCTAATGATAAGAGCAAATCATTCGTAACTCTAATGAGAGCAGTCTCAGTACTATGGTACGGTCTAAATCCTGACTGGAAATCCTCACAGATACCATTTCTTTCCAGGTAGGAACTAAGCTGAGATGATACTGCCTTTTCGAGTATTTTTGACAGAAAAGGTAGATTGGAAATCGGTCTGTAATTGACTAATTCACCAGGATCAAGTTGTGGTTTTTTAATAAGAGGTTTGATAATAGCCTGCTTAAAATTTTTCGGTATGTAACCTAGTGGTACAGATGAATTAATGATCTTAAGAAGAGGATCTATGACCTCTGGAAGCATCAATTTCAATAGCTTAGTCGGTATAGGGTCTAACATACATGTTGTTGATTTTGATGATTTAACAACTTTAGACAATTCTTCCTTTCCTATAGCAGCGAATGAATGGAATTTTTCCTCAGGGATACAACAACCCACTGTCTGATGTGATACTGTAGTAGAGAGTTGCATGGCTATAATTTTCTCTCTAATGTTGTCAATCTTGCAAGTAAAGAATCAATCTTGCAAGTAAAGAACTTGTTAGTTAAAGATCTGTTAATAAAAATCAACCTGCTTGAAATAAGTGTCTGAAGTTATATACATATTACCTCCATATACATTTGAGTGTTTGCCAACAGAAAAGAATGTGTGGCGTCTATGTACAATAGTTTATTGTGCCATGTGTTTGTGAAGTGTGTGTATTTGTAGACGATGTTTGTAGATAATCACCGAGTTTTGATCATTAATAACCCAAAAAGCATGCTATGGTGAGATTAAGGTCAGATTTGCAACAGTGTGAGAGATTACATCTGCTCTAAGAGGCAAACTGCCTGTTTTTAAGCCCTGTGTCATGTGTGTGCGTACGCTGTGTGTGTATGTAAGGGTTAGCCGCATGCGTGTCAAGTGGGCTGGATTTAGCTGTTCAGACTGAGCGCATTACAAGGCAACTTCGTCCTGTTTCCCTGCTCAGCAAAATCCAATGGGACTCTGGGGGTAAAAATCGTATAATCATCCCTACAGACACACACAAGCAGCAGAAAATGTGTTTTATTAATGTGGTGAGCAGATTATTTTAGGGTTATTGTTTCATGAGATGATGGCCAAAGTAAAGCAGCTCTTGACCACACAGAACAAACCAAAGTGACCTGACACAGGGGTCGGTTAGTGACAAAGGAAAGATTTGTGAGATTTCTCTATATCTTCTTTCTGCTCATTTTTATAGTCTCTAAAGCAGCGGGTCTCGACTGGTTTTGCTTCATATTTTACATTTATATCAAGTCTAATCACATTACTAAAATCGTTTATCATAGAAATACAAACTAACTGTCCTTAAAATATTAATATTAACATTCACTATTATTATAATGAACAGTCCAAATTCTGTAGCATTTGATTGGACACACAGAATTTGACATTAGTAACACAAAATATCGGAAGCATTTGTTACATTGAATTATTTTATTTTAGCATTGTTTTTACCCATCAGAACGGCTCTGTGACCCACCAGTTGAGAAGCACTGCTCTAGATTTCTTCCATTCCTCATTCTCTTCATCCTCTAAAATAAGCTACACTGCTGGAATGTTGTTGAATCCTTCAGATGATGTAGAGCCAATACAGCTCTAAAACTATGATATTATATTTCTACTCACTTTTTCTCTTCCACAGAAATACACACAGTTCAACACCTGCCCATATTTCACAATATGACACCATCAGACACATATTCTGTATCTATTGGAAATAGTCCTCTTCCTTGTATGTGTGTGTGTGTATGTGTGTGAGTATTTGTTTTCAGGATTTATGAGGACACAAGTATTGTATAATGACATGGGTATTACACTGGTATTATGACGTAAACATGTTTTATGAGGACATTTCATGAGTCCTCATTTAAAATAGCTTTAAAAACATACTAAACAATGTTTTATTAAAAATATGTTTTGTGTGATGGGTAGGTTTAGGAGTAGAGTTAATGCAAGGGGATAGAATGTGCAGTATGTACAGTATAAAAACCATCACGCCTATGAAATGTCTTCATTAAGATAGCAAAACAAACCTGTGTGTGTGTGTGTGTGTGTGTGTGTGTGTGTTGAGTGCTTTCTGTATTATCTGTGTATTATCTATTATACGTGTTTGGAGTTATTTAGCTATAGTGTACTTTGGGGACAAAACTGCCCCTAGAGGTCAGCTAAATCTGACAAAACCTCCTATTGGGAACATATTTAAATTGCAAAAAGGTTTCACACAGTAAATAATAGAGTTGGGAATTGGGAAACGGTTCTTATTCAAAGCTGTTTCCATTTCTTTTACAATAACCAGAAAAGAATACTGGTCGTATTCAACTTAAAAAAAGAACAAGATCTGCTATTGTGTTATGATGCAGCCTTAGTTCATGAGACTTAAATCAGTGTAATAAATTAGTGACATAAAGTGGGTAAGGTTTGGATTTAGGGTTAGTCAGCTTTGCATATACGCATAAGGTATGTATATATATGTATATATATATATATATATATATATATATATATATATATATAAATAAATATATATATACATAAATATATATATACAAGCATACCACAAATTTAAAAAAAGAAAATCTGTATTAAAGGGTTTGTTCACCCAAAAATTAAAATTCTGTCATTAATTACTCACCCTCATGTCATTCCAAACCCCTTTGAGTTTCATTCATCTTCAGAACACAAATGAAGATCTTTTTGATGACATCTGAGAGCCTTCTGTCCCTCCTTTGACAGTTACACAACTGACACTTTGACGCTTCAAAAAGTTCATAACGAAACTCATCCATATGAATTGAGTGATTTAGTCCAAATTTTCTGAAGAGACTCTAACGCTTTGCATGATCAACAGATTTAATTTAGACTTTTATTCACATATAAACACTGATCTGCGAACATTAGCAGAAGCTCAACCCTTTTCCGGAAGCTCAAACATTCTGCGTAACACACAAGAATGAACCCATTGGTCGCACAGCTTCAGTTTACCACACCTGATGTGTGAGTTGATGAATGTTTATATGTGAATAAAAGTCTAAATTCAATCTTCATATAAAGCAATCAAGTCTCTTCAGAAAATTCAAATATATGTTTTACGATCTCTTTGTGAACTTTTTGAGGCGTCAAAGTGTCAGTTGCATAATGGTCTATGTAGGGACAGAATTCATCAGGAAGATCTTCATTTGTGTGCCGAAGATGAACAAAAGTCTTCCGGGTTTGGAACGACATGAAGGTTAATGACAGAATTTTCATTTTGGGGTGAACTAACCCTTTATAAGGAAAGAGCTTATAAAGAATTTACCATGGTAACAATAAAACTTGGTATTAGCCACAGTTCATTTAACATGAGATGTCCCAAAAATAATAGAAATATTCCAAAAGATTATAATTTAATGATTCTGTATTTATTTATAATGGGATACAGTGCTCATGAAGAAAAACATTTAATGTGTAATAATGCTATAAGATTTTACTGCATTTATCCTAAACAGAAAAAAGACTATATGATAACTATGAAATAAAAACATTTTTTGTGTGTGTGTGTGTGTGTGTGTGTGTGTACTCACTGTCTCTCCCCGGCAATCCTCTCTCTTTTTTGTCATCACATTTGTTGCATTCGCTGAAGTAGAGGAGGATGAACATGTCTATCATCACCCACACCAGAGAAGTGGCCAGCACCACCTTACAGTATGCAAACTTCCTCATCTTCACACCTGAAACGCACACAAACACACACACAGTGTGAGTAATAGTTTTCCACAGACCGCAACCTGGAAAAGTTACAAACACAGACACTTTATCATCTAAAGCACTAGAGGTTTTTCAAAGAGACCATAGAGTGGATATATTCTCACATTCCCCTGGAGTCCATGGATAAAGTAATGGTTTCTTGCACCCAGAAAAAGCCTCTCTGACCCTCTTGTAGAACAGCTTTGAGAAACAGTCTGTTTTTGCTAACGTATCTTTAAGACATATGTAAATAACCACGTTATAACTGGCTACGCTCTTTGCGTGTCAAATAAGGAACATCATCACTGGAAATTTTGCTGAATGCTAAATAGACTTGTTATGTAAAAGTGAGGGGTCATATGTTAATGTATTCATGACATCATAATCATAAATGACCTATCTTTACAGTTAATTTCCATAAATGGTCTTGAAGGACTGGGTGGGAATCTCTGAAAAGTGCATATGAGCATTTCTCCAAAGTACATCAAGTGTTTTTATATCAAAAGGAGTCAAAAAAATCTTTTCTGTGACCTCCATTAAGGGCAAACAACTCAAGCAATGAGAGAGAGAATACTAATAAGACAATTGACTCAAAACACAACATTAGCAGATAATTCGGAGTGATTATTCCAAAAAACTGCTCAAACAGAATCTCAGATTTGACCTTCGCCCTAACGGAGGGAGCAAATTCTGTTCTTTATCAGGGTCTCTTTAATCCAGCCATCTGCCTTCATTAATGAACTGGAAATTAATCTTTTATTAGCCAACTAGAAATGCAATGAGAAAAGGGGAGAGATGAAGAAGAAATGAAAGGGGAAAATGTGAAAGGGAAGGAAGGATGATGTTCCTATGGGAGGTGAGCAGCATGTGATATGCTTTGATAAAGGAGAGGTCATTATAACGTAATTACATGGCATCACAAATCACACTCTGAGAACTCAAAGCTCCAGTGAATCGCTATAAAATCAAAAAAGTCCTAAAAATTCAAAACCAATTTGTAAAGCATAATCCTTCTCTCCAAATACTTCAAATGCAGAGAGTAAATGTGTTTGTAAAATATGTCATATATACAACAGGTCCAAAAAACCATTTCTTCATGTGGCATCCTATGACAGTGACACACTAAAAAAAGAAACACGAAGGGATAATTCACCCAAAAATCAATGTCATTCCAAACCTGTGTGACTTTCTTCTGTGAACCACAAAACAAGATATTTTGAAGAAGGTTTTTGTCCATGAAATGAATCATGTCACTGTGGTTTAACATTGGACACACAGAGGAATTTCAAAAACTTTCACAGTAGAAAGAAAGTCATCCAAGTTTGGAACAACATTTATTTATTCCAGTCCATTACCGACTCTCTTGTACTGCATGTTTGAGTAGGAGGCAGTCCAGCACACCGAAGTTGACAAAAAAACAAAGCTGAAAGTCGCTCCTCTGTGACTCTCTCTCTAGAGAGCCGTACCAAACTTCTGTCACTGTCCCTGTCCAACGGTACCTCTGGAGTTCTTTGAAGCGTTTTTGTGTGCGTGTGTGTGTGTGTGTGTGAATCTCTTTGGGCTCTAGGAAAAAGGGAATCTGCTTAGACAGTCGATTTGAAGGGGACAGCAAGCCGTCAAAAGACAAAAAGAAACATTGACCACTGCCATCCCACCCATCCATAAAAGCTAGAATGCCACACTTTTATGATTCACAAAATCTTTGAAATGATCACATGATTTGCTACTGATTCAATTAACAAGATAATGACCGTGGTATCATGACCTGACTCTGTTTAGGGAATGGCAAAATAATTTAAATGTCATTTTTATTATGACCGTTTTGATTTATTTTATTATAATTATTAATATATTATTATATAGTCCAAATTTGACCATATCTATCATGTCACATTCTAATCTGTTGATTTGGTACTGAAGAATTATTTATTAATGTTGAAATAATATTTTGGTGGACACTAATTGTTTGTGGATTGTTTGATGAATAGGAAGTTTAAAAGAACAGCATTTATTTGAAATAGAACTGTCACTTTTGATCCACAATGAATCCTTGCTGAATAAAGGTATTCATTTATTTAAAAATCCTACAGACTTTGGAACCATAATACTGTATTACTCTAGGAGTGTGAGAGTAATTACATCCATCTAAATGTCAGTGACTGAGTGCTAATAGGTGCGACCATTAAGAGATATTTAACCAACATAAACATGAATGTCAGACAGAATGGAGCAGTATGATGTTAGAGCAGTCAAAGCCTTGCCAAAATCCTCTGGCATATGATGTCTCTGAGGGGGTCTCACCAGCAGTCAAAGAGTGTGTGTGTGTGTTGAGCTCAAGGTTATGACTGGCACAGCAGTAATGCCACTGTTCTGGTGGCCCTCGTCCATCACAGTGGCAACGCCAAAGGCCCCTGCCCACGCCAGCTGGGTGAGACATTCATCACCGTGACAACACGCACACACCTGAGTGAGCACAGGCCTAAAAGATGAAAACAGACACAGAGATCCCAAGTGCATCGGCCCACAATGGCAACGTGTGACATCATAAACACAAACACAGGCTTCTGGATGATGTAAACACTCATTCGGACTAAAAGGATGGGACATGTTACACAATAGAATGAAAATGTTAATGCTGCTGACATGGGTGACTTGGAGCACAGACATGACAGATATACGCTCTCCAGTGGTGGTGGTGTGTGTACTAGCGTGTAACGTTCAGCAGAAGCCCTATGAGGTTATGGCATTAGCTGCAGAATTGTGTTCTGCTCTGTTCTGAGCCCTTGAACAAATAAAGTAGTTACTGTATTTTCCGAAGTTTGCTTCAAATCCATGTATAAAATTAAATAAGATATTCTTAAGATTTGATGGATGTGATTTCATAATTACCATATGTTACAAATTATCAGATGGCCCCTTTTTAGATGAGTAGTCCTTAGCTAGAAAAAGCTGTAACCTTATGGCGAAAGGTCTTATACTATTACTTATACTTTAAATCAATACATGAGACTACAGCAACAGGAAGTTTCTGTTATTTACCAAATTATAGGATAGGAGATATAAGAACTATTGCCTCACAAGCACAGAGTCGTACTTTTCTGTCTGCTATTTAATGTCCTATAAATAAATACAAAGGCTGGAAATAATTCAAATAATAAAATAAATAAATACAAAATAACTGGTCTACTGGGGTTTCTCTGCTTTAGGAACATTAACCACAGTAAAAGATGCTAATAAGTGAAGAACAGGAGAGAAAATTCAATTTTAAAGCACCCTACAGAAACAGACTGAGAGAAAGACATGAGTGAGGATGTGGAGAAAGAAATTTCAGTGGAATAATTCACGGGAAATTGTTCATTAAATTGTGTGACTACATTACAATACCCCAGTGCCTGTTTTTCACACTGTGAGAGGAAACAAAAAGACAAACCTGTGACACTGTGCCTAAGAAAACTAAAGGTTTTGTGTGAATATCACATATAAAACACTATTACAATAGGCCATTCTACAGATACAAATGAAAGAAACACACTATATCTAAACAGAACAGTTTGAATAAAATCTCTCTCTTTACCATCCTGTTCTCTTAAGTGCAGTCCTGTTTTTCCATTCACCCCTACTGTGCAAAAAACACTTCCTTCAACAAATACCATTGTCTTATGGGCACTGGACGGCAAATGTTTCTCAGGATGACGTATGTAAATGAATATTTGCATGACTGTGATATAGCTTGCGCATCGGGATGACAATCGGGTGATGTGAGAACATCGTGGTGTAATTTTATCGCAGAGGCAACAACACATACACACTGCAGCCAGATACAGCTATCACTCTTCTTCTGAGAGCTTAATCTAGTTATGTCCACACAAGAGTTTGGCTGTTTTACAGCAGTGATAAGCCCAATCAATATTAATTCCCAAAAACAGAAAAAGATCAAATTATAAAAAGTTTATGAAAAAGACACAGATATTATTTATTTTGACAAGAATAATTAAATTACCATTTTACAATGATTCTACAATAAAACATGCTAAATTATTTGTTGTTGACAGTAATAATCATAATAATAATAATAATAAAAATAATCAATACCCAATGCAATTGAAAAGCATGAATACTGTTAAAAAAAAAAAAAATGTTTAAATGAATTATCACGCACTCACAACCTACTAGTGTTCAAAAAAAAAAAAAACTTTCAGTGCAGTTCCTACATGTAATTTCATAGATGTTGATTTGAATGAGAATTAAAGAATCACATGACCCTGGTGTTTTTCAAAAATCTTGGTTGGTGGGAGAAAAACAGATTTCTGATTCAGACGGCAATAAAATCTCTAGCACCTGTAAATGCTGAAATGACATAAAGTACCTTTGTAAAACAATTACCATCTGAAGAGAACTACAAAATATAGGCTAACATTACTTGCACCTGCTGCACAATGGGCAAATATTTATATATAAAATAATCTTACGTTTACTTCCCTCATATTTATAGCAGAGTAAGGTGTAAAGAAGACTATTATCTTTAAAACATCCCGAAAGTTCACACAAATATGGGTAAACGGGCATTTAGTTATGCAGCTCCATTTGATTGGAATCAGCTGCAAGACAAATTACATTTAAAATAGTTGGAATCACTAAATGGATCTAGTTTCTGAGTCATTTGATTGTAAGTGTTTTCGAGTGATTTGTGCATTTCTGTATTAATGTTCAACTAAATATGCTACCTGTCTTGGCCAGGACCCTCTTGTAAAAGAGATATTAAATCTCAAGAGTTTTATTTCCTGATTAAATAAAGGTTTAAATATATATATATATATATATCAGAACAGTACTGTGATTGTTCTTTTAAGTTTGCTGTTTCACTTCCTGTGTTACTTCCTGCAAGGCCTTCTTACCGTCTTCACGGAATGCAATATTCATCCTGTTTCTGATTCTGAGACATATGGACAGGCACACCACCTGTGTGTGTCACACGCAGAGGACGCCACACACAAACCGGAATATGAGTTAGCCTTCGGTCACACAAACAAATCCAGTGCATGAAACAGATGACATGAGAGTAACACACAGACATGTGGAGGAAAGAAAAGGACACAGGAAGAGAATGAGTGAAAGAGAGAACAGCCACACGCTCTTAAAAACTCTGGCTGGCAGGAAAACAGATGGGCACAGAAACCCACTCGCTTGCTCGCACCCCTGGTCGCATCACGCAAACACATCGAGATGTGAGACGGGAGGGTAATTAACTTTCTCTGGCTGTTGCCGTCTGTTAGAGAAAAGCAAATTAAACCCCTACAGCATCTCCTTCTTCCTATTCAAAGTCCCTCCATCTTTCTCTCTACGCCTCCACCTCTGTTATCTGCCTTTTGAAATGTTTTGGTGAAGTTCTCCTATTTCAGACACACACTAGCAGAATGGAGAAAAGGGAAAATGTCAACTGAGGTCATGATCTCTGTGAAAGCGATTGCATCTCCTCGTGCACTTTTTATATCAAATAAACAAAAAGCAGACAGATGGAATGATATAAAGAATGATAGAACAACAGGAACAATAGAGAGAATCACAGACAGATCAAAAGAATGATATTAGAAAGAACAACAGAAAAAAAAATGACAGACAGTCTGTTCCTCAGAGCCACGTTTTTTTAATTCATGAAAAATTCAATATGGCATCTACGCTTACTACAGTCAAGACTCCATTTGCACACTCAGTTCGTGCAAGTCTTGACTTCAGTGTGACATTGAATTATGCATATTGGATTAGCCTATCCCAAACAGCATCCGGATAAACCAATTACAAGGTTGATGGTATTACAGTACGAATGGGTCATAAAAATCGAACGAGCTATGCTTTATCAGATTTCAGCTCAACTAACATGCGTGCTAACTGCAGGAGCGCACATCCACGCTGCATTGAAGAACAGAGTGCAGGCAGCGTCCAAACGCTCTGGGTGGGTACCATAGTCTCCTGAAACAGCTCCATCTTTGTCCGTCTGAAGTGTGCATATGATCCATGTGTGATGAGATTCATGTCGTTTTCCATTTGCATGCTTGTCAGTTCAGGTTAAATATGCATCATGCACACTGAGGATCACATCTCATGATCACATGATTAAAATGCGTGTTGTCTAGTTATCGGCCCTCTTCAGTAGGCATGTTTGTAACGGTCGGAATGGTTGGATAGTTCTCGGAGATGAGTTTAGCATGCTTTGGTAAGTCAGAAAAATAAATTCCAAGGCAATTACGAACTTCAAATCGCCTGCTGTGAGCAATATTCATTTTATTATGAATAATTTGCAGGTCTATGATGAAAGTTTTAAGCAATACAAAGTTATACTTATTTTGCCTGTCTATTAAAGGGCTGTGTGTTCTTGATTGTTTCGTTTTTTTATAATTGTTCATAGATGTGCACATATGTGTCACATCTTGCACAGTTTAATGAGCATTGTGTTTTTTGAAATTGCAAATCAAGTTAGGTTTGATTGTAAAATGTTCTTCTAACTGGATATGGACATTAAATGATCTTTCTTACTCAGAAATGTGTATGAACACAGCCTTGGCAAGAAACCCCTTCAAAGTCAAAACTCTACTAAATCCCTTGGCATTTAATACACAAAATACAATTAGCACTACCACTCAAAAGGCATTTTCATGCTGCAAAGTGAGCAGTTCGCACGTAGTTTGCTCATTTAGGGATTCTTCTATTTTAGTATTTAAACACACACAATCAACACTTCATTGTTTGTAAGCGTGCATGTAATTATGCATCACAAAGTGAAAAAGTGCAGTCTCTAGCCTGCACCAGATTGTTGGAGGTTACACGACACACACAACTGCCGCATTTCACTAACTTCCGTTTACACATCTTTCAGGGGAAGTCAGTTCAGTAATAGGAAGGTCAGGGTCATTAGAACCTGCTGATTCTCTACCATACTTTTCTGCCTTCAACATGATTTGAAATAAGATGCTTCTTGCTACTCATGTGAAAGCTGTTGTAGATCGATCGAGTTTCTGTCAGCACCAAACTCCACTGTTTCCTCAGAAACGTTAATAATTAAGAGTGAAGAATAACATTAAATTGCACTGGTGATGCTTTGATCAAACATTTCATAGAATTCACATTGTATTTAGTACTGGCACCAGGTTTTGTAACATTGTATAGAATAAACATCATTAAATCATAAAAAGAAACATAAAAAAACAACAGTGATAAAACAAAAACAAAAAAGTCAATGTCTTGTCTAACACAACTGAAAGACCAATTATGGCTATCCATAACTTATCGTTTTGTAAAAGTTTTTGTTTCAAAAATATTTTGTATCCTGTACATACTGTTTCTCCTAAAGCACTACATAGCAACAAAAAGCACTACAGCACTTTCCCAAACACCTGTAGCACTTCAAACAATCGTTTTGCATAAGTGGGGATGAATGGATTTGTTGGGATGGATGTGCAAAGTGGGCTGACTCTTCAGTGACAATAGAGTGTAAAACACAAACACACAAACACACGCACACAGGTTTGTTTTGTTATCTTAATGAGGACATTTCATAGGCGTAGTATGTTTTTAAAGCTATTTTAAATATGAGGACTTGTTTATGTCGTAATACCAGTATAATGTCATTATACAAATTTGTGTCCTCATAAATCACAAACACACACACACAACTACTAAAGGGTTAGTTCACACAAAAATTACAATTTTGTCACCAATTACTCACCCTCGTGTCATTGCAAACCAGTAGGATTTTCGTTCATCTTCGAAACACAAATGAAGATCTTTTTGATGAAATCTGAGAGCCTTCTGTCCCACCATTGACGCTTCAAAAAGTTCATAAAGAGATCATAAAACTAATCCCTGTTCAACATTTAAAGCAATCGAGTCTCTTCAGAAAATTTGGACTAAACCAATAAATTCATACGGATTAGTTTTAAGATTTCTTTATGAACATTTTGAAGCGTTAAAATTTCAGTTGCATAGCTGTCAATGGAGGGAAAGATCTTTATTTGTGTTCTGAAGACGAACGAAAGTCTCATGGGTTTGGAACTACATGAAGGTGAGTAATGAACTAACCCTTTAAGAAGTTTAGGGTTTGGGAGTGTGATTTTTTTCATTCAATTGATCAAAAGTAAAGACTTATATAAAGTTATAATGTTACAATATTTTCAAATTTCAAATAAATGTTGTTCTTTTGAACTGCTATAAAAAAAAGTTTATCATGCTTTCCACAGAAATATTAAGCAGCGCAACTATTTTAACACTGATAAATAATAATAGATGTTACCTGAGAATCAAATCATCATATTAGAATGATTTCTGAAGGATCATGTGACACTGAATGATGCTGAAACTTCAGCTTTGCCATCACAGGAATAAATTACATTTTAAAATATGTTACAATAAAAACTCACTATTTTAAATGGCAAATAATACATTTTACAACATTCCTTTTACACTATTTTGATCAAATAAATGCAGCCTTGTTGAGAACAAGAGACTTTTTTTGAATTACTGTGTGAGCAAAAACAATTCATGAAAAGTGATGTTTTCCTTTAAAGCTATTACGACCCCAAGTATCGGCAGTTGTTTCTAAAAGGAGAGCAAAATTAGCACAGAGAGTAGCAGACATTTAAATAGACTACAACAAAAAAACACAAGCCACCAACTATGAGACGTGTCTGAGAGAGAGAGAGAGAGAGAGAGTGAGAGCGAGAGAGCGAGAAGTTTCCTGAAATTATATTTCATCACATATTCAGAAGAGTTGTTAAAAATGATCAAGATGTGGAGGTTCATGACTATGTATGTGTGTGTGTAATGATAAAACATCAAAGAGAAAAATCAGCAGGACGGAGCTGCCAGACTTAGTTTCATAATTAACACAATAGCGAGATACAGTCCTGCATAATGAACTCTCTGTGAATGACAGCAAAAGAATCGAGGCTGTTTAACAGACCCAGACCAGTTATCACAACGAGCCTCAGTCTCCTAATGACTCCTGCAAAGCACGTCCAGTTCCTGCTCTATAGAGACATTCAAGCCTGTGTAAAAACTTCTGCTCTCAGTCTAGTGTGGGAGTCACTTCTGTCTGAAGCATATGTCTCTGCTACTCAAATTTGTCTAACTACTTTTTGTAGTTTAAATATAACATAGTATGGAGGGACATAACTGTGTGGATATCACTTAAAAGTAATGATGATAACTTGTAGCTATGTAAGTGGGTCAAATGTTGATTCAGTAACCGATTCAGAGAGTTCATTCAGTGAAGGATTCGTCATGCTGATTCAAACTGATAACAACTAAGATTGAGAGACTTTCTGAATGAGTCATTAACAAAACCACATTTGTTTGGGTAATTCTGGTTGCTACGTGCTTGGTATGTTTTGTTTGTTTGCATGCAGC
This sequence comes from Opsariichthys bidens, assembly GCA_037194245.1. NCBI lineage: Eukaryota > Metazoa > Chordata > Actinopteri > Cypriniformes > Xenocyprididae > Opsariichthys > Opsariichthys bidens. The sequence goes on from CM074300.1 coordinate 14,908,127, forward strand.
TCAATAGAAAGACGTGTTTTCTTGCAATTATTCAGTGGCACAGTTCCTTTACACATTCAATTCTTACTGCAAGCTTACAACTCAGATTACCATTGGTGAATGTGTGTGTGTGTGTGTGTGTGTGTCTGTGTGTGTGTTCGGACTCATAACCAAACATGATCCATATGAAGTATGAAACATTTCCCATCTGTCCTCCTGACATAGGAAAAATTAATGTCCTTAAATAAACATACTACTAAATCCCAAGTGAGTGCTTGAGTAGAAACAGATGAAGAAAAAGAAGAAAAGTAGGAGGATGTAGATGAAGAGATGGATGATTCTCACTTTCCCATAAATCCCATGTGTGTTTATGGGGATGGGCCTACTGGTAATGTACCACTATAACAGGATCCCTGTTTTAAGAGGTCTGCAGTATTACCCAGAATGTGCACAACGTAACAGTCTAATTTCAGAAACCGGTAGTGAGAGGGGATGTCACTGACTCTGAGACAAAGTGCGAGTCTGCGATGTGTGTGTATTTGTGTCAAGGGGCTGGAAATAGAAAGACCTAGAGAACAGGAAAGTCTCGGGGCTTCATGTTTCTATTCTCGGCTAAAAAAAAAATGCTTTCCACTATTTGGGTTTAAGAAATTATTATTAAAAAAAGAGGAAAGTCAGAGGAAATATTGACGACCTTACAAAGAAACTGAGAGATGTCTATTTTAAGCCTGATAGTGTTGCATGTAGAGCATCTACACACTGTAACGTTGAATTTGGTGTAGAATTCGGACTGAGATACAACCGCACTTCCCCAAAGCCTATGTTTGCAACTTCCTCTTTCTCTCACAGGTGATTATATGCCTTGAGCACAGGCTCTTTCAAACCAGCACAACTAACAAGCTATACACGCACACACACACACACACACACACACACACACACGCACGCACACAAGCAAAGACTCACAAAAGAACGGAAAACAGGGAGACGGAGATGGAGGGAGCTGTGATGCAAAAACCGCACCCAATGCAGAAAACAAACACAAATTGATTACCAATGCAAAGCCTGGCAGAAACAACAAGTACAATTAAAGACTTCAATTTGCAATCATTCAGCCATTTTGTGGTGTAACCCAGATCAATACGCTTTATTGTCTATTTAAAGTTTAGACTGCTCACATTAAAACAAACTGCTGAAAATATCAACAAGGCACATTTTGATTTTCATTTGAATAACAGATTGCAAGCTTTTATCATCCCTTCATTATTAAATTCCACTACGTTGAATGCCTTATATTTTTTTGTTTTGCATAAATAAATGATGTATTTTTTGATTTGATTTGTATCAGTTTGTTTAAAATTACTGTCCCATATTGTGGCATAATTTCCATAGCACAGAATAAAATTGCCCATAATTAAGCTGTAATGTTGTTGAATTATACAAACATTTTGAAAATATTCCCCCCGGTAAAATACATGTTTGAGCTGTTTTAACCGAAAGCAATTTGCATTGACATATCTTAAAATAAAAGCTACTTAAATGGTTAGTTCACCCAAAAATGATTACTCAGCCTCATGTCGTTCCACGCCCGTTCATGAAGCTTCGAAGCATTACGAATCATTTGTTTCGAATCAGTGGTTCAGTGTATCAAACTGCCAAAGACACGTGAACCATTGAAATTTCGAAACACTTATGACATAACGAAGCCTCGTTTACTGAAATCATGTGACTTTGGCAGTTTAATTCGTTTTGAAACAAAAGATTCATAAAGCTTCGACGCTTCATGAAGCAGTGTTTGGAAATCTGCCATCACTACATATTGTTGAACAAAGTCGTTATTTTGTTTTTATGGCGCACAAAAAGTATTCTCGTCACTTGGTTTTGTCACTGTACTCACATGAACTGTTTTAAATATATCTTTAGTACCTTTCTGGGCGTTTGAAAGTGTAAATTAACTTGCTGTCAATAGAGGCCTCACTGAGCCATCAGATTTTATCAAAAATGATCTTAATTCGTGTTCCAAAGATGATCGAATGTCTTATGGGTGTAAGTAATTAATGAATTTTTATATTTAGGTGAACTATCCCTTTAAATGCCCTAATTGAACTAAGCCTAATCCTGGCTAAAACTAAACCCTGTCTGTGAAACCGGGCCAATATTTGAACTGTGTGTTTATTTCGACAAAGATTTTAAGAAAAAATCAAATTTTTGCTGTAATTTTAACCTTAGCAAGACAAGAGTCTGCCATTCTATTCAAAAATGGCATTTCAGAATGTTAAAATACAATATATCATTTGAAATGTGTTGGAATCGACAAAGTCGAGGAAATATGTATTATTTTAAGAAAAGAAAAAGAAAACAATGATTAAATTCTCCAGTGGCATACTGTGTGTGTATACATTGTAGGACAAATTAAATAAACTAAAAATGTGTTTTAGAAGAGTTTATTTTGTAAAATTCCACAGTGCCAAATGAGCCCAGAAGTTGAAGAAACACCTAAAAAAAATTGCTTGCATTACATGGGGAAAGATTGCAATAGAGTGCTTCCCTTCCAGACACTATATGTGAACTGCTTCATTGTCAAGCTAAATTAACCATGCATTGTGACTAAACCTGAGCTGACATTAACTCACACTTTGTGTAATACAGTGACTAACCATAATCACATAATGACATTATTGTCTGCTGCATATTCAGTGCATACCTGTTGAGCTGAGGTCAGAGTGAGCGCAGGAAGGCGGTCTCGTATCCTACAGCGCAGGGGCTCCAGATGAGGGGAGGAGCTTGAGGTCCTGTTACTCACGCATGCTCCCTGTAACAAACAAAGTCAACCGTTAGAGGGATATAACTGTGTAACAGTAACACAACATTAACCATTTTCATTAGCGATAATTACACTATGCAGTATAGAGGCTATTCTGATTAATCGGCTGGTTTTTGGTGAATTTTTTATTACTTCAGCCGATAATCCTTCCAAATATTCATAAATCTACATAGTATTGTCAATAAATATTGCAAGTTTTTAAGTTTTGAATAAATATTAAAATAAGCATTCATGTAAATAAACAAAACCCTTGTGCGCAATCTTAAATATACTTGTTAAAATGCTATTGAGCCGGTATTTAACAAATTAAAAGGTGCCCCTTCGTGCCTGGTACCATCTCAACAATCACACCCTTGTGAATCAAAAAAGACAGAAATAATATAATCGTCATTAAAGTCCACATTAGTTGCAGCATTTCAGGCAGAGCCAAAGACTTTATGTACAAACAGATTATCCATACCTAATGTGTGTCTCTAAATACCTTATCTAAAATTATTCATAAGATAAAAGCTTTTTAAAAGGAAAATGTGGATCGAGAAAAATAAAGAAGAATGACCACTACGACCGATGATTAAATATCAAACTCGTGGGAAATCAAAAATCGCTTTATGAAAATGAAGCAGCCGCATACAGCGTTCTGCATGTAAATCTATCCAAAGTAAAAAAAAAAAATTAAAAAAACAGGGAAGTCATGATTGGAAAAGACTGCATGATTATTTCAGACAGCCTCTCCTTGGTCCAATTCCAAACTGATATAATCTTTTCCTTTCCTTCATTACCACCTCCCACTGCATATCAACTGAAGTGTTTGTGTGTGAGTTTGTAGAGATGATGGAGTCAGAATCGGTTGTTTCGGGTTATTCTCCTACACGGGGCTCAGACGTACTGCATTCTGAGCTAAGATGAATAAAAGATCAGCATGCAGCTCGACATCTCGTTTAGACGGAGAGTGACACTCGCACACACAGTAGCGGTAAGGTCTTGAGCGAGGTGCTGCTAACTGAGCAGCTCCGCTTCATCAAAAGCACTTCTCTAATCCTTCACACATTGTAAAGGCCGTTCCACAGTCCAGCACACAACACACATACCATATCAAAAGCCAGAGACTGTGTTGGTTAGACAACTTCCCAAAAACCTGATTGTGTTTCTAAGGTGTGTGACATTGCAAGTGCTAGCGCCTTTCCCAGGAGCCATGGCAACGGCTGCTAGGTGAACAAAGGCCCAATTAAAGACTCTCATCTACTGTGGGCAGGTCACTAAGGTAACAAACAGGCTTTATTTCCCTGAAAATTTACAGACACGCACAAAATTCACACACATGCACATATATTAAATATATTTTACACTTTTGTAGCATAAGTTTCTTGTAATGATCCTGTTTTCCAAAAAACAAAATATATGCAATTCAAGCTGTCATTCTAAATACCTAAATATTAATTGCATATTGTTGATTAATGCCAATAGTCTGTCCATTTTCACCAGTATGATGTGGATAAAAAAGTAAACAACTCCACTTTTTATTTTAGGGTATGTTCACACTTGTAGTTTGCTTCTGTTGGTTCTTTTGGCCTGGAGCAAAAAAAGAAAAATTTAGTCATTATTCTTAACTATAATTTTTTAACACCGAACCTAAAAATACAAAACAAACAGAAAAAGAGCTTTTATGATGTATAAGTTCGACTGAACTTACCGAAAAAACAAAACGATGCTCTACGCTGGGCTAAATGCGCTGTATGGGTGTATATTATGGGATTTTTACCAGCTAAGAGTCAAATCGGTTCCACAAATTCCTCGATTATACACACAAATGAAGATCTGCTGCAAGGAGACACAGTTCACAGTTCTTTACTGGGTAATAATAGATGCTATGATGAGAGCGTTCTGCTTTAGGGTCGCATGTTGTGACATTGTGTCCTGTTTTTGGTTTGTTTGGACCGGAAACCTAAGCTCATACGATGTCGCTACGTTCCAAAGATCAAGTTTGGCTAACTCTGACCTGCGAATTTGCATCACGTGAAGACACGCGACCAGCAGAAGATCGATTCGTCACGCCACTACCTCTAGGTTGAATTAATAGAATGATATTTTTGCAGTTAAGTCGAGTAGGTTGTATATTTTTACATTTTGAATGTATTACTATATGTTATATGTTGAATTCATGTTTATAAAAAAAAAAGACGCTGTAGACCGTGACCGTCATATCACAACCGTACAAAGTCTAGTGTGACCGTGGCTTTAGTTAAGATTTCTTACATTGTAAATTCGTTTCAGAATCAAACTGTTTTTTTATGCTACTGTACCTTTAAGACCACATGAGCTAAAAATCAAAGTCTGAACTCATTGACAAAGTTGACCAAATTAACTTTAGTACATTTACACATTTAAAATGTAGCACAATAAAAGATTTGCAAACATTATAAACACTATATATTCTTAGTTCCCTCACTCCACAACAAATCCTTTAAATTTAAAGGTACTCAGAACAGAACAGAAAAATATAAGTATAAAAGGAACATAAATTATAGTGTCCTTCGTTGAAAACAACATTTATTATAAAAGCCAAATGAAACGCAAATGAAATACATTCATGATACATTATACAAAAAAACTACCTCTTTCATTCGGCACAAATTCCAATATGTTTGTTTTGAGCATGTTTTGCGTCCCTGATGTAAACAGCATTAATACAACGCTTAGGAATACAAGTTGCAGCACATTTCAGACGATAAAAAAAGGTGATTTAAAGATAAAAAGAAATGCACGATATATTAGCACCATATTATTGATCAATATCAGCAAACTTTCAATTTCAAAAATACTAATTTCTATCACCAATTCAACTACATGTTGGTAATGAAATACATCAACACAGCATTTATTTACACTTAAGCATTTAAGATTTTTATTTTTAAATGACCATTGTCAAGGCTAATTGCCGTGCATGTGAAATGAGTCCAAAAGTTCTGGGGAATATTGAATTGGCAGTCATATTTGAATATGTGGCTGTTAAGTACCATGTAAATCAGGGATGGGTAACTTTGGTCCTGGAGGGCCACTGCCCTGCAGAATTTCACGCCAACCCTAATCAAACACACCTGAACCAAGCTAATCATTGTCATTAGGGTTTACTAGAATGCTACAGACAGGTGAGTTTTATCAGGGTTGGAGTAGTTTTGTGAACCCGTCTATATGACGGACTCCAGCAGGCTGTTCTATTTCAAAAGAGCAAGGAAAATCACTTTTCCATGACATGTCCCTTTAAACATATATACATTTTCATTTACAAGAGAATGCAAATGGTTCATAAGTGATAAGGTTAACGTGACTACTAACGGAACAAATTCTACTCTCTCTTTCTCTCTCACTCTCTCTCTCTGACCTTATCCGGCGTGACTTCCCCCCCTCATACGATGCTTTGTAAATCTCTCTTGGCAGAGAACCACTAACAAAAGTAAGCAGTCTAAAAATCTGTCGAGCACAACTGTAATAAAAGTAAAGAGGTAAATGAACAGACACAAAACCACACTCTGAAACATGCTGCTACTCAGTGTATTTCTGCACTCAGCATGTCTACCCTTTATCTTCACTGGACACAAAAGAACTCACACAAAGGCCCTAACATTAACCCTCTTGCAAACACACACGTATAATAAAACACTAAGGTGGCACTGTGTTTCTCAATGAAGATCGATTCCCTTTTCAACTGCAAGGCTCCTGGACTACATTGATCAGAAAAGCACTTGCTCTTCCCTCTTAAATACTTTATCACCCACAGAGCGCTGCACTCCTCAGGTGAGCCCTATTAATACTCAATCACACACAGAAAGCAACACCTGTGATGGGTGCATGTAAATGTCAATATCAGTATTTTTGCTAATTATTTTCAATCTAATAATGGGTATATATATCCCACACCATATCTGGGGTTAAAAAATCATTTTTTTAAGAAATTATAGGGGTTGGCGTGGAATGTTTGCAATAGTATTTTCATACTGAAAATGATGAGACTTGAGGTTTTCAAATTAAATTCCTGCTTGGAGGAACATAATTTACTGAGTTCCTTCAATGCACCTTTCATGGATGTCAAAGGGAAAAAAGGGACAAAAACACCATTTCTGGCCAACATCTTTTCCATTATCTCTCTCTGACACACCGTCATATGTTCAGGTTTGACGCCATCAGGGCAGCATGACAGGAAACAGTCTCTTCAGGATACTGACTTCCTACTAATGGATTAGATCATTGGTGCAATCATCATCCCAAACCATAAGGAAATGGCACACACACAATTCAGGAAAAAAGTTTTTTTTTCCCCCCTCGTTCACATGTACACTACAAATTATATACTCACTCAGACTGATACTGTTTTCATGAGATCAGCAGTCACAGTGCCATTAGTTTCAGAAAGGAAATGAGACCAGGCAGAGAATCAGTCAGAACAAGCATCATTCGCAATGACACCTGTCAGAGTCCTACAGAAAACACAGTTGCCACAGTAGCATGTCAGGGTCACTTGCTCCTTTATTAAACCTCAAATGTTCAGTATGTACAGTATATTATTATAATTGAAGATAATGATCAACATCAAAGCAATTATAAAAATTAAACAAAGTAAAAGTTTCAAGCTTCGAAAATGATTAAAAAAATGTTCATGTTAATAAGAAAAGAAGAAGTCATGCCTTAATCTTGAACAAATCATTTAAATCTGAACCAGTTCAGCCAAGAAAAGATTCAATTAACGATTTATTCTTGAATTTGAATTCTTGGAGATATGACTGTTGCTCTTATGAACTGAATTATTTTCAAAGAATAACTTAAATTGCAGTGCGTTCCTCCCACAAAACTATCATATGGCTTCAGGGGAGACGTACGGACTTCCACGTTGCTTTTGTGCTCTGTTTGATGCTTGAAATGTTCAGTCTCCATTCAATGTAACATGGAAAAGAGCGACGAGCCAATCCTTCTGTTCCATGGAAAAAGAAAGTCATACTGGTTTGGAACGACGTGGAGTAAATGATGACAACATCCTTTAATCTCGAGACAGAGTAGCGCAACTCATCTGACTGCACATCAGAACGGGCAACATGACAGTATACTGAAGGAAATCGCAGCCCACATGTCTCTGTGGCATGTCATAAGTGCTGCTGCTAATGTGAGTGAGACTAAGGAATTTACGAGGGTTTTATGGTGCGTATGGGCGCACATGGCATGTAACACCGTGCTGAGTAAAGTGCTGGCACTCAGCCAGCTGTTACACAAAGCCTGCATGGTTTACTTGCATTTAATACAAAAGTGGTAAAGAGACCATAGTGCTGCGTTTTGCAGTTGAGCATGTGAAACCACACACAACCCAGGGCCTTTACTACTATGAAGAGTGTGTGTGTATATAACCGCATTGGAACATTAGGTACGTCATTGGAGGCGACGAGGGAGCAAGAGTGACTCTGTCCATCTGGCTCCACACCACGCCTAAGAGAGCATGAGAAACGTCTGAGGGAGCTCGGCTTCAAACAACATGCGGTTCTCAACTCAAGACAGACTGTTAAAACATGCTAAGCATCTGTGTCCATGGGTGGAGAAACTGTGTGTATGAGTGTGGGTGTAAAAACCCAGAGAAAACCAACAAAATGTCCCTCTTTATTAAAATGCAAAGCACGCAAGCCAAAACCTCAACCGATGTAATAAAACTTGCACACAAAATCCATCATAAACCCAACAACAACCTCTTTCTTACTGCTATAAAATTGCAAAATTTCAGAAGCATCACAAAACAGCTACAGATAAAAACACATTTTATCATCCCTTCATTACTGAAAGAGATAAAGAGCTGCACCTCAATAACCGTCTAGCCAGGATGTAAAATTAACTTTTTGCTACACCTGCCAATGGAATTTAAAAAAGTTAAGGATATAAATGTGGCTTACCAGGCAAGAAAACACTATTTGTATTTTTTAATATATCTTTGTTATAGTGGCTTTGGTAGGCCAGATCTTATTAGATTTCTGCAACATCGGAGCAACTGTCATTCAAAAACACATACATTACTATTTAAAAGTTAATGGTCGGTATGATTTTGTCTCTAAAGTTCAGCAAAAGAGCATTTATTTGAAAAATACATTTATTTTAATACATTATTATTTGATCAAAAATACATATATACAATAACTCCAATACTGCACAATTTTATTACAACTTAAAAACTCTTTTAAAAACAACTTTTAACGTATTTTACTATGTAATTTATTCCTGTGATGCAAAGCTGAATTTTCAGCATCATTACACCAGTCGTCAGTGTCACATGATGTCACATCCTTTAGAAATCATTCTAATATGAATATACATACACACACACACACACACACACACACACACATACATATATCTATATATATATATATACACAGTGAGTACAGAAAGTATTCAGACCCCCTTAAACTTTTCACTCTTTGTTATATTGCAGCCATTTAAAATCATTTAAGTTCATTTTTTTTCCTCATTAATGTACACACAGCAACCCAAATTGACAGAAAAACACAGAATTCTTGACATTTTTGCAGATTTATTAAAAAAGAAAAACTGAAATATCACATGGTCCTAAGTATTCAGACCCTTTGCTCAGTATTTAGTAGAAGGACCCTTTTGATCTGATACACCCATGAGTCTTTTTGGGAAAGATGCAACAAGTTTTTCACACCTGGATTTGGGGATGCTCTGCCATTCCTCCTTGCAGATCCTCTCCAGTTCTGTCAGGTTGGAGGGTAAACGTTGGTGGACAGCCCTTTTTAGGTTTCTCCAGAGATGCTCGATTGAGTTTAAGTCAGGGCTCTGGCTGGGCCATTCAACAGTCACAGAGTTGTTGTGAAGCCACTCCTTCATTATTTAAGGTTTTCGTCCAGGATATCCCTGTACTTGGCCGCATTCATCCACATTTGTCATCCTCTCCCTGCAGCTCAAAAATCTCTCTGCAGCTGAAAAATCCCCCAGAGCATGATGCTACCACCACCATGCTTCACTGTTGGGACTGTATTGGACAGGTGATGAGCAGTGCCTGGTTTTCTCCACACATACTGCTTAGAATTAAGGCCAAAAAGTTCTATCTTGGTCTCATCAGACCAGAGAATCTTATTTCTCACCATATTGGAGTCCTTCAGGTGTTTTTTTAGCAAACTCCATGCGGGCTTTCATGTGTCTTGCACTGAAGAGAGGCTTCCATTGGGCCACTCTGCCATGAAAAATTCTTCTTTACCTCTCTCACCAAGGCTCTTCTCCCCTGATAGCTCAGTCCGGCCGGACAGCCTGCTCTAGGAAGGGTTCTGGTCGTCCTAATCTTCCATTTAAGGATTATGTGCTCTTAGGAACCTTAAGTACAACAGAATTTTTTGTAACCTAGGCCAGATCTGTGCCTTGCCACAATTCTGTCTCTGAGCTCTTCAGGCAGTTCCTTTGACCTCATGATTCTCATTTGCTCTGACATGCACTGTTAGCTGTAAGGTCTTATATAGACAGGTGTGTGGCTTTCCTAATCAAGTCCAATCAGTATAATCAAACAGAGCTGGACTCAAATGAAGGTGTAGAACCATCTCAAGGATGATCAGAAGAAATGGACAGCACCTGAGTTAAATATATGAGTGTCAGAGCAAATACTTAGTCTGAATACTTAGGACCATGTGATATTTCAGTTTTACTTTTTTAATAAATCTGCAAAAATGTCAAGAATTCTGTGTTTTTCTGTGAATATGGGGTGCTGTGTATACATTAATGAGGAAAAAATGAATTTAAATGATTTTAGCTAATGGCTGCAATATTACGAAGGGTGAAAAATGTAAGGTGGTCTGAATACTTTACGTACCCACTGTGTATATATATATATATATATATATATATATATATATATATATATATATGTATATGTATGAGCTGCTCCTTTAAGGGGCAACAGCCACACAGAAAATGGGATTAACGCATGAAAGAGATTCACTGGGATTGAGATTGGGATTATGACTGACATGCAGAAGGTCTGGAGGCAGATTAACTTTCAAACTCATACAGCATATGAATTACCCTTGCACTGAATCAATTCAATGTCATTCAATGACTCAAAGTCAATAACAAAATACAAAATTTTAATGGTTTTGGCTTTAGTTATATCACACAGTCCCAGTTACATAGGTCTTATAAAAGACTTCTTTAAACATGCCTGCTGAATAAATGTACGTGGAAAGAGACCAACATGTCCACACACAAGGGTCAAGAACAGACTGTATGACTACTACATACAGGATCAAGTACAAAGAAAAGATGTAAGATGTGCAGAAGTTTTCAAGGCTATTTTGAGCTGGAAAAGTCAGTGCAAACACAAGACTATGTAGCCAAGTAGATTATTAAAATAAAAACCCTTCTGATGTATATTAAACATGCACTTATTTAACACTATAAAATTGACTATACTGCTAATCAACCATTCAAACCTCAAAATTGCTAAATATCACCAAATTAATTGGCTTAAATGCACTCCCTGTAAATCGTTTTGGATAAAAGCATTTGCCAAATGTAAATGCTCTAGAACAAATTGTAAGGCTATGGGAGATTTTTTGGCTCTTTAATTGCCCACCAGGTGGACATAGAAATGTAATAGCATTAAAAGCAGCCTTATTTGAGATACAAATGGTGCAGGAAAGGTTATGCACTTTGGGCTTTGTTCACTAAAATAAAACTTACATGTAATTGCTGCCTTAAATTTTGAAGTTACAACCTGCTGTGATAGTCATTGCACTTTTACAACCACTTTGAATTTAATTTCTGAAGACAAAAAAAAAGTAAAGAAAAGGATGGAAATTGTTACTGTCAGATTAAGTTAAATGGATAGAAACAAAGATGCTGTTGTGAAATTAAATTGAACAATAAACATGTTATAAAGTAAAAACAATTACACTTCCTTTACAGCCACATCGAGCTTTATGACAGTAATATACCACATTCAGTGTCCAGACTTGATCCATCACATGCAATTAAGAACACGCTGAAGTTTGCTCTATAGAAGGCGTGCATGAGTTTAGTTGTGGTGAGTGAAATGTGATTCTCTTCAGTGCGGCCCACAGTGATCTCAGCCATATTACAAGCAACACCCCACCCAAACCCCAAAACACACACATACGCTCTCGCATTCTCATCTTCAATCTTTTTCTCTCACTCCCTGACCCAGTTTCTTTCTCTTTTCACCACAAGATTGTCAGAATGAAATGGTTATAAAGAAGAAAACGGTTGAGAGTGAAAAGACTTATGTAAATCTGTTGTCTGTAAGCTTTGTAACATCATGCACAGCTCCTCCTTCAACTTTTTTCAGTCTCTCTATCCCCCATCTCAGCATTTTTCCCCTCCTCCATTTTAGCACAACTACAGTTGTAAATTTAAGGGGAAAGAGGAAAGGGAAACAGCGCTGAGGGCTTCTAGACATGTCCTGGGTGGGCGGACAAGCTCATACAAGACCCACAGGGCATCAGGCAGATACGACAGCCTGAGAGTTGGACAGAATGACGAACTCTACGCCGGTAAAAGCACTATACAAGAAAGAGAACAGTGTTATTACGGCTTCTAAAACAGATTGACTGATTTACCAATCTGTCTTCTTTTTTGCAGCGGAATAAGGATGACAGTCTTCACTGCCAACTCACAGACATAAACAATCAGGAATGTTCTCTGAGAGAGCATGTGGTTTAAGTGAGAGAGAAAGTAAATGATCCACAAAATTTCCCAATAGCAATTTTTTTTATTAAAGCTGCAACATGTAGTTTTTCATCTGTTAGCGGTTGCTTATTCAAAACAAAGGCGTAACTTGATGATGCCAACACGAGGAATCGTGGCACATGTGGTCTTTATCTCTCACAGCTGGTGGAAAAGAATCGGGATGGGACTCGGGCAGAAATCGTGTTCATGGATGCAATTATTAACGTTACTGTAGTACGAAGCAGTGCATGAGTGAGTGTTGTGGAGCTGAACACTTGTTAATGAGAGACGTCTCGTGAGCAGCGGGACTTTTATTATGCCACAGTCGCCAGCGCCCCTTCCACTTTTCCCGTCATGAGTATGAGGTAACGCAGCTCTGTTTATCATATTAGATACATTTGAGTGTGTTGAAAATGATGTTATAAAGTTACTCGGTGCGTTCGATCACCGGCTGCTGTGAGACAGTTGTTGCACACAGCAGTAAGATAGATCGATATTAAAATATCATAATAAATGCTGGATGGCTTGTGTTGATAAATGGCATAGAATTCATTTTAAAACGTACTGTATGATAGAGAAATTTCTATATTACTGTTAAAATAAAGCTGCACCTGATTACAAATAGTTGGAAACATTTGGGATATTGCAAGTACTCAACTGAACAAATTATATAACACTGAACCAGTGGTTTTTGGATATTATTAATTGGATTTTTTTTTTAATTCATAAACTTTATATATATATATGTTTGAACACAGGAATCATGTGGCAATAAAACAAATGCACTCATAATCAGATTGTGACTCCCTGAATCAATGTCAACATTTGGATCAAATCCCACATCCAGGGAGTAATAAAGCAACTTCAACATTTGCTCTTAAGTGAGAAAGAAAGCAATTTTACAGTGCCAAGGTGAGCTAGAATTTAATAATACATAAGAGATGACAAGCTAAAAGCAGCTTGGAAATATTCTTACAAACGTACAAACTCACATCAAAACCAAAATTACTGTCATTATGCACACCATTTCCTGCCCATATTTGCCCTTCACTGGCTTGGATAACCAGGCACATACACACATTGCTGAAACACATTCACGTTCTGGTGACTCTCCCCATCCCTTTCCGTCTGTCCACACACACATGTGTTTGTTCATTTATGAATGGGCAATGGCCCTGCAAAATCCAGAATTTATGAGTAATTCAAGTAAAAACAGAGATCTGCCACCCAAACTCGAGGGTTTCGGGTCGGGTTAATTGTTCATGAAAAGTTTCTGGTTTGGGGCGAGTATACTTGAATATATATTACTTTTTTTAAGAAAGCAATTTCGGGTTCGGGCTTCAAATTTAGCAGCGTCGGTCAGGTCGGGTCAAATAATCTCGGGTATGGGCCGGGTTCAGGCTTCAATTTAAAGCCGTGCAGACCTCTAATGTGTTTGCATTTATCTATTTGCATAGGATCAGCATATCAGTAATTTTAGATGTTCACACAGTCACAAGACCAACTGGAGGGATCCTGCTTTCCCACCGATAAACACATGCAGTGTTAAGCCTGTGTAAACATGCACGCACACACACACAGAGAGAATATTCTGTGGGCTGAACGAATGTGGAAGTATTAGAGAGTGATAATGAAGTCTAAATTTTGTCACTGTGAAAGTTTTTCTCCATTGTAAACTTCACACCAGAAACACGAACATATGCTGTCGCAGTCAGTTCACAGCATTGGGAAGGAGGGACAATCAAGCATAAAATTCTCATCTTTGAATCCAATTGATCCTTTGCAAACAGTTTGATTGACAGGCGATCTGACCGATCATAACCCCGAATCCGGCATTTTATCCGACAAAGCAGTCAAGGGGAGTAAGTAGATTCACGTTGGTGAACTTGAACTTTAAAAAATAGTGTGTACTCGCGTCTTTCCTCGCTTTTAACAACATTCATTCTGATGTCCATTCATGTTTATTTGATGCTATAAATGAACTAGTATGAAGAGACGGTCGGTTCACGAGCTGATTGAAGGAGCTACGGCGATCTGTCACGGCACATTAAAGAGCCACTGTACGGTATTTATTGTTTAAACTTCTTTAAAAAATTGCAATTTCATCCGTTGTCAGTGTCCTCTTTGCTCCGCGATGTATTTTTCACTGTGTGAGAACATTGTGGTGTGAGAGTGCATGGGTTTTCGGACATAGCAACGGGTTTTTTCTGAAGGGTCAATTGTTTCCTCATTTCTTCTATGAGGAAATAGCAAGAGAATTCATTCATTCAACAAAAAAGACAAGTTTTAAATCTTAGATTGTGACAGTTGTGGACATGAGTTGGTTTCCTCACTAAGAGATGAACACATTCAGTACATCGCCTGTCTAATTAACATAATTAGCTAAATTATATAAAATTCTTGTTTATAACCAGTGGGGTCAAATAGTACTGACAATGCTTTATAATTTAATATACACTTTTAAAATTCCGAATTAAATGATTAGCAAAATTTGAATGAAAATCTGAATTAAATGAATTTCATGCTTTCATTTTTATTGTTTTATAACATTAATTCTTATATTTTTCCTCTTCAATGCTTTGGAAATATGTGATGCATGCGTATCATGCCAATGCAGTGTTTGAATGGGTTTGAAGTAAGAGACTTTTTTAGACCTCAAATAAACTCTTTCACCAGAGTGTTTCTCTGACTGAAGTCCTAAAAAGAAGCACAGCAGCAGTCAGAGCACTGATAAACGATGTGCTCCAAAAGCCCTTGGTACTATATAAATTAATATATTATATATATATAAATACTATATTATTGGTAAAAAATAAAGTGTTTAGCATGCTCCCTGGCCCATACATAAAAACAGGCAAATTAAAAGCATGTTTCTGTGAAACGACAATCAGCCCAGCCCAGCTATTAGACGTACCGTGCTTCAGCATGTGACATATTATCGTGTTCAAAAACAGTTAGACAGAATGAAACTATGAATGAAACAAAGTGGTTTTGTTCAAATTAATGCTAGGAAGGGTGTCACATCACAGAACGAGATGGCGACGCAACTGCAAAATACAACATGTAAGTAGATCAACAATTTCAAAAAACGCAGATGGATTGCACAAACATCCTGTGTGAACGGCCTCAAGGTCAACCTCAAACAGATAATCAAAATTGAACGTAAAATTGATGTGGACTGTAGGCAAGGGATACTATGTTCAATGACATGGAGATAAAACAAACTTCTTTACTTGTCTACCATAAAAACATGTCTTTGAATTCTGGAGCCTTTCTCAGCATATATTGACGCATGTGATTAAAGAGCCAAAACGCTGTCAAGTACAGGTAAGAAAGCTGTGGCCATAATGCTCCATTTGTACCATACAATTTTCAATCATAAACCTACTCTTACAATAACTGTTAACTGTTAATAATACTCTGTTGATGCAAATGTCCTTGGTGTCATGGAGTTGTCAAATAAATGGGAATTTCTCAGTCTTTACTACCAACATTGTTCAATAAAAAGCAGTTTGAAAATTGGTGGTTACACTTTAAATATTTCTTAGAAATATTTAATTTATATTTAATAACACACACACGCATACATCATCACGTCACGTCATGTGGTGCAAAAGTCACATTAACTTTTTTATTCTATTACCAGACCAACTAAATTGTCATTCAGATCAAACCTACTCAATAACGGCAGCTCCTTAAAGTCATTTTATGCGGTTTAACCTGCCTTTGTTGGCACTGTATCATTACTATCCCAACAGCTCGTTTCCTCCAAAGAGTTACTCCATAGTGCACACACCGGATCCCTTTGGTGAGGAATAAGAAGGCAGGCACACCCTGCTGTATTCATAGCAACTTACTGCCAACGTCACCGCCAGTTATAATTAGCATCCAAGCTAATGCCGCACACCTGTAGCACTTCAATAGACCCCCCCCCCCCCCCCCATCCCCAGCAGCACATGCTCCACAGACTTCCTCTTGGCCTCAATCTACTCTTAATGAGAATTACAGGAATGAGGGGCATTTCTCAATCATTTCTCAAATCCACTGCCATTTCACCACACAATCATGTGGCTTAAAATACAGGCAGTTTAAGCATCGACAACATTCATTTTAGAGTCTCAGTCTGCTGAGTCACTCTGGCCAATCAATTGTACACATCCATAACTAAAACCAGGGGTCAGCCAAAGGCTGTGAAGTTTATAACAGCCAGTTAGATCAATACACACAATGCAGTTCTGATCCCACTGCTCTCTCAAATGCTTCTTTATCTCCCTTCTCTCTCTCTCTCTCTCAAGTATAAAGGACATGTGAATGACCTCATCTAGTGAACTCAGTTAATTCAATCACCTCATTTCTCCAATTCAAAATGTCTTTCCATTCATACACAAAACGTGCACAAAAAACAACAGTGATGCAGTACTGAGAACTACTAAAATAGAACTAGAGTAATATGGGAATTCAGACCACCTGCATTCAGCCGACAACTTCTTTTTCTCATAAATTACCATAATGTCTACATTTATTTTAAGACGAAAACAGGAAACAAAAAGAGCGAGGCAAAAGAGAGGGACACCACAGAGAAATACCTCCCCTTTTTCCTCAGACCAGCTCTCAGGGGGTCAGACCAAGGAATGCAGTAAAGCCGCTGAGCCGAGAAGACCAACCAATCATGCAAATCCGAGCTGAGCGAGAGAATGAATGATCAGAATTAACAAATTCCTCTGCTTTGTTTCAGCCTCTCACTCTACATGCCAACATCGGTTGAGAAAACGGAGAAACGCAACTTAAAGTTGCAGTGAGAGTAGAATTAAACACTGCGATAATAAAATGTCAAGATTGTTTTAAAAGGAAAAGTACACCATGTTTTTTCTTCTGTTAAACACAAAGAGAGATAGGACCACTTACATGGCACGCTTTTTTGGTTTAATCTATTAATTTATTGCAAATTAATTTAAAAATGTGATTAATACATGAACCTTGAATACACAAGCTTGCATATTCTCTGCTATGAGTGCTTAATTCCAGAATCACAATTCAATTTGAAATTTTTAGCTAGCATAAAATTTTAATTTATATCATAAATTAAAAGCCTCATTAAAAGAACTTTGGCAGTTTTCCAGAAATTTTAGTAAAAAAAAGTTTTTATCAAAATTATATTTAAAAAACCACTGTTTGCGAAATCATCAAGTAATGTGATGTCACCCAAAAAAATCACATTTTTCACTGAACATGCAGAAGCACAAAGGGAAAAAAGGGACCCCTGCAAATCACATTTAAGTCTCTTAAAACATCAGATAATTTGCCCTTTAACAAGACAAGGTTAATTCAGATGGTAAAATTGTCATCAAATTAAATTCATAATTTAATGTATGACATTTGCAATACTTTTTTATCTTAAATTGTATATTATATTATTGTATATATTTATAATAATAATAATAATTAAAATTAAAATGACATTTAAAAACTTTAAAATAATGATTAAGATCACGTGTATTGGTTTTTTAGATGGATTAAATTTGCTTAATAATAATAATAATATAAAAGTTTTTAAAAAAAATTAAAAAAAAACATATGAAGCCAACAAAAATGTGGTACATCTGCTTTAAATTCGATTTTGCAAACGATTTTCCCTTTTCTTCATTGTGGACACTCACATGTATGGAAAACACATTTTGCAAAAATATCTCCTTTGAGTTCCAAAGAGGAAAAAAACAACATGAGGGTAGGATAATTACTGCTGAGTTACTTCTTTTAATATCTCTGTTTCACAAAAACATGCTTAAACCCAGCAGCTATACACATTCTCCAAGTTGAGCCGCACAAATCAGATGACCTTAATCGGGAAAGTGGAACAGTCAGGCCGTATGAATTAAACTAATTAAGCTATTGGCTTCAGATTGAATCAGCCGGTTAGCAATCATTCCAGCTCACTCGTTATAAAGGCCTCTCAATTATGATTTAGAGCTTCATCAATATTCTATTTATTGTGTGGTAATTGACGTGCACACAGTGTCCGGCAGCTGGCCTAGTTCTCTGCCTCTGGCAGATTAAGTCTGTGGAGTCTCTGTGCAGCCGAGCTCAGGCCTCTCAAGCCCAAGGCAGAGAGCGATTTCTACCAGCTTAACTTTCGCACAAGCGCATACATGCACGCAAATACATGTAAATATTTCCCATCTCCCTAATGCACGCATGACCACAGCAATAAAATGGGCTTACACAGTGGCACTCTCGCAGATAAAAAGAGATGATTCATATGGTTAATATGTAAACTCATTTGAGTACAGACACACTGAAACAAGACCAACGTCTCTCTCAAACACAATGGTTACGCTGTATGCAGCGTGTGTGTATACAGCTGCAAGGAGCTGATACATGCTATCAAGAGGTTGAAGATAAAGTCATTGGGAGAAAAGACAGGCTTTGAACACACACACACACACACACACACACACACACAGAATGCTGGTGCATTTCTGACACTGCAGTTATCTCAGTAAGCTGCGATTATGTCTGCAGACTGCTGAGGTGAGATCCCCCAACTGCGCATTTGAAGAGCTTTTTTGGAGAGCTTCCTTACTGTCCCAGTGCTTCCTGTCTGATATGGAAATCCCCATATGGTCTATTGTCATGCATGCAAACACAAAAACTTCCTCCTTTCCAAAAACCAATGATGAGTTAAACAAAATGACGAAATGTGACTGTACAACAACATTTAACACTTTTTTTGTTTCATCTTCCGTCACTCACCGAATGGCATTATTCAAATGCACAAAAAAGAGGATGCAGACTTCTTACGCATCTTCCTAACTTTCGACAGATGGATACAACTGCTATCTGCCTGACAGGAAACACAGCTTGTGCACAGGATCTGATGTCATCGTGACCACTAGTAAATAACTGTCCAGTGTCAACCTCCAGCATTTTTCTAACCTTTTGAAGTGAGTGAGCAAGATGAGATTTTTTTTAAATGGCTATTTTCACAATGACAAAAAGTTGAACGTTAGTAGTGAAAGTTGTTGGACAGCATTAAATGAATATATTTCTCATTCAAGCGAACCAAATTAAACCAAATACTTTTAGTAAATTTTATCAAATTTAATTCAATGAATTCTCATTTTCATATTATAACGTTTCGTTTTAAATGAATTTAAAAAAAAAAAAGCAAAATGGAAATGTATGCAAGGAAATAAAATAAAAATGAAAATAAAATCAAAAATGAAACATCCAGTAAATTTAGCCAAAAAAACATTATAAGCCGTTATTAAAGTATATGTGTAAGTGTTAGATGACGGGCAAAGTTAATGTAAATGTAAAAATATTACATTAAAAATATTAAATATAAAGAAATATTAATTAAATATATAATTTCAGCCAATACTAATATTTACAAAAATTTAATTAATCAGCCGATATTCGATATGGTACTTATATTGTGCATCCCAAGTTTTTTAAATTTATGTTATACAACAGACAAAATATCATATATATTTCTCTGTAGGAGACAAACTGTGCCAGTTAGGGTGCTAAATTAATGACTTACTGACTGCCGGGCAGATCCACGCTAATACCATTAGCTTTACAGCTTAAACAGTACAACTAATGGGCGCAAGCCAGCAGAACCACTACTACAGAACAGAACAGAACTGAGCAGCGCCCATAGAGACGAGATTTGGCAATCTCTCGCTGTCTGCAGTGCTCCGGGACAGTCGAGTTTTGGAGTCATCTCCTCATACAGTGTGTTCTTAAATCCAGCCTAATCCTCTGAGCTGTGCACAGGATGAACAGGCCGATGGAGGGAGGATGAAGAGAGAGATGGAGAGATGAGCGAGGGATGACAGAGGGAATTGTGCAGAGATGTTCCGGGTTGATCCGCTGGACTCCGGTAAATCCTTGCTGGATCTCCTTTGGCTTTTGTGACCCAATCAAGCCACCAATCGGTCAAGCGTGCAACTCACACACATACACATACAATGTCTCTCTTTCAGGTGTCTGTGTCGTTTACTAATCCTCTTTCAGCTGTACATCGCTGAAAGTCCATCTCAACTGATACTGGATAAGAGGTCCTTGAAACTTTGTAATCTCATGAAGATTGTGTGCACATGTGTATTTGTGGGCCATTATATGTCCATCCAGAAATTAATTACGGATTTGCTCTAGTACGTGAACCAGGCTTCTTACGGATTCCTTATTAACAGGCATGTTCATTCCTCTTCAGACCAGAAGTTTCCCACAGAATACAATTAATTTTTAAAGCATGCTGGAGTTTTCATAATTAAAGCTCGCTGAGACTTGTTTATTATTAACAAGCATAATTTACTCCAATTTTGAACAAAAGGGAACCGTTTTGACTCCAACAATGAAACATTTAGAAGCCAAATTACTTTTTAGTTGACAAATTACAGAATCACTCAATGCAAATGGTTATTCAGAAGTGCTTCAGTTCTTTGAGCACATACGTTCACAGCTTAAGCTTTTAAAGCGATCGCTCTCATGTTGCTCCGAACCTGTAAAACTTTCGTTCATCTTGGAAACAGTCCGTCCACTGAGAGTCCATTCCACCAAAACTATGATGCTTCAAAAAGTTCAAAAAGACACAGTAAATGTAATCGAGCGGTTTAGTCCAAGTTTTCTAAAGAGGCATGATCACTTTATATAATGAATGGATTTAATTAGGCTTTTATTCACATTTAAGCACTAATAAACACACATACATAGAGCTCATCAAATATGGTAAACGGAAGCTCAAACATGCGTTTCCCTTGCGAGAGCCAACGAGGTTTGTCCTCGTGTCACGCAAGCAAGTTCGACCAATTAAGTTTGTTCTTGCGCATCAAGCAAGTGCGATTGAGAGCGACGACTCTGAACAATTCACTGACTGACGGTGCTTTTCCACTGCATGGAACGGTACGGCATGCTTTACTTTCGATCTGCTTTTCCACTGCAGTTTAGTAAGTCTTCAAAGTGGGTGGGATAATAGACTGACTCATTGCCGCCTTTACTGCTGTGGATCCGCTCCTCGGCTACTGACGAGTCTGCACTTCATCTACTGAACACGATACAGCCATTACTTTTTTCAAGTTGCGTGTGATGGGCGTTTAAAGCAAATTGTTTAAAAAAAAAAAGTTGCGCGAACAAATTATACTGCGGTGGCTGTTATTGACTACTTAAATCTTGCGGGTTTGGGGTCTCGTGTTTCAAATCCAATGGTGCTGGTAGTGACGATTCTCTCTGACCAATCAATTATCCACAGCGTTTACACGTCACATTTAGTATCGGTACGGAATGCTTGGAATCTCAACCGAGGTGGTACTATTTTCCGAGCCATGCCGTTCTGTACCGAGCGGTACCACGCAGTGGAAAAGTTCCATGAGTGGCTGTATCCGAAATCGTCCACCCACTGAGTAGGTATATCTGTTGAATAAGTAATTACTTTGCGACTGTTAAAAAAAAAAGTGTTCTATATAGTGTGAATGTGTATAGTAGGAATTGAATCCTTATGTACTTCATCCGTCATGTTGTTATTGACATGTGATCGACCATAATCAGTTGTGATGCTTCACTGCCATGCACAAATCTTATCCTGTGGCCTCATTGAACAGCAAATTGTCCGTCAGATGTGAACTTCTCCATGCTACTCACTAGGTGTAGTTCATCATCCAGGTACTAGTCATTTACTGTCGCCTACTGTGAATACTGTGAATTCGGACATACTACTTGGCTCACATAATGTTTTTCGTCTACTATATAGTAGGGAAGTATGCCATTTCGGATGCAGCGAGTCTGATTCAAGCCTCAAAGTTAGTATGAGCAGCTTTTCTACCGAAATTACCAAAACAATGTCCAAGGAACTTTTTTCCTCCCGACCTGTTTAGATCTGCGTTTCTACCACGGTCTAAAGTACAGCGAAAATTAAGGGCTCGTTCACACAGAACGCTTTTTTGCTATGAAAAACGTGTGACGCGGGCAGTGGAATGGGAGGAAAAAACGCAAGGTCTCGAGACGAGTTTGAACGCTGAGTTTTTAGAATGCCATGTCACGCGTGAGACGCTGCAGTTATCAAACTGCCAAAGTCACATGAACCACTGAAATTTCAAAACGTTTCGTAACACTAATGACGTAACAAAGACTCGTTTACTGAAATCACGTGACTTTGGCAGTTTGATGCACGCTCCGAACCACTGAACGGAAACAAAAGATTCGTAAAGCTTCGAAGCTTCATGAAGCAGTGATTTGAAATCACCCATCACTAAATATTGTTAAATAAAGTCGTTATTTTGGGGGGGTTTTTTGGTGCACAAAAAGTCTTGATATTGCTTCATTATATTAAGGTTGAACCACTGTACTCAAATGAACTGTCTTTAGTATCTTTCTGGACAATTGAAAGTGTTAATTGTCTTGCTATCAATGGATGGCGCACTGAGCCATCAGATTTCATCAAAAATATCTTAATTTGTGTTCCGAACATGAACAAAGGTCTTAACAGGTGTGGAACGACAGTGAGTAATTAATGACAGAATTTACATTTTTGGGTGAACCACAGGCATATCACCAGGACAAGGCTGACCCACTGTCAGCCTGGTGAAAAGGCTGACTCACCGTCTGTGCAATAGAAGGGACTCGTGGGCCCTCATGGCCAGTTTGTGTTCCTGCACTGAGACATGCACAAAATGTTAACAAGAAACCAAGCACTCCAAAACAAATCTAGCCTGACATTTGGAATAATTCTCCCAACTCACTGTAAGACTCAGGGCAGAGACACGAACAAGCATGTGCATAAGGGCATGATATGACCTCATCAGGAGGTGAGTTGCTATGGAGACAAAGTAGGAGGGAAATTACCTCTGCACAGATCCAAAGGTCAGCCCTATCCCTGACTCAACTCTAGCATGCACTTCAAAGTGTTTCACGAAACCCTGACACCATGTGACTCTATGTCACAGAAGTGGGCTCAGGATGAGCATCCATCATTGAGATGAGTCAAAGGAACAAACAGCAACAGAAATGTCAGCCCTCTATCAGCCCTCAGGCACTATGACTTTATACCTGCTCTAGTTGCTGCAGAGAGACTGGTATGGGCCTTTAATTCCCAGTAAATAGCCATACTGTTCAATCATGTTGCTATTGCAAAAACATGTCTGTTTAAAAATAAGAAAATTAAAAGAACACTTTTAGTGAGGTTTATATTTAAAGTTCACATAAAATAACATTCGCAGCTCAATTTCCTTCAGTGATGGGACATATCTGACTAAAACAGGATATTTAAAGAACAAGAAAATTATTTGATTCTTCATTAGAAAGATTCCGCCTATGGTTGGGGGTTAGAATAAGACTGATTCATTTTTTTTTTTTCTAGTGCTCATTCACTGTTCATGTTCAGTTCTCGGAATTGCCAGCTTGAATTCTTGTGATTTTATAGGAACCTGCTCGTTTGGAGCCACAAAAAGCTGAAGTGAGCGATACACAGACCACAGACAGAAGCACACCCACACGGCTCTGCTCCGCTGAGGCCTGTCCTCTTATCACAGGTCTGTGGAGAGCTCTTCATCTGCTGCGCAAACATGCAGCACAGTCTGAAACATGATGATAACTCAGAAACCTGCAGGTCAGGAGAAGCTGTGCTAATAGACTGAGCAGAGGAGAGTGGGTAAGCTGTGCTGCTACTTTAAAAGTTCTCTTCTAGGTAAGGAGGATTGAGATAGTGGTAAAACTAATATGCCTAAACTGAAATTAGAACAAGGTGTCTACAAATTAAATCTCTGGGGAATATTTTAATGATGCAAATAAAAACATTAACCCAAATGAGAGGGAAAAAAAACTATTTACCGATGCATAATCTTGTTCACATTTCCATGAACCAGCCAGGAAATGTTTTAATACAGTGTACAGTTTGATTTGCTAGAATAATCAGGTGACACATCTTACCCCACTCTCCGCTACTTGGACAGTTTTCTCAAACAGACCAGTGCCCTAATGTAGCAACAATGGAAAAGAACAGTTTAATGTATGCCAGAGTTTTAATGTGCTTGATTGAACTGAACTACATTACAGTGCCGTCGTTAGACAAAGCTTGGCTGCAGAAAATGAGAGAACATAAAAACGATTTATTTGAAGCCATTTGGAGAAAGCACCCTGCAAAGGCCTGATGATATGACTACACAGTCTTTCTCTCTTTTTTTTGAGACACAGAGGGCGACTGCATGGGAGAGAAAATCAATCAAGAGCGCAGTGTGAGTAAACACTTCAGGGAGGCACAGCCACAGATGCAAGCGCTATGGACAAGTCACGTCTGCCAACCCCGAACCAGCTAGACACACACACGCAATGAAATGTGTTTCGAAACGAGAGAATGCATCTCCTCTCAGGAAAGGCACAAGCTGTCGTCACTCCTGCTCCGAGCGAAAACAGCGAGAGAGAGAAAGAGAGAGAGAGAGAGAGAGAGAGAGAGACGGTGTGAGTCGCAGTGCAAGGGCTCCAATTATTGAAAAAAATTTAAGTGTTGCTTATTTCTCTTGAGTCTTGACATATGCAATTATCAACATCAGTTAATATAAATAGTCATTTTGTGTCCATAAAGTAGCTGTAAAACATGTTTCTGAATTACTTCAATCCTATATCAGTAAGAAGAGGATCAAGCGTCTAAAGGGTCAAATTCACACTGGCTCTCTTAGCAACATGAACAACAAACTGTTATTCAAATTTTTAACAAATTATACATGGGAAGTGAGCAACACAACAACACTAGAACACTCATCTTGTTATAATGAATGAAGGCTTCATTGTAAGTTCGCACTTTTTTAATAAGAGACCCTGCAGTTCAGCGTGTGCTCATCGACTGTCCACGCACAGTTCTGGACTCTCTTATTACAACTCAATCTACATTGAGTTGTTCATAACCAAAGTGTTGTAGTGAATACTGACTGTTACACTTTCTGCATAAGCAAGGGAAGCAACATCTAGCAAAACTGAAAATTACCAACTGGGGTGGGGGAAAAATTGGATTCTTATATGCGTCGCGATGTGGACGCAGACGATTCTGAATCGATTCACAAATGTCAAAAATCGCTTTTCTAAATGTTAAAAGATAACGTAATGTTGACAAAAGGTGAAAGTGCAGTGCCCGGACAGTCTGTGGCGTGCACAAAACTGTGCGTGGAGCTGGTGGAACAGAGCGAACGTTTTCAATTCATTCGTGGAAGTTGAGCTTCATGCTCAGGCGCAAACATAAAGCTCAACTTCCATAGGAATGAACTGAAAATGCTCGATCTGTGCCAGTGGATACACACCATAAGAGACCCATGATGGCTGAGCAAGAAATCCAACCGGCACACTCTGCATTAAAAGTTAGCGTATGGAAGCATTAGTGGCAATTGTTCTCCGATCAACTTAGGCTTATGATGCTCTTGGGAAAATCAACTTGGACGAGGCACACATTTCTTTTTCTGTTGGTTCTTTGCAATACTGGGACATATGCTGGCAAATGTAACCTTCCAGTTAATGCCAAATCACTTCCATTTGTTTTATTAATAAAAGATATTGGAAGTAATTCATTACGAATCATTGCAAACACTTTGCTTTAAAAGCACCAAATAGTTACACAGTGGCAAAAAAGAAAATCTGCATAGAAAAGAGATGCACCGATAATCGTTTTATAATCACACCGCAGCCCTCTGAATCGTAATTGTAATCGGATCAAATTGTGAGGTGCTCAGAGATTCCCACCCCTATTTAAATTCACATCACATAAAGATCACATTTAACAGTTTGATTAAATCATTTTTCTTAAAGATTACCTGGTAACACTTTACTTGAAGGGGTGTGCATTAGACTGACACGACACAAGTCATGAACATGAAGAAGGGTTTATGACAACTGACATGAAGTGTCATTTGCTCTATTATGTCATTTTTAATCCAAAGATGACATTGTTTGAGATGTCTTTGTTATGACAACTTGACATAAACCAATGCAACATCCTGTCATACATTTGTCATGCACATGACATATACTTAAGAAAGAACTTTTGGGTTTCATTGTACTAAACCGTCATGTGGTTGGTTTTGACACTGGCTGTCATGAGACCATTATAACTGTGTCATGAATATTTTTCTGACCACTTCTTTTTTCAGTGATACAAACTGAATTTGTCATCAAAAGTGTTAATACTCTGTCAAATAATTTTATAATAGTGTCATGAATATTTTCATTTCATAATTAGTTTAGGTCAAGAAAAATATTCACGATGCTGTTATGATGCATTGGTTTATGTCAAGTTGTCATAACAAAGACATCTCAAAAAATGTCATCTTTGCATTAAAAATGACATAATTGACTTCATGTCCGTTGTCATAAACATGCATAAAATCAGGTCACGTAACGATTATGAAGGTGTCATGTCAGTCTTATGCACGCCCCTTCAAGTGTTACCGATTATCTTTAAGTGAGTATAATGTCAAAGGTAAACTAAATGTAAAAACATATCCAATATCGGCTGAAAACTGATATTGTACAGACATATGATTCGTACTCAGAAATGAATGAATGAATGAATTAAAAAAGCCTTTGTCATATTGGCAATAGATTTAAACCGAACGCTGTAATGAACACGTCACAATTATTAGTATAAATTGTTTAAAATGAATTGTGTAGCAAAGCAGCAATCACACAACCAAATCCGCACTGCATTGCTCTGCTAAGCATCATGCTATGTAGTTGTAAATCAGGTAGAAACTGCCTGGTTCTTAAGCTCTGGAGAACAGCTACATAAACATGAACACCGTTAGGGTTGGTTTTTCCATCGACTGAGAAGTGAAACAAGCTCAACATGCTGAAAATGAGGACTTTGCATTGCAGAATGAGGTCTGTGGAGACGGTTAGGACAACAGTAGCTGAGCCTGAGCAAGCAAGCTGTTCTATCCCCCAAAGCAAACCTAAACATCATTTAGCAGATAATCGGACTACTGTGGCAGTTTGCAAGTAAACAGAGTTAGAGCAGTTGGGAATATGAAAATATGTGCCACATCCTGAAAAAAAAGAACAAAAAATCTTATATTTGTTCACAAATCAAATAAAATCTTGTTGTGACTTTCATCGTTTAGCAATTAACACTGGCTACTTGCTGATTTAGATGATACCTTTCATACTATCAAGCATTAAGCTAAAGATTAACAAAAAGGAAAGAGGAGAAAGTGAGCTCGCCATTTTTTAAATGGTATTAGTTTTAGTTAACCCTTATGTGCTGTTCGGGATGATTTCATCCACTATGGGGAATTTTTGAGTCTTAATTTGGCCGTAACTATTTTGGGAAAATGCTTTGAAAATTTTCAAAAACTCAACAGTACTCTGTGGGCAAATTCACTACCCTTTCGTTATGATTTTAACTGCTTTAAAAAAGTATCAGATAAATATATTTTTCCATTTTTTTTGCTTAAATCTATTAATCAACCTCAGTCCTGATCAAAACTACTAAATTTAAAAAAAAAAAATATCAGAATTTTAACTCTTTAATTGCCAAATTCATAAATGATGTCACTGATTTGGGAAAAAACGTGTCAAAGATTAGAAACAACATTGGTTTTGATGCGTTGTTAGTTTTTGTGCAGCATCAGATTTTAACGGGTTAAAATCCTGACTTTTTTTTAAATTTAGTAGTTTTGATCAGGACTGAGGTTGATTAATAGATTCAAGCAAAAAAATTGAAAAAAATATTTATTTGAATCCTCCATTTGTTTTCAGCCGCGAACATAACAAAAGGGTCGTGAATTTGAACAATGCACAAGGGTTAAATATAATAACCCTGTTGTGGTCTTCTGAGTCCCACCTATTGCAAAAGGAACTGTTTGCTACAATGAAGGCTGTCGCTTATCACGACAGAAATTCTGTAACGCTGATAGGAAAGATTCAATTATGACTCATTTCCACCGAGCAGTTCGGTTCAGTGCAGTATGCAATTTTTTGCCGATTCCATTGACAGAAGTTGTGAATGGTACCCTAATTCTGAACCATACCATCCCACTTTTTTGGGACCCTTCCATTGGGGTACCTAGCACAATAGTACCAATAGTACGGGTACTAAAAGGGTGTGAGCTACACTCACTGCAGAACATTGATTGGTTGTCACCTTTTCGGCTGTTTTGCCTTGCAGCCTTTGATCAAGCAAAGCTGCTGTATGTTAGGGCTGTGCAATTAATCGCAATCGCACAACAATCGCGATTTGAGCGCGTGCAATTTCTAAATCGCACAAGTCTGCAATTTTATTTGTTAATTTATTTATATTTTAATTCAGAATACTGCAACGTTACTGTGCGCATGTTTAAGATGTTAACCAATCAGAGCTCGCTCGGCACACCGCACAAATTAGAACAAAGCAAAGAGGGAGAACAGAATAGGCGAACGGGAGGAAAGAAGAAAAAATATGGATGCAGTAAAATGATTTGGTACCAAAGATAAATTCAACATCAGTCGTTTGAGAGAATTTTGGATTCAAACACTGGACAAAAGATGCCAACTCGCACTTATTTCACACAAGTTGCTGTATGAGAAATCTAAGGCGGGCGTTGAATACGAGTTTAAGCAGGTGAAATAATCGTAATTTTTTTTATGTCTGTTTTTAAGTTTTGATTATCAAGCAGTTAATCCTACTGTACAGTATGTTACTTCATTCACTGATATACAGTTTTGAAGTTTACTTATTATGACTGGAATTTCAGGTTAGTTAACCTTAATTTATTTTATGTTGTCTCTTTTAAAGACAGTTAATTACAGTTTTGTTTATGAAGCTGTAAATACCGTTACTTCATTGTGAAACATTTTGTTATGCACTTCTCGTGCACTGAATACGTTCAGAATGTAGCACGTTTGAAAAAGCAAAAACAATTACCAAAATTGCAAAATAAATTGCAATTGCAGTATTGATTAAAAAAATCGCAATGTGATTATTTTGTCCATATTGCACAGCCCCACTGTATGTCCTCCATTGTTGTTTACTGTTGCTTTCTTCTTCACACGAGAATGACGTTGATCGCTACTAAGCCGCATACACCACACCTATCAAGGAAGGGTACTGTTGGCGATGGAAACGCAAGCTGGATCAGAGGTTAGCAGCCTGTACTGTACTGAACTGAACAGTACCGCTCGGTAGAAACAGGCCATTAGTCCTGACAGACTGTTCCAAATGCTGTAGATGCAACGTACGGGAACTGGCCTGTCCACTAGTGGTATTGTTTTGCATGGGCTGCATTAGCAGGCCCAACTCAGTGCTGTTCCTCTAGATAGGTCTGGATCTGATACCTTTTGGCTAAGGATGACCCATTTCCATAAAACACAATCTGTACTTAGAGAAGGCCAGAAGCACTGTCAAACATACACACTAACAGCAGGGCATCGAGCACACGCACTTTCAGTTTTTCCTCCGATACGCACGCCAGAAGACATTTCAGAGATGACATAAAGCACGGAATGAGGTCACCAGTCATCTCAGTGTCTAAACTTTCACTGCTGCAACATGTGCTCAATCTAATCTTCCTCTCAAAACATAGCCAACTCTTTAGGAGGGGCAGTGAATTCTGTGAAACTTTAAAGTTATTAGCATAAATTCTTCCTTATAGTCAGTGGCGGACAGGTTATGGGCCAAGGACGGTGAAATGAGTGCAGTGTTCAGAAACTGCCATTATTAAATGACATAAATCTACAGACAAAAAACAAATTCTGAAAGAAATGAATACTTTTATTTGAATGATCTCTGAAGGATCATGACACTTCAATATTAAAACAGATCCAGTTCTTTGAAACTGAAATAATATTTTTATCTAATAAATGCAGCCTTGGTGAGCATAACAGACTTCTTTCAAAAAGAAAAAATCTTACCGACCCCAAACTTTTGAACAGTAGTGTATCTCCAATTTGATAGCAATACATTTAAATAATAATAATAATAATAATAAAAATATCTGCCGAAAAGCAACACAATACCAATATATTGTGCATCTTTCTAGATGAATCTTTAGAAAAAGAAATGTCAGTCAAGAAAGTTTCAAACCCACAACCTCTCACACTCTTTCATATCAGCTGAAGCGAGAAGCTGAGCGCCTAAAAGACTGAAATCCAAGAATCACCACCGTCTCAGTGTCACATCCCCTCTTTACCTCCACTCACATTCACACAACACAGCTCTCTCTTCAACTGGGTAACCCAACCTCCATTCCAGTTTCTGTTCTCTTCAGCACACGTGTCTGTAACTCGACCAACATCCCAGTTTCTATAGTTCTGTTCAGCGCACGTCTCTTTATCGCAATGTAATCTGCCTGTTTCCTTTGTGCTTCTGTTATCCGATCTAAAGCCAGTCACTTTACATCCTGAGCCATTATACCATCCGCCACTTAATCTAGTTTAATGTCCCTGACTTCATTAGGGGACGGAAGCAAGTGGACAACTAACTCATTACTCCAGTCTAATTCCGAAGTTCTGCCCGCTGCTCTATTGAACCATTTCCAGATATAAGTTTTGCATGTATTTCTACTGGAGTAAGTTTTACTACCACAATACTTGCCTATAAAACTCTGGCCATCACAGAACATCAATTTAGATCACCATCTCTCAACTGACACAAATCAGAAAATTATGATACTGCATTTAGGTCCTTATGCTCGAAGGCAAAATGATTCATTGCTATATATGACAGGCGAAGAGGAAAAAAAAGATAGACAGAAAGAAACAGAGGAGGAGGGAAAGAGAGAGAGAATGATAGCAATGGAAATGTGAAGAGCGAAGATGAAAGGAAATCAAAGAAGGATCCCAATGCGTGGAGAACGGGATCTCCTGTGATTAATCATCCTCCAGCCCACCATGAGAAGAAATAATCTTGTTAATGTCAACGGTGCCGAATGCGCTCCAAATGCAGTTTCAAGATGTGGGATTTTAAGAGGGCAGCCTAAAGATGATGTCACACGATCTGATAGATGGCCTAATGATAAAGAACATGTGACGTCGACCGATGGGCCGCAGATCAAATCAGCCCTAATGAGCTTTAATTTCATTTCAGGCCAGCATGGAACAACAACATCGGCTTAAAAAAGCCTGTCAACATCTCCTACAGATATTGACCCCAATTGAATGAGAAATATCAAAGATCATCATTATGGCGGCAGACCGTGAGCTGGAGATCTGCATTTCCACAGCAATAAGATTCTGGAGCAAATGCAATTACAGCTCAGCTGTCTCGGTTAGAAAAAACACATGGTTGGAACTTCAAGGGTTAGTTCACCCAAAAATAAAAATTCTGTCATCATTTACTCACCCTAATGTTGTGCCAAACCTGTACGACTTTCTTCACCAGAACATCAAAGGAGATATTTTGAATAATGCTGGTAATCAAGCCTTTTTGGTGACCAATGATTTCTATTATATGGACAAGAAAAAAAAAAACAAGACATTTCTCAAAATATCTTTTATGTTCCACAGATGCTTTTCTATTCATTTCATACTAGACGCAGAACATCCTACTTACTAATCCTATTCAAGACTTTCCTATTCGCTTTTCTTTTTTGAAAAAAAAAAGTAACTTTGGTGTCAGAGGAATATTATGCTGATCTCATCTGTCTACTGCTCCACCGCTCACAGGACAGTTCCCCCTCTCCGTCTGGCAGTCTTTCTTTCTTTCTCTATTCCCTGATGTTTTAGTTCCTCACCTGAAACTCAAGTGAAACTTTTCCAGTTACTAAATGTGCACATCCAGGGTTATTACAGCTAACCAAAACTAAAACCATAAAAAAACATGTTGGCTGAGATATTATATATATAAAATTAGGGAAAAAAGGAACTGGTGTTGCGTCAGTTCCGTAAGTTGAATAGGGAAGGCGCAGGACATAGCGTAAGCGTTTTGAACTGTTGTTTTACACTTTCTTCATATGTAGAATATGGAAGGCGGTCTGGCGGAAGCTAGATATTTGACTTCAAAACTTGTTAAATATGGATTTATTTATTTTACACACATCGCTTCACTTCAGAAGGCCTTTATTAACCCCTCGGAGCCATGTGTAGTATGTTTACGTTGGATGGATGTGGATGGAGACACGCTCGTACTCGTTTACTGCCATTTTAAAACTTGGATGCATCAGGATATTTACTAATATTTCTCCGATTGTGCTCATCAGAACGTCATTGTCACACCACGGCAGGGACAGAACAGGCGAGACAGGTTGCTAATAATTAGCTTCTTTTAATGAATAGCAGGGTACACGGATACACGGAAACACACACATGTAACGTTAACGCTCGACAAAGACAGGACTGAAACAGAGGGCAGATATACAGATCGCACATGAGGATAATTGGGAAAACACAGGTGATGACAAAACTGAATGACGAGACACAGGTGGTGGCAATGAACTAATAAAGACACGGAATCAAAACAAAGAGCACATGACTAAACTGACAGGACAGATCGAAATGAAAACAAAGAACATGTGACACAGACAAGACCGGGGAACAGACTAAACAGCTAAACATGGACACACTTATGACAGTCATACACACCTAGGATGGCTTGAGGGTGAGTAAAGCTTGGAATAAATTTCATTTGAAAGTGAACTAATCCTTTAAGAGTTAAAAAAGGTTTTCCATTTTGAAAAAAACTTTACGCTGAAGTTAATAGGTGATTTCCTCAAAAAAATATACATACTGTGGCTCTGTGGTGCTAAACATCAGAGATGGAAACTCGACTTGGACTCATGAACAAGCACCCCAAGACTTGAAAATACAAGTCTTTTGGCATGGAATTCCCAAATGACCCTTGGCAAAGACCCGCCCCCTTTAGTTACTGTTGCTATGTCCGACAAGCCTTGCGCTCTCACGCCACACATCATGTTCTCATGCAGTAAAAAATACATCGCGGAGCAAAGAGGACACTGACAACGCCTCGACAGACAAGACAGAGCAGGTTACTTTTGATATGAAATATTTAAATATTATGAAAAATTAATTAATAAAAATTAATATGAAAATTTTTCATATTTAAAATTTTGTAATTTTTTAAAGAAGTTTAAACAATAAATACCGTACAGTGTCTCTTTAATGTGTCGTGACAGATCGCTGTAGCTCCTCAGTTCAAGCAGCTCGTGAGCCAATCCATCTCTTCATACTAGTTCATTTATAGCATCAAATAAACATGAACGGACATCAGAAGGAATGTTGTTTCAAGCGCGGAAAGACGTGAGTACACACAATTTTTCAAGTTCAAGTTCACCAACGTTGATCTACTAACTCCCATGACTGCTTTGTCAGACAAAATGGCGGATTCGGGGTTATGATTGGTTAGATCGCCTGTCAATCAAACTGCCGGCGAAGGGTCAATTGCCTTCTCTTTTTACTACCCCACACGAAACACCACATATTACTATTCATTCATGCAGCAGAACACAAATCATAATCACAAATCATCTCTAAACACACCAAGACAGCGAGCGTGTGATGCAACTGAAGGCACACAAATCTATCAGCCACTAGAAAACAAATAATAAAAATATAGCCAAGCATTACCTTGCGATAAACGTTGTAATTTAATTTGAAAGTCAGGCAATTAATCCAAAGGGATGCTGTGGTGTTCCACAGCTGCAGAGGCTTGTTTGCAGTCCATTTTCAAGAAGTATGTCAAAGTATTTGCCGATATATCCATACAATATTCAGATTCACCAAGTTAATTTGGATCTGGATTGGACAAACACTTCCATATGCATTTTATGACCCTGTCCGACTCATTTCCACAGATCAGTTTGTTGAGTCAGAGAGCATTATTATATCACCTTTTTCCAAATCAGACACACCGATAGAAATGTTGTTTGTCGTGTTGTACCACCATTATTCAGCATTGCTTGAGATCTGCAGCTAACTACGGCAACTCAAACAGCTCAAAACACACAGCACTTTTGTGGTGGTACTAAATAATATAAATTTGTATAAAGTTGGAAAGTAATAGTAATGATTTGAGTAGTATTTTGTGTGCTTTATTAGACCATTTTAAAGTAAAAGAAATCCGACTTGATATTTCAATACACTGTTAATTACAACATATGACTGAAAAAATATTGCTAAAATAGAACAAAGACTTGACTTGAGACTTGACTTGGATCTCAAAGACTTGAGACTTGACTTGGACCGCATGGACTTGAGAACATTCCTCTGTTTGAGTATTTGGACCACTCCAACATAGTAACACTGGCTCAACCAATGGTATGACTGAGTTTGGGGCAGGATTTGTTTTGGTTTTTTAGGTCACAACAAACACAGAAGACAATCACAAACTATACCAATAATAACTGTAACATATATTCACGAACAACAAAACTAGAAATTCTCTCAAACATAAAACAGTATAAGATACTATACACTATAAAAGCATATCGGTTTGTCCACTCAAAGGCAGATGAAGGAAATGTTCGGAAAACAATGAAAGCAAAGCAATTCTGTTTAGCGGCACAAAAACGTTACTGGAGCTGTAACACAGTCAGCTTCCTCTATGCATTCAGGGATGTCAGCGTATGGATTGCAGGTGTCTACTTTGTACAGGTAAGATCATAACGAGCAAACCGAATTTAAAGATAAAAATACATACAAACCATCTACTGCAGTAACGTATGCTATTTCTAATAACTTAGACCTGTAATCTTGAAGAGATACGAATAGGCATTCTTTAAACTCAACAAATAGTTTGAGGTTAGACATGAGGTATGAGTAAACGGAGATGCTTTCTGACTAAGAGCAAGTGTTTGCGTTCATTTCTATTTAAGACGAATGTATTAAAATATGGCCTGAAATGTCTCGCCTTGTCTAGCAGCTGCCATCAACCGGCCCTCTGGAGATCCCCATTAACCCAAATGTCAAAATCAGAGTGCTTCACAAGTGCTAACGGAGGGTCTTAATCTAATCCATTACCGATGACCCTGGACAAGAGTCCTAGGTTTTGCCTCAGACATTTTTTCACTCTCCCAAGCTCTCGTGTCAGACGTTACCAATGATGGTGAACAACATCAAAATCTCTAACTGTTATTCAGTGCGTCATGCGACTTATAATTCAGTTCCACCCTCGCTTCGACACAGCATGTCCAGGAAAGCAAGTCGGCTGCTGGGTTACTGAGGAACAATGGCATTCCTGTGCTCTGTGATGCCAGGTGCCGGCAGGAACACGATCCCTTCCATCTGTCTGTCTGTTCTGGCAAGCGCTCGGCCAGGCCTGGGCAGCAGCTAGGGAGAGTCACAGAATGGGACTATTGTTCCAAAGCCTCTTGGAGGAACACACTAAATAACCCCCCACCCCCCACTTCCCCAACACAAACGTTGACGAATGCACACCAGCATAAACTCACACATCAAGAACGAAACTAAAGACGAACGCACAGTAGAGTGTCGTACACAGAGCCGCTCCCACTGTCAGCCCAACAACATGCGCCTCACACACACTAAGGATGCGCATCTGCAGTTCTGCTGAGCGGGGAAACGGCACGCTGCATGAGCTGCATAGCCTGGTCCCATGGAACATGATTCATTTCCTATAAATGTAGGACCCGACATCCTCTCCTCTCCAAGATAACTCGACAGCGAACTACTTTCAAATCTGCCTAATCTTATCTATTGCCGAGAACATTATATTTTTAATAACTTTTTGGATTTTCAATTCAAAGCCACGATGAAATGGAAGTGGCGACAGATCTTTTCTTCCATACTGAGACTAAATCTGAGTGTGATGGATTATCAAAGAAAAAAAAAGGAGGTTGGGAACTTGGTTCTATTCAACGGTTGTTGATTGAATTGGATTGTTCTGTTTTGGGTGATTGTGGTGGTGCAGGTTGAAGCAGACAAAATGACTTCCAGTATACATCACCAGAAAGTAATTTTCTCTGAGAGATTGATATATGATTTTAATCAAACATTACAAAATCAGAGAACTGTAAAAGAAATAAATACACATGGATGAATGGTTCACAATAAGATCTGTAATTAATTCACGTTTAATCAATCATCGGTTAAAGGTGCGATGTGTACATTTTAGCGGTGTCTAGTGGTGAGGTTGCAAATTGCAACCAATGGCGCTCACCCCTCCCTTTCGGAGAAGCTACGGTGGCCGTCTGGCCGACACAAGACAAAGATGCTGTCGTCTGAAACAGCAGGAAGTAGCCAGTGAAGCAGTGACGTTTCTTCTTACTTCTAACTAAGAATGGTCTTTGCTTCTGATAACCCAGACGACTACTACTATTACCACGTCGTGCATATTCAACGTAGTGATAATGCAAGCTGCCTCTAAAAGCACAAATGATTTAGAACAACAACAACAACATAGTAACTAAACGCACTCTGTAGAGCAGTTTGTCCATTTTGGGCTACTGTAGAAACATGCCGGTACAAAATACCGACTTAACATGTAAGGGGACCCGCGGTGTAGATAGAAATGGCTCATTCTAAGGTAATAAAAACATAACAGTTCATTATGTAAGGTCTTTATACAACACTGAAAACATAGTTATGTATATTATATTGCATTTATGTCAATAGATCACACTGCACATTTAAATCTACTAATCAACTCATATGTCAATGGGGGGAAAAAAAGACTTCTGCCTAAAAACCTATTTGCAATTTGGAAAAATATGGTCTGTTTATACATTTTTCAACAGAATGAGTTTTCCTCTTCCTATTAAGAAAGCTCACCATTATTATAATAACTGAAATTTTTCCAATAAGGTGATCTTTATTATTTGTTTTCCGCTACATGAAATTCTCTAAGCAAATGCCAGTGTTATTATTTTAACAATTTTAAATTACCATCACGCTCATTTTCTTTTTCATTTTACTCTACTATTTTTGTGCAATTCCATAATATTTTTGTAACGTTACTGTCAGTTCAATTTAAAATAAATAAATGAAACTATAAAATGAAAATCTGCCTTACTTGAGTTGATGCTATGAATTTACAAAAAAACAAAACAATGCTGCATAGACTAGAGATGCATTACAGTCTCAAAGCAATGCTTTGCCTCTACCTTTTTTGATCTAATGTATTCTCCAAGCACAGCAACCATTTGATGCCCTCAGGCAACGCTTTAGCCCCTCACACACTGGGACTATCAATTCTTTCCCACTAAAGCACACATGTAGCCAGGGTCTGTCCAAAATCCACATAGCTGGTGCACTATTTAGAGGCCAGAAGAGGGCCAGTGAAAGTAGCAGCAAATAAATAATGGATAGCTCGTTCTCTCCTCTGTGAAAAAACATGACAGATCCATTCCTGCACCCTCTGCTTGTACAACTTCATTTCTGACTCCAGGGGCCCGCCGCCCGCCGTCTCCGCGCTCTCATATTCTAATGGTCCTTCCAGTGATTACTGAGACATAAGTGCACCGTCTGTCTTGATGATCAATCATCTGCTGGATCTATAAAGACGGCCCCACCACAGAGCTCCAAATGTAATCAAATTTAAAAGAGTGGACGCTCCCCGATCTGCCAGCAGTTTGAGGGGCATCGTTGGCTGTAAGCTTGACTGACAACTTATTTATAGCGCTTCAGCTGCACGCAACACAATACGTGATGAAGACAATTTGGGGTGTTCGACAAAAGCGTGCTCAATTTTGCCTGTCATGTCATCAATGGACTCCTGAGAGCCACTGAGCCTTAAAACAGCTCTTTTAACAGGAAAGAGCCATTTAATAATAAGCACTGCAAAATTATAGAACTCAGAACACCCAAACAAGGCATCTGGGTGTCAAAGTTTTCCACAACTAAATATGACAGAAGTGAAATAGGAGCAACTCACTGAGGATCAGCTCAATGATCACTTCTTAATGTCAGCCTACTTTTGACTCTTACACTGAGGCAACCCTCAAAAGAGCAAATGTCTGCTGCATGGCCAAGTCGATCTAAATGCTAATTATTTATGGCAAGCCCTTTCAAGTAATCCAATAGTGACTTGTAGCATTTTTTTTTTTTTTACATTTTTTAACCATTCATTAAATACAATATCCCAGTACTTGGTATTATGTATGGTATTATGGTGACTAGTATCCTTTGAATTAATCACTAGTACATATTCATTTGTTATCAGCACTTTGCTACAGGTCACTATCCCAAAATGACAAGTAACTACTCCAATGTTTCCGGTAACAAACTGGAACAACACATTGCACTGTATACTATGGGAATTTGCGATTTTCATGTGACGTCACAAAACAAAACAAATCTTCCCTCTGCTAGTTGCCAGTCATTTTGACCAGATTTGTACTAATGTAGGGAGAAAAGATCACATTCAATATACACCTTATGGATAATAATGCAACCTACATATAGGCGAGCAGATGAACCCTCAATATGAACGCAACACGTGGTTTCTCTTTAAGTGTTTTTCCATTAAAAAACCACGATAAAGAAAGCGCTTAACCATTAAGCACATTGCATTCATAGTCTGGGTCATATATTCGCCTATATATAGTAGGCCTATGCATCATCAAGAAGGTGTATATTGTATTTGATCTTTTAAATACCACTGTTTCAGTACAAGGCACTTTTAGCGTTTTTCACTTTAAGCATTTTAGAATGTCCCGATGTTTTTAATGACTCAAATACTGCAGCAGGTGCTGTATGTGGATCACAAGTACACAAAACTTGCCTTTTGTTCACATATTTATGTTTTCCAACTTTTGAGCTGGAAAACCGACAGGCAGTCAATGGATATTTTACCCTCCGGGTCTCCGTGCCAGTCACGTGACTAAAAACTGCAAACAGTGACATAAGGAATGTTACTGGCCTATTAGTGAGACGGAAAACTATAGGTAACCAATTTACTATAAGGTTTCATTAGTAAACATGAGCTAACAAACTTCTAAAGCATGATTAGTTAATGTTAATTTCAACATTTACAAACACATTAACACAAAGGCTGTACGTACCGATTGATATTATTTGTTGGATTTGAGCTAACATAAACTAACATTGAGTAGTTTTGTTGCACTTTATTTTACAGTCCTGTTCGCCATGTACATACTATGTAGTTATTACAGAAATAATAATAACTTGGTAATAACTAGGCACTAACCCTGACCTTACACCTAAACCCCAGTAGTTACCTTATATTACTCGGTATTTTAATAGTCGAGTACACTGTACTGTAAAAATAAATAAATAGTTAACTTACGTTAACAAAGATTAAGGAATACTCTAAGAAATGTATTGCTCATTGATAGTTCATGCACTGACTAACGATAACTACTAGGGACATTATTGTAAAGTGTTTCCAAAATATACAACATTAGATAACTTGTAGTAAATTACAAAACAACTACCAGTAATATAATCACAGCCCACGTACCAGTTAGTTATAAAAGGGAAAAATTGTTAAAACGGCTTGCCATACATGCCTTCACTGTCCGGGTGTGATTTCTCGCAAGAAATGTTACAGACACCACAAAAGTCGCATTCCTGTATCGAAACGCCGCTGCGCTCGTGCAGTCCTCCCGTCTCTCCGCTCATCACTGACACATGAAGAGACCAGAAAAACAGGGCTACAGAACAGCCCGAGAAATTATGGGGGTTACATTTTAGCTCTAAAAATGAAATGATTTACCTTTGTCTCGTTTCGACAGCGCACGAGACGATAACAGATGCCGTTGAGACCTTTCGCTTCGTCCCAGTGCGGATCTGAGGCTCCACGCGCTGAAAAAAATGTGATCTTCAGATCGTAGTACCTCAAAAATTAATCCCAAACATAGTCGAGCGGAAAGCTAGCCCTAAATACAGCGCTTTTCAAAATCCGCCGTCTCGTTCAGAGGGGGATGGTGACCCGTTAGTTTACTGCGCGGAAGGCGGCCTGTTCGCTGGTAATTATGGTGTAAATTGGCCGAGAATCGAGGACACTCCGTCCGCGGGATGAGCGCTGCGCTCCGCCTGAAAGCACTGAGCGCCGCTACTCGGTCTAACGGAGACGGAGCAGCTGAAGAGACCTGCCCACTCAGTCAACCCGGAAGAGAACTGTCAATATGGCATGAATGACATCAGTTGCACTAACGATTGAGAGCCATGCAGTGGACATATGATTAACAACCTTCTTACGTCTGGCTAAATACATTAGCAAAAAAAAAAACAAATTGTTTGCAGAGATTCTTGTGTGAGAGCGAGAGAGTTATCTAGCTTCATTCCTCTGCTAAACCATGTAACCACCCCTCTTGGATTCTGTTCTAGTATGTGGGTCTTGTATCCAACCAATAAATCCTCACATATCATCCATAGTACTGTTGTGCAATTTGATTTAGTAGTTTGCACTGGTCTGTGACTTTTGGGGTCGTTGTCTGAGTTTAAGGTTGACATAGGTCACTTTATTTATACCCGCAGGTAAATTTGTTTTGCAAAACTGTTTTCGCTTAAATAAGCAAAGGCTTTAAAATCAAACGTTTAGAATTTCTTAAAATTCATGATTCATGATCAGGAACATTAGCACTTTTGTTTCGCATAGTGTTGACGATATTGTTTGACCTTGGCTGGATCTGGGCCGTGTCCGGGTCGGACGGGGAACCTGTGCCTGTGTGCGGCAGCAATGTGGCCCTGTGGTGTTGGCAGGAGACTGTGTTAACTAGCTCATCCTTTGTTAAGACCTTACCGACTCATCAGCCAGTGGCACATATCCCAACAAACCGTCCCATACCGGCGTGATCATAAGATCTTAAACTAGATGGAACTAGATTAAATATTTTGACCGTTGCGATTCCAAATCGGTTTAATGACCTGTAACTC
Organism: Opsariichthys bidens; assembly: GCA_037194245.1. Lineage (NCBI taxonomy): Eukaryota > Metazoa > Chordata > Actinopteri > Cypriniformes > Xenocyprididae > Opsariichthys > Opsariichthys bidens. The sequence goes on from CM074300.1 coordinate 14,949,417, forward strand.
TGCCTGAGTATCGGACAAGTGTTCACTGTTGGCCAGAGGAGAACTGGCCCCCCGACTAAGCCTGGTTTCTCCCGAGGTTTTTTTCTCCATTTGTTGGAGTTTTGGTTCCTTGCCGCTGTCCTTTGGCTTGCTTAAAGTTGGGGACACTTGCTTGATATTCAGCAGTGTTTTAGATATGCCTGCATTGGCGCCGTTGTATGCGAACTGAGCTGAGCCGGACGATTACGTCACTGTTTTCTGCAGTGCTGATATACCTAAATTAACTAGACTAATAACTATTGATATTTGCAACGGAATGAATCAATAATATATAGAATAAGCTGCACAATGACACCATTTCTTATTAATGTAAAGCTGCTTTGCCACAATCTGCATTGTAAAAAGCGCTATATAAATAAAGATGACTTGACTTGACTTTTGCATGATTAACAGCTGAAGTGTGATATCACAATAATAAAACACTGGGCCAAATATTGTAGTATTAGGTGTATTATAATGTGACGGGTAAGATTATATCAAAATACTGTTGCGTTTGATTGGATGCACAGCCTTTGATGTCAACAAATGAATTTACAGTGTATATTTACATGAATAGTGCCTTTTTAATTTCAACTTAGCATTGTTATTGTCTAGTTGTTTTGCACAAGGAAAGGACATTTTCAGGTCATAGAATAATGGTGGGTCCACTATTAGAAAAGTTTTAAAATGATAGCACTTCAGCATGTTTACTCAAATTATTTACTTTTTAATTGCTTGTATATTTTTGTATAATGTCACCCATCATCCTACACCAACCAGCGTTTTTTTCCTTTGATATAAACTCCTCAACTGCTCTCTAATGTTGACATCCTGCAGTAGGATTATTTTTGCACTTTGGAAAAAACACATTTCCTGGTACAAAATACAAAATGGCAACAGCAATAATGGCCTTTGCTCTTTGTGCTTGGCAGCTGTAAAAACCTTTCAGAGAATTAATTGGTTTGTCATAATCTTCCGTGTTAATGTTTTTCAAGAATAAAATTCAGTTTCTTCTCTATTGAATGTTCCACAAACTAACAAGAACACACACACACACGGGTTTGTTTTGCTATCTTAGTGAGGACATTGCATACTTCCATTGACTTTATATCAAATCAAAATTTATTTATATAGCACAATAATTACAACAGTGGTTGACCATTGTGCTGTACAAGAAGATATATAAATAAATAAAAAATCATTATATATATATATCTATATATATATTCATATCAGGTCAATGATATTTTCTATCACGTAACCCAACCCCCTCTCCTAAACCTACCCATCACAGAAACATGTGACCATCACTAGATTTGAATAAAAACATCTTTTGGCTGAGATAAAACTCAAACCAGTCAATGTCCTCACAAGTGGGTTGTGAAAGTGAGGACATTTGGTCTTCACAAGTAGTCAAAACAAGCACGCACACACACACTCTCAGTTTTCCATTGTGCATTTGAGATGGAATGACATTCTAAACAATGACCCGGTAAAAGGCAGAAACTTTCATTTATTGCAGTTAAGTTTGATTCATAAAATATTTATGGTTATTTGCAAATGAACCTCAACACAGAATCTCCAGCTATAGTTTATTTATGCATTGCATGCACCAGCCACTTGTAGCAACTTCGTCTTGATGAAATATAAATGAGATGTCAAGTGTGTTCAGTACGTTCTTTGCCCCATTCCTCTCTCAACCTTTTATAAAAACAGTAACTGAGCCATAGTAAAGCCAAAACACTACAACAGGACTAAACTGAGGTGAACCAAACAGCTGTGTTCAGGTCAACTACCAAGAGAGGATGCAGACACAACACTATAGCAGGAAAGAGGAGCTGTGTCCCTTCTTATCAGTGGCCGCCTGACACATCTTAGTTGTTTTCTTCAAGGAAGAGGTGTGTGTGTGTGTGTGTGTGTGTGTGATAATAGTGATAATTATCAAGCAGACCATTGTCAACAGGATACCAGGATAAACTGTGGGAATGTATTATTCACTGCAAGGCAGCAGAAGTACCAGTGAAAATATCTTAGCCTACATGAGGGGGTCATTGAATATTGACTCAAACAGGTTGAGAACTACTAGAAAAGACAAGGAAAGAGTTTGAGCTGCATCTTAATTTTATACTAATTCTTTACGTACAAAAATCCTGTTAACCTACCGCAAAACTTGTCGATATAAATATACTGCATGTAATGCTGGTAAAATGAACCTACTGAGGTAATGTTCGCAAAATCAAAAAATACTATAAAAACACCTTTTCTTTTGGAACAGCAGGATTACTTATTTATTGCATTTTTAAGGAATCCAGTTGGATTAAAGAAAGAGGCAGCCTTCTTTTTGAATAGAAGTTTGAATGCTAAATGTACTGTCAAGCGCTGTATAAACTCAAGGACAACATGATGTTCTACTGAGCATGTGGCTCTGCATGAGGTGATTTCTGACACATTTTTCTCTTTATGTCTCCAACAATATCTCACTTCAAAACATGCGGCGAGGCCCATATGAAAGAGAACGAAGTGAACTCTGAAGTTGACATTTAAGTTAGCTGAAAAGGTGAAATGACAAGTAATGGCACTCATAGAAAGGACAAGAACAGAGAAAATGAAATGAAGAAAGGTAACATTCACCTCTTTTGAAGTCTCTTCTCTGTGGGCATGATGTAAAATAGGCATAACATGAAAATGTAGCATAATATTTCTATTATTATATATCTATCCAGGTTTTCCAACAAATTCGAGTGCTTTTCCGTATTATATTGCCATGAACTGCACTGACAAGCAGCAACAACAATGCATACAACAATGACAGCTGTAATTTTTTTTATTAAAATAGACCCTTAATGAGAAGAAATATAGATGTTTAAGACTTATTGTCTGTACATCAATCAAAATCCCAAATTTACCGCTAGTCTGATAATGGTACTAGGAAATATCTATTTTTGATGCTGTGTGCATTTCTCTCTCATTGAAAAGAAGGGAGACGTGAAGGACAATGCCATTGTGGTGGATGTTGTATCAAAATCTATAGAGAAAGGAGAAATAATTACCTGACATCTGTTTTTAACAAAGTTAATTAGTCATTTATTTCCCCCAGCAACACGTATGTGATTGAAATATAAATGCCATTATCCTCTTGTATTCTATAATGAGTCTGTCATGGAGCATAAATCAAACTTACTTCAGCACTAACTGCTGGAAATAGGAAAAGGCAATGTGCCGGCCGAATTTCAAATGATATTGTACAGAGATGTTGGCCTCAGACACTCTAGAACAGTGTTTCCCAACCCAGCTCCTGGAGGAACACCAACACTACAAATTTTGCAACTCTTCCTAATCAAACACGCCTGAATCAACTCATCAGCAGAAACTCCAAGATCGAAAATAAAGGGGTCTGATGAGGGAGACATCCAAAATGTGGACTGATGTTTGGGAAACACTGCTCTAGAACATCCTTTTTTTTCTCCTGTGAATAAATGTAGGCCATCATTAGCAAAGAAAAAAAAGGGGGGGGAACAGACATAAAACAAGTTGGAACATTAGTATAATAATCAATAATGTTTTATATTTGTACTACAATAATTATTTTGCGACCCAGAACACCAGCGGAACCATTGGGAGCAATCGATTGTAGCAGCGGAATACAAATGTAACGCACGTGTTGCACGGTCTACTCATTTCTTCCGAGTGAATAGGATGTTGTGATTTAGCTGTAGGCTAACGAGCCCCCAACCGAGTTGTTACAAATTTTCAGGTTATGTTAGTTGCTTAAAACTACAAATGTCTGCGTCTTCCGAACCGGGAACAGCAAAAGCAAGGGATCTGAATCCTGCGACGGTCTCGGCGAGTAAAGCGCAGATTGCGGCGGCGTTAGTTGCTCAAGCCCGGAGCAAGAAGCGAGCCGTTAGTCCCGCGACCCACACAGCAGCACAGCTAAATAATAACAACAGCAAAAAGAAAAAAACACTTCCTGCATCGTCAACTACTCAAGCTCAGGTAAAGAAAACACGCTAGGCTTCAACATGACGGATCTACTTCTTGCATATCATATTTCAGTTAATAATGAAGTGTTTCTCGTCAATAATGTTGCATCTGTCTCAGGTTGTCCCAGTGGAGGGGACGTCTGAAGGAAAACCAACGGCAGCTGTTGATGTAGAGACTGCTACCAAGAGCCTGCCTTTTAAAAACCCCAGTTTTGTGGTAAGCTTATTCTAACAAAGCGCCTCAGATGTATTTTGAAACGTCTCAAAACATTCATACGTTTTTCCTCCACCAGCACTCGGGTATTGGTGGAGCAGCAGCAGGGAAGAAGAATAGGACTTGGAAGAATCTGAAGCAGATTTTAGCAGCGGAGAAAGCGCTGCCCTGGAAAATCACTGATCCTAACTGTGAGTCTGAGTAATAAAACGCTTACGAATCAGCTGGATTTTGTTGTCAGTGACCATTATGATTTACTTTGACAATATTTAAGTCATTACTGTTTTCTTCTCTCAGACTACAGCATTGATGCGCCTCCTTCTATGAAACCTGCTAAAAAGTACTCTGACATCTCCGGTCTGCCGGTGAGTCTGTTGTAAAATGTTGTTTCAGAATGTATTGTCTTTTTTTTTTTTTTTTTTTTTAAAGGGGCACTAATTCAGTTGACCTGATGTAACCTGTAAGTTCAGCTAATGATTTTAACATCTTTGTGTCCCAGGCAAGCTACACTGACCCTCAGACAAAACTGCGCTTTGCATCGACAGAGGAGTTTTCCTACGTCCGTCAGTTGCCCACAGACGTGGTGACCGGATACCTGGCTCTCCGTAAAGCCACTTGCATTGTGCCGTAAGGGAGAACCCCACAATAAAGAGGGTTGCTGCTCTCTTCCAGGCATAGACTTTCATTGGATTATTTAGAATTAACTACTTTTATTATTTTTTTTAACTGTTTATTTTACACAAAAAATGGCTATATTTGAATCAAATATTATACAACACAAATACACGTTGTAACTCCTTAACCAAGAGACTGTACTCATCCTTCAATATTCGACAATAAATCATTAAGACAGCATTGTACAGTAACAGAAGTAATCTAAATACTGGTGTGAACTATAACCAGTAACATAATGTAAATTAGATGAATAGAGGCTCATGAAACAGAACAGTTCACAATGTGGCCAATGAATAAAGGCTTTGTTTTTATAATCATATTGATTTTGTTCTGCCTTGTCTCTTAAAACCCTTGGTTTTCATAGGTTACATTTTAAAACAGATCTTTCACCCCAAACTCATGACCATTGATTTACATCACCATTCTTCTAAGCACTGAGCTACTGAACCCCATCTAATACTTGTCCTTCATCTAAGTGACAATGAATGACTTTGTGTTGTTCTTTAGTGGCTCCTTAATGAAGAACAAACTGTAACATTCACATTAACAGACACAAACAGTATAGAGAAACTACTGTATAGAGTAAGAAAGCTGCTGTGAAGCAAGAGCATCACCTAAATGATTTTAAAACGGCACCTCACACTTAAAGGCTTCAGGTCTCAGGAAAAACGATGTCAGGTCTCGTACAATAAGGCATCAGATGAAACTGACTCGGACAAAAAGGCATTGGATAAAACGGCCTCAGACTGAAAGGACAAAACAGAAGGAAGCAAATTGCCCCACCTCAGTGTGACGTTACATGCATGTAGTTGTATAAAACATATCCCACTTGTAAATTTGTATAATCCGCAAGTTTTATTTGCATGTATAAAAAGTTAACTAAATAACACATTGCAAACTATAGTGAACATTTATGAAAGTTAACCATGGTTTTATTCTAATGTTTAAGTGTTATAACTGTTTTTTTGTCTTTTGTATAACAATAGTTTTACTACAAATACCATAAACTACAGTGTAACAAAACCATGGTTAACTACAATAACCATGTTTTTTGTTTTATTGATAGGCTAGTAAAATCATGGTTAATTTTCATACGGGAAGTGAAAATCTATTGAGCTATTAGACTGCGTTACTTTATGAGAGCTATAAGCAAAGCTGCTTTGTGTACAAAGGTTGCAAAGGAAATTTCTGCTTTATTTCTGCTGTTCCCAGCGCTACCTACTGTCAGAGTTGACACATAATGTTCTCCAGCCTTGTGCTCGTCAACATTCTCACCTGAGTTAACAAGACGATTACTGAAATGATCTCAGCAGGTCCTTTAATGACAGTAATGAAATGCAGTGGAAAGGTTTTTTGGGATTAAGTTCATTTTCATGGCAAAGAAGGACTATGCAATTCATCTGATCACTCTTCATAACATTCTGGAGTATATGCAAATTGCTATTATAAAAACTTAAGCAGCAACTTTTCCAATATTTATGTAATTCTCAAAACTTTTGGCCACGACTGTATTTAATTGTGTCTGATAGAGCTGAGATCTGTCTGTTCATCTCCTCATGCTTCTTCATCGTCTGACTCTTCTGTTCTTCCTCTTTATTCAGTGCAGTGATTGTTAATATGAATTGTTAAACTCTTTAATCTGCTGCTCTGTGACCTCAGACTGAGTCTGTTATTAAAACCGCTGCATTTCCATATAACGGGCTAAATATACTTTTTGTCAGGTCTGTGTTGAAGATGGTGATTCATCACAATGTCCTGTATTTTGTGTGTGTTTAAGCTGCGCCTTGAATTTAACAGTGTAAATCTATGTTGTCAATGTATATATATATTACGTATCACCTATATTTGTTACAGTATGCAAAACAAAAATGATATAATGCAAATCCAATGCACATTGTAGCTCCTGATGCCTGGATACATTTTTATTTTGCTGCCATCTACCAGCATCATGAGGTATTACAGGAAAATTAACCAACAAACATGGAAATCCATCTTTTAACTAAGAGATCCTCAACTTTTAAAAAGTAACTTTTCGTAGAAAAGGTTGTACAAAGAACCTAAATTGTGCTGTCCGGTGCTTCATATATATAACCTTTTAGGGGTTCCCATCATGGAATCATTTTATGGAGTTTGTTTTCATTTCATTTCATTTCTAATTTGGATTAAATGTTTTGAATCAAACAGCTCATAAACATACTTTATAACTTGATTTTTTTTAAATAACCTGTTATACATGAAAAGTATTCATGAATCATTTCTTTGTCTTGAAATTCCTTATTGGAACAGCTCACAACATTGCAGATGAATAAAGTCTGATTTTATTATCATATTGATCTTGGTCTGCTGGTATTTGGTCTCCTCAAGGATAACTTTTTTTTCCATGGCAAAAATATGCAAGACAAGCACCTGGTCTAACGACATGTTTTTTTTGCTCTGAAGGTTCATGTCCACCTAGGTCACCACAGGGTAATTTTATGAACAGGTCACATTTGAAAATTTTTTCCCATCAGGCCCCAGCGAGGATCGAACTCGCGACCCCTGGTTTACAAGACCAGTGCTCTAACCACTGAGCTATGGAGCCTTAGATGATGGCTGTCAATCACAGTGACATAAAGCACTTGCTTTGTTAGCTCAACAAAGACACACCCAAAGGAATTGGCAGGCAGCCTAAGATATCTTAACAGATGCTTCAGTGCTTTGACAAAATGTCATAGAAACTCTTGGTAAAGTGGCTCCAGTAATTTTCGTGGCCTTTTAATTTTTGTAAAATCTAACATGTAAGAAACGTGAATATCAAATCACATTCTGGCTTCAGTCTAACGTGATCAAAATAAACTTAGTTCAAACAACAAACTTGTCACCAATTCTCGTAGCCCATCTGACTTAATTTGATTGAAAAATGACTATTTAAAAATTCTTCTGAAAGGGTAAAGACACCTGACAAGAGCAAGACCTTCTGGTTCAGATACCTTTAAACTAAGTCACTCAGTATTAGTCAGAATGAAAGACTTCAGAGTGCAGAAGAATCAGATTTATTTGACTGTGATAAGTTCACTAATGAGTTTGAGACTCAAGATAAGATACAAACACACATGATTGCAGCAACTTAAATGTTTCATATCAAGGCAGATTCAGAACCATGATTCCTTATTCTTATTTTTGTCAGTTTGCAAAAAGCAAGAAGATTTATTGAAAAGGGAAACATCGTTATACAAGTTGAGACATTTGAAATGTTAATAAAACAATTTGTATCTGATCTTTAATTCTGTATTTGAAATAAGGAGTGGAACGTGAACTGTTTTATCAGTAAACATTTACCATCCTATTTGCATTTATCATGTTGAGGATCTTCTCCCGCATGCAGACAGGACACTGCCAGACTATCTTGGATTTCCAGTATTGCTGAAGACATTCTTTACAGATACTGTGACTACATGACCGAATAACAAGAAAACTGAAGATTTCAAAGAAGCAATTTTCAATTTTCTAATATTTGAAATGATCTCAATTCCTTTTTTAACTCTTTTTTGAGACGTCCTCAGTTCTCACCAATTCCTTTTGTGATTTGTAAGGGGGTGGAGTTTCTGAATACCCAGATTGGGTTTACCTGTCAATTAGGCTAAGATCTAAGCATCTCCTGAAAGGAAACTAAATACTTTGAGAGGCAGAATCTTGAGTTCCAATCCAAGCATATCACTCACCGATATAATGAAACATTTTAGCTGTTTGGATTTCCATGCGTATAGCATTAGCATATTTATATAAAATATAAAAATACTGTTATTCAGTGATTGTAATACAAATGTATTATCTGTAAATGAATTTATTTTTTCTTCCTGGTTCACTTCACATAAATCCAAATTTATGTTTTCATTTGAGCTCTTTGTGAACCTATGTACAAATGATTAGGCCTTTGATTCACATGCATTGATATAGCCAAATATTTTCTTTCAGGTGCCTTCTCAAACTTTCACAGCAGCAGCAGCAGTATTCATTCCTGCCTTTATGCGTTTAATTTGATATTTTTCACAGCGATATCCTAATCTTCAGAAGAGACGTGAATTGCACCGGCTCTCTCGTAAGAAATGAATAGTTTGCAGTTTTCATGAGCAGAAGCCAGTGTTGTGGCAAAAATTTAACTCATACCGCGTAAGAGACAAACTCGTGAAAATTGTCTTTATAATGAATTTATTCCTTGCAAGGAAGGTCAGACAGTCATACAGAAACACAGGTTACTGCAGAGTGCCACCTAGAAGGGTAGGTTTTCTCAGCTTTTATACTCCACCACACCCTTCAAGGTTACATCTCTTAAGGTTACAGTACTTTTCCATACATGGCAAAAAGAAAAGACACTGTACCATGACATAAGGCCTATAAAGGATGACCTATGATTACGCTTATAGAAAAACCCCTTATACTAAAATTTCTTCAACACCAGCTTCAAGTCTCACAAGAAGTTCGTAGGCCGCTCTCACTCTCTCTCATTCACATTTCCACAAAAAATATACTCTAAGAGATTCCACTAACTACGTCATTACTAAGATACTGATTGGTTTAGAAAACTAGACAAAACTGGTAATTTTCCACACATGGACAGATAGTCAGAAGCATATCTCCTTCCATCATGATGCTGACAATTGGACCCTGAACTTAGGGACAGGATGTCCTATTAAGTCAGGACAAGGTGTCTGCAGGTCTCAGAGTACCAGTTGTCCACCAGTACCCATAAAGGACTTTCCCAAACATACTGATAAGTTGTACTTTTCTCTCAGTGAGAGGTACAGACAATATTCAGAATTAGTTTCTAGTGTTTGAAAATGGAAAGGAAAATAAATGTTTTAATATGAGTTGAAGTTATTCAAATAATTAATATTTAGAAAGATAAATGTTATAATGTAATAACTTCATGATAAACCACTCAAAATATATATATACTGAAGCGGCAGTGGAGTCCAGAATCCACCCCTTCAATTCAAACTTTGGAACAAAAGGAGAAATAAAATGAGGATCGATATCGGTGTGGCTTTTCCGGGATGGCGAGAGCTTTGTGACAAACTTTGACTTGACAGAGACGGCGCTCTTGCACGTTATTAGACTGTAAGTAAATGTAGGCCACATAAGACTAATCAATGTTATATGTATGACATTCTAATGTTGATCTAGCTTACTGTTAAGTCTCATACAGCTAACAAACTAATACACAGAATAACATTACAACTTTCAACACACTCAAATGCAGTTTAGTATGATAGTGTAATGTTAGGCCCAAGCGCTGCATTACTTCACAATCTTAATTCGTCATGTAAACCGACCTCTATGAGTAGTATTTCAGCACTTGTGAGTGGTTCGGTAGAATGAAATGTTCCTTTATGTCCCCTGGGACTGATTTCTGTCTCTCATTAGCAATCGCGCCCACAATTCTCGGTCACCTTCACACCACAGTCATGTTAAAAATCTGCATTCACTCATCCATAAACATTATTAGATCCATCCGCATTACAACAAATTTCATGATTCCACATTCATTCCCTGCGTCATCAATCTACGTCTTTGTTATTGTTTTTATTGTTTTGAAGAATTTAGCAACCCAAAGCGGCGGGGGCGGGGGGGGAAAGCATATTGTGCCTTTAATCCCAAACTCCGGATTAAACCTGAGTTGACAGAGAACGTTTATACCGAGCGTTGTGAGCCAGTTGAATCTGATCTAAACCAAGTTGGATTTATCTGGATTTGTCAACTCTAAACCTACTCTGAAACTCATGCAACAGGCCTCTGATGTAGAAGAGTGAGGAAGATGAGCCATTTTTCACCTAAATTGCTTACTCCCATAAGGCAAGAGAAAATGATGCAGAGGTGACACTCTTTACTTCAATGTTTCTATAACAGGGCAATAAAAATATCACTAAAAAAAAAAGTAGTTGCCCAACCACTTTCAGAAAATAGGCTACCCTTGTTTGTACAGGCCTATCATTTACTGGCAAATCACCAGCAGATATATTTGTTAGGTGTGGGTTAATATTTAGGTTCACGGGTATAAAAGTCATTACACTTTCTATTTAGAAGATATGCCCTAATAAACAAACAAACACTTTTCCCATGTGTTCCTTCAAACAGAGACAGATACAATCAAATACCTTCAGTCTCTAATGATAATTGGAGCTGACACATTTTTGAAAATATTTTTCTTGTTAGAGCTTATTTTAGCTTTAATTATAATAACTACCGGAAAAAGTTAAGCTCAGCTACACCTCTGATGACGAAGCAGCTACGTAGGTGAACCAATCGTGTTGTCCGGGTGGTGTGGGCTGGAGGCGACCGAGGCTCGCAGGATGCGGGCGGGGTGAGTGTAAATGAACAAATGTAGCCTAATCAAGGATTGATCACGAACTGCAGTCACGCTCTAATATCCTCAGGTAAGAACGTTCATCTCTTGTTTAGTGGTAGTGAGTTGCGCGTGCAGTTCGTATCATGATGTTGTGTAATCATTTCCAAACCGCGCGTTTTAGACGCATTAGCTCATGTACACGGTACAGTCACGCAGTAAAACAGGAGAGGTTCCAGTACAAACCTTGTGTATTTTTTCACTTTAAATACATGGACATCTATCGGATTGAGTTTCTCTGCGATGATTTCTGTTCGATTATGTTGCCAAGCCCAAATGTAAACAATATGGCAACTTAGTAGCGATTATGAATGCTGGGTGATGTGGACGCTGCGTAGTCAACTGACCCTTTGCTCTTTTTCAGCTGTCGTTTTATCTGGAGATTGAAATTAAAATCTTTGTAACGTTGGATATTGGTTCTATGGTATGGTGCATGTTACTCGCTTCGTGGTGTTAAAACTGCGCTTGAAGTCGTGTGTTGTTTTTAAGAGTACTGCACTTTTATTTGAACCCTCAGTATTTATCTTGCTCATATATATATATATAACCTTACACATTATGGAGTTTTCAAAGGTTCAGTAACAAAGTTAGAATACATTTTTGTTTTAGTATCGCAAAGAATGCGCTAAAGAATTCTGCAATCGTAAATACGAGTTTCCTATTTAAAAATGGACGTGAATGCTCTCTCAGGACGTATTTACCACTGGGAAGCTCGGGGATAATTTTTATTCCCGAGTACCCGAGTTGGGCGTGCCACAAACTTTAAACATGGCTGAGAGAGTTGTCATAGTTTTGGTAAACTTCTATGGCGGTGAATGAGAGACTAAATATATTTGTTCCCATTTGCTCAATTAGAAAAAGAAAACACGAGTTTTCCACAACTTTCAAAAAGAGGAAATAAATCGAGATTGATAACGACAGTTAGAAGGAGAAAGATGTCAGTTTTGCGTCACTCCCATAGCCCCTGCATTAGAAACACCCTTTTTTTTGTAATTTGAGGCAAAGGTAAGAAAATATATAGTTATAAATGCACAGAAATGTTTGTAAATTGAAAATATAAAAAAAAAACTTCACAGGATTAATGATGCGGGAGACCGTTAAAATGCGTCAGCGCAGACTGTGAAAAGGGTCCATTCCAGATTCGTCATTGAATTGACTATCTAGAGAGCATGATGAAAGTTAATGGTTGTCACTGAATGGGACACTTTCCCCAATAAATAAGCAAGAATTTATTATTGTTATTTCTGACATCCAAGCACTTCAATGTGACAAGCTTGTTGTCAAGACTAAATTTATGATAGCATGTGAAGGCAGTATAAGAATTCGTAAAGTTTGTTTGAGTAGCAAACTGAGAGCTTTCCGGACGTTGGCCCCATTCTGTTTACACCACCACGCTGGCAGGCAGGGACAGCCGGGAGTGGATATGAAATGATTGGCGCCAACATGAATAAAAAATTAAAAAAAACGGACCTGTACATAGCAAAACTTATTAGATTAAACATAAAATATCCCTTCAATGCCCCCATGGTACTTCTAACATGTATTGATAAAGGAACGGATGGCTTTCCTGACCTGCAGTATCCTAATATCTACAGCTAACTCATCAACTTTCCTTCTTCCTACTGCGGAGACTCTTTAAAAGCCTACAAAATCATAGCTGATCATAGCTGTACAGGGGGGTTGTTATATCTCATCTCCATAAATATATCTAATAGTAAAGCTAAAGCAAGGGCTAAAAATCAATTTATCCCTTGCTGAAATGGTCGTGGAGAGCACAGTTCATGGTTGCATAGCAACGACAGAAGCGCGAGCTCCCGAACGCTTGCAGAAGAAGGAGGAAGCGACGCGGCCGCGCTTTACACGCTTTTTTAGGCGCGATATGTGAACGACCCCTAAAGAGGCAGAAAGCATCGCTATCACTGCTGACGGTTGGACTTCTCTGTGTACGCAGAGCTATATCACAGTTACAGCCACACAATCAGTAGTGACTGGGAAATAGTCAACTTTGTACTGCAGGTAAAGTGAGACTGAAAACAGAAAACAATTGGTTGATTTTGTGGCAAAACATTTAGCAGTGTTTGCATGTTTTACTGCAAATAATTCATTAAAATAGAAGTAAAATGACATGCAGTACAAGTTGATTTCAAATTGCACCAACATTTTTGCATTTTATGATTTTCAGTTGAATAAAAGACTATTTTCCCTTCATGCGCTTCATTATGGAGGATTTCTTAAAAATACTATAAAAATCTCGTCTCGTGAACCCAATCTCGTGTCTCGTCTCGTGGGATAGTGGTCTCGTCACACCCCTAATAAGTCATGTTATTTCTAATTACATTTTATTTCATAAAATAAGAACGAAAATGGCTAACAGGACCAGAGGCGCGAAAAGACAGATTGAAAATACAAAAATTCCTTAAAGGCGACCGACTTGAAGGCCAGGGAATAATTGCATTCTACATTGGGTTAAAATCCAATCCAGTAGTTTTTTATGCAATGGCTTAATGTTACATGGGACGGTAATAGGCCACTGGGACAGTCAACGTGTCCAATGCCAAGAATGTATTATAAATAGCCTTGGGTCACTCTCCCATCCTGAACGGAATGGATTTTCCATGCCTTGACCTTAGCCTTGACTTAGACGTTGAGAGTAATCTTCTGATGACTACAGTAATTTGTGTGTTGATCAAGAACTTGATAATCATGACAATCATAAAATAATCTAGATGATCACTAACGAGACTTGAAGTCCAGGCAAATCTGAGGTTTGTTTAATTTTTATTATTAATGACCCTATGGTTTTCTTCCAGGTTCTTTGAGGGTAAGGTCAAATCATCATGGCTGCTACCTCCCAGGTGTTCAGGGTCATCCATGGCAGGAGATTTGGTCAAATCCTGGTGCCAGCCATAACATGCCAAAACTGCAGTCTGTCTCCTCATCCCTGCACCAATGCAACTCCGCCACATAGCTTGGTTCAAAGATGGCGGCACCAGTCACGGGGATACAGGACCTCACCTGCATGGCACACATATTACCTGACCCCACCTCAGGTTAACAGCATCCTAAAGGCTAATGAATACAGCTTCAAAGTTCCTGAGTTTGATGGCAAGAACCTTAGTTCAGTCATGGGCTTTGACAGCAACCAGCTACCGGCAAACGCACCCATTGAGGATCGGAGAAGTGCAGCAACGTGCTTGCAGACACGTGGCATGCTTTACGGAGTATTTGATGGCCATGCGGGCTGCGCTTGTGCTCAGGCGCTCAGCGAGCGGCTCTTCTACTACATTGCCGTTTCATTGCTGCCGCATGAGACGTTGACAGAGCTGGAGAACGCTATGGAGAGCGGACGAGCTCTTCACCCAATTCTGCAGTGGCACAAGCATCCCAATGACTACTTTAGCAAGGAAGCCTCGAGGCTCTACTTTTCCAGTTTGCGCACATACTGGCAGGAACTTCTGGACCTGAGCGTTCCTGGGGAGCAACCGGATGTTGCCGAAGCTCTGGTGAGTGCCTTTAAAAGGTTGGACAATGACATATCCCTCGAAGCGCAGGTTGGCGACCCAAATGCGTTCTTGCACTACTGGGTGCTTCGTGTGGCATTCTCAGGTGCTACAGCATGCGTTGCACACATCGATGGTAATGAGCTGAACATTGCCAACACTGGGGATGGCCGTGCAGTCTTGGGTGTACAGGAACCCGATGGCTCTTTTTCTGCCTTGACACTCACCAATGACCACAACGCGCAGAACGAATCCGAGGTGCTACGAGTGAAGTCTGAGCACCCGCTTTCCGAGGCCAAGACTGTGGTGAAGCAGGATCGTCTCTTGGGGTTACTCATGCCATTTCGCGCCTTCGGAGACGTTAAATTCAAGTGGAGCATCGAGCTGCAGCGCCGTGTTCTTGAGTCCGGACCGGACCAGCTCCATGAGAATGAGCACGCAAAGTTCATCCCACCGAACTACCACACGCCACCCTACCTAACGGCGGCACCGGAGGTGACGCGACACCGCCTTCGTCCGCAGGATCGGTTCCTGGTGCTGGGCTCGGACGGGCTGTGGGAAACATTACACAGGCAGGAGGTGGTGAGGATTGTGGGGGAACATCTCACTGGAGTGCACCAGCAGCAGCCAGTCACTGTTGGTGGCTTTAAGGTGACCTTGGGTCAGATGCAGGGATTGTTGCAGGAGAGGAAGGCTCGCATCTCCTCCACCTTCGAGGATCAGAACGCAGCTACACACCTGATTCGCCACGCGGTGGGGAGTAATGAGTTTGGAATGGTGGACCATGAGAGGTTGTCAAAGATGTTAAGCTTGCCAGAGGAATTAGCTCGCATGTACAGGGATGATATCACTATCATTATAGTGCAGTTTAACCCTCACGTCATTGGTGGACAGTAAAACCAGATAGACTCTTTTGTCCACTCACTCTCTGTTACAAATCTTGTGCACAATCTCATCGCTGCATTACATCAGTAATATCAGCACAGCAAAATGTTACCTATACTAGAGGAATGTATTACATTTTTATTTTCACATATTCATGGCAGCTGCCTTAGAGGGGAATCTCACTAGGTAAGTGGTGTTGATTCCCAAAGTTATGAGGAATGAAGCCAAACAGAAAAAGATATCCTGAGCCCACCACAGACCCGCTATCACAATTAAACGGTCACAATGCAACACAAATTCACAAATCAAGACTGGAACTCTCACATCTTGTAAAATTTATTAATGTAGATTAAGCAGATTTTGCACTGAGGAGGGACTTTAAGTAGTGAGGATGACTGCAATGTGCCAAAATGTGCTTTTATGTTAAATGCTATTAACTTTTGAATGAGTGGAAAAAGGAAAATAAAATAAAGGTCATTTTAAAAAACGAGTGAAAGAATGACAATAACAAGCGAAATGAGAGTGCTCTGTAACTGAGATATGTTGAATGAGAAAATAGTTCACCCAAAAATTGTTGTCATGTCATTACAAACCTGTATGACTTTTTCTGTTTTCAAAAATGAGATATTTTGAAAAATGCCCTGGATATGTTGATTACAGGGACATAAAAGCAGCAGTGAATGTTTTTCAGAATTTCTCATTTTCTGAGTGCTTTATTTTAGTACCATTATTTTGAAATTAATTGCAGCATGAAATTAATATACTGTTTTTAATGAAGCACATCTTGAAGTTCAACCAAATTATCTTCTCATTACTGTAAAAGTCCTGATAAAGAGGTATGCTTTATTTTTTTTTACCTGTACATGGAAACCGAAGTGGGTCATTTGATAGTTTGTGCAGTAGGCCTAAGGCAAAAAGTTCCAAACATGTGTAATGTTAATGCTAATAACAAAACGTTTCTCTCCGTTACTTTCACGTTTTTTTTTTTTTTCAGTCCCCTCTTGACAGCAATTCTATATTTATAATGCTGCTGGCCATTGCTGAAATTCTGTTTACTGAGGTGTGGAGGATTCTCTGAAAGGTGAAGGACAGGTATTTAAAGAATCGACACAAAGTGTTCTTGTAAGGCACGCAAACACGCCTGTATGCTTACACTGCTGTGGGCAAATGTGAACCTGAACGATTTGCTTTATGGGTTGTGTTTCCAAGTAGTAATTGAGTTGATTTTTCTTTTCTTTTTTTGTTTTGTTTTTTTTCAGGTGTCACAACATTTTTCAAGTGACGACTGGGCACAGGGTAGAGATTAGAACTTGAGTTCAGTGTTATGTTTTTGGTCGAGGGTTATTGGTCAAGGTTAAAACCATAGCTACTTTCTTGCCTGGTTTCAGTATGTTCTTCTCAGCTCTTGCACAAGAACACAGCGGATTACCACATGAAATGTTTTGAATTATAGTCAATCAGCAATAAGTGTTAAAGAATACTGTTATAAAGGTATAGGCTTGCTAAAGTGTAAATAGAAACTACTTTATATTGGAATTGCTTAATACTTGAAGTAAATGTATGCTGCAGCTTAAGTTTGAAATGTTTAACACTATTTTGCAGCAATGTCAAGTGTATTTAACAACACTATATTACTATGTGTTGGTGCATGAGCATGGCTTGTGCGAGGTCTCTTGCTTTTTGTATTTAAAATGTTTTAATAAAAATGTTGTAACCCATTATTGTCAGTGTTTTGTATTTTGTTGTAATTGATGCATGCAAACTAAAGGTTTCAGTTTCTAAGCAGAATAGTCCAGGGAAGGAGACCCAAACAGATCAAGGTGACTTGTTGCCAGAAGTTGCATTCCAGTCTAGGAATCCACATTTATTTAGTATGAATGATTGAACTTTGTTTGTCTCTTTGGAGTGCTGCCCAAACAGAGCAGTTGGTTCAGGGACTGGGGTCAAGTCACCCTGGTGTCAGATCACAGTCTCTGCTTTGGCAAACTGTAAGTAGGTCAGTCTATCATAAGGCTCTGTCATGACATGGCAATTTTGAAACTTTAAATGTCAAGAGTTTAGTGAGTCCTAGGACATGCATATCTGCAGGTTTGAAACTGCATAGTCAATTTAATGGGCCTAACCCAAATTCCTAAAGTCAGGTTGTTCATCATCCTGACACTTAAGTTCAAAAGTTTGGGGTCGGCAAGATTTTTAAAAATGTTTTTGAAAAAAGTCTCTTCTGCTGGCCGAGGTTTCTGAATTTTTCAGCACCGTTACTCCTGTTGTCAGTGTCACATGATCCTTCAGAAATCATTCTAATATGCTGATTTGCAGCTTAAAAACATTTAAATAATGTTCTTTGTTTCAACCTTGCGCTGCTTGATTTATTTAATGATTCTTTGAATAAAAGGTTCAAAAGAACAGCATTTATGTGGAATAGAAATCTTTTGTAACGGTTAAAAGTCGTTACAGCCTATAAAAAAAACGTACTGACTCCTAACTTTTGAATAGTGGTATTAATGTGGTATTATACACATTATTCAAGGCAAGACTTCTATACTCACTGTTATACAGTATGTTACAGGGGATCTTTGCTCCATCTCTTTAAACACCGAGGGGTCATTGACCAGAAGGGAAAAAACAGTGAACCTTACTATCATTCTGACATTAGTTTGCAGAAAGATTCCTGTAACATTAGAAATCGAGGAAATTAATTTTGTATATTGAAAAAATGAAAATGAGGAAAAGACATTTTTATCGTGCGAATAGCGTCTCATCCAATTCTCCACCTGGGGGCGCCAATGGTTAACAATAGCAAATGGCTGGCAATGAAGTGTCAAAATCAATATATTCTACAATATAGTTTAAAAACACCCATAACTAAACATTTTCTGTCTCTAGTTTAGTACACGTGCGGAGCAGTTTTTGTTTATACTGTGGAAGGTGTGCGTATACTGCATCAATAACTTTGAGCTTTGAGCAAATTCCAAAATGCCCTGAACGTTTGACTCCAATCCAGCTAATGGGTACATGTGAGGACTACACGTACTATGGCAAGCCGTTTTAACTTTTATTCATTCTAAGGATCTGAACTTTCACTAGTTCAAATATTTATTCTTGATATCAGGAATTAGATTTCCACTAGTAACAAAATTCATTCTTGATATCAACAATTCAATTTCCACAAGTAAAAACTATCATTCTTGATATCAACAATTGTATTTTTACAAGTGAAATCTCGCCATAGGCTGCCATTCAAATTCAATTGTTGATATCAAGAATTCATTTCTTACTAGTTGAAATTCCAGTTTCACATATCAGGAATACAATTCTTACTAGTAACAATGCAAATTTCTGATATCAACAATTACATTGTTACTAGTGCAAATGTCTATTCTTGATATCAACAATTTAATTTCTACTTGTAAAAATATTCATTTTTGATATCTGAAATGAATTCCTGATATCAAGATAATTTTTGATATCTAAAACGGCTTTCTTACTAGTAACAACCACATTCATGATATCAGAAATAAACTTTTTTACTAGTAGCAATTCAATTGTTGATATCCAGAATAGACATCTGCACTAGTAGCAATGTAATTCTTGATATCAGAAATTGCCATGGTTACTAGTGGAAATCTAATTCCTGATATCAAGAATTAACATTTTAACTAGTTAAAATGTAATTGTTGATGTCACAAGTTCATATCCTGAGAATGAATAAAAGTCAAAACGGCTTGCCATACACGTACAAGTCTGGAAAATGTAAGGTTGGTGGTCAAACAGAGATAAATAGGTTTAATATTATTTCCTATTTATTCACTTTTTTTCTAGGAAAGAGTCCAGATTGTCTGGAGTGAGATGGGCCTGCTAGCTGCTGTACTGTGAGCATGATGATTCATTCTCAAGCCTGATGTCATCATCACTGAACATCATCAGCGCCACTGACTCATTCTATCAATCATAACTGGATAAGACATTTATTTAAATACACTTAGATTCAGTGGTGGATCTAGACAAATTTGACTAGGGGGGCCAAGGAGGGGCCCGTGTTTAACCAGAGGGGCACATTAAAAATGGTAACAAATTATATTTAACGATCATAAACTTTAGTTTACTTTACAATCATATAAACATTTATCACAACATTGTACAAGAGTGCGTGCAGGTGCAAAAAAGGTTCATCAATGTTGATGATTATCAATGATTTGTGAAGGATCATGTGACACTGAAGAATGGATTAATGATGATAAATTCAGCTTTGATCACAGGATATAAATTACACTTGACTATATATTCAAATAGAAAACAGTTATTTTACATTTTAATAATATTTCACAATATTACAGCTTTGTTGCATTTTTAATAACATAAATGCAGCCTTGGTGAGCAGAAGAGACTTCTTTCAAAAACAACCAAAATATTACCGTTTCCATACTTTTGACTGGTAGTGCATATCTGCATGTACTGCATGTATTTTAAAATGTAGGCCAAGTATTTATTTAAAAAAAGAAACAAATTAGAGCCATATTGACACAAAAAATTATTTACAGGAGAAAGCACCATTTTAAGGACATACAGTAGGCCTATACAATGAAATTATAATTGAACTGCTTTGCAAATAGTAATAACCTTCTTCATCACAAACCTGATGGTGCAGTACTTGATCCACATGGATCCACTTTCTGTCCCTCTGGCTGTTCCTCTCTCTGTCCCTGTATGTTTTCTTCCTCCTCACCCTCTTCTTCATCCTCCTCATCCTCTTCATGCTCCTCACCCTCTGGAATTTCCCTCGCTGTGTCAGAGTCCTCGCTCTCTCTGGCCTCCACTGACTCCTCTGGCTCTCTCTCCTTCTGCTCCTCAACTCTCCCAATTTGTTTCTCTCACTTTTTTGTTTACTGGGGCAAAAAAAGGAGCTATGTCCCTTCCTCGTTTCATGATAACTATCTGAAGAAAAAAAAACGTGCATTACGTTTCGTTGCCTAACCATCCCTCCCTACTTAACAGATAGCCTGTTGATTACTTTACTCAAATGTATGTTATCGCAATACAACAGCCAAGACAGATGAAGTCTCGTGGTTAACATCACAACATTGTGTAGACCTAGCAATGATAGTGACATCTGTATATTCGCTCCTGCTTTGATGAGTTTGCTTAGATATTGAGTTTCTGAAAATATTTTTTTTGGTCAGCACAGCGTAGGCCTCCGTGTAGAACCGCCACTGCTTCGATTTAAATGTGAGTTTTCTACATTGCAACAGTTACACGCATAACTTCACTTCACATGTTAGCTTAATCCATTTGAACTGGCTGATAACCAAGTATAAAATTCACAAATAAATGTAGATTTGTTTGTAATCCAGTACAGTTATGTCTACAATGGTGTCTTACACCAGTTATGTTCTTCCTGTTATTATCAGTTGGCTTGACTAGACTATGTTGACAGACAAACACATAAAAATCTTGACTATGATGAGTTGAGAACAAAGAGACCAATTAAACCACTATCAGTTGCATCAGTTAAAGTGTAGTGTAGAGGAGAGTCAGAAAGTATATATTCAATGCACACATTTTTGGTGGCTCATATATGGTGGTAATATACAAAAACATATACTCTGGTCTTTGGATAGGTTGTTATTTCATTTTAATAGTTGAAATAGTCTTCAGCATTATAGAATTGCCATTATTTGTTACACTAAACTTTCAGCTGATGATTATAATCCTGTGCTTATAATTCTCTATGGCCTAATTAAGTTAACATTTAAGATGTGTGGTTAAACTTGGTTGGGGTGTTGATATATATTTAATTGAACAATGAAAATACTTGCAATATTTTTTAGATTTTGAATGTTATCTTTCAAACTGTTAGAAAACAACTCCAGTTGTACTGTCATTCACACTTTTTAATTTCAGAGATTTGTTGCCTTATTGAAAAAAGGGGCACTTGCTTTCATTTGTTTCTGTCATACAGGACTTACCAGACTATTTATACTCACCTGGCAATACAATGAGTTTAATACCTTGATTAATTGCACAGTGCTCATAGATGGCAGTTGCACTGAGCAGATGAAGTGCATGTGCTCTCGCTGCACATCGAGCGCTCGGTAAGCCTGTGAATGAATGCAGATGGGGTGGTCTGTATTACTGGTGAGTTAGTGCTGGGCTACAGATGGGAGTGTCAGCTAACACTGTTATGATTTTAATATATTCTCAAATTTGGCTCTGCTTCTTGTAACAGTTGTTTTGTTTTGCAGAAGACCATCCAAACTGCCTAAAAGATGCATGTGTGTTATAAGAACAGGAATCAGCTCCTTTTTTCTTGTTTCTATGATTTTGGCTGTTGACAACACGTGTTATGTGGGAGGGATAGAGTCAGAAGTTGAGATGATGATCAGATGGCTAGGCAAAAAAGAATAGAGGAACTAGATAGACTGTATCTACCACTCATTCATCCATCCATCCATCCATCCACCCATCCATTTTCAGCCACAGGCAAGGTCAAGAGAGAAGAGCTGCTCATCTGTCAGTCCATCTGATCATCCTTGGCTGTGTTAGCTAGGGGTAAAGCCAGGGCTTTCACTGTGGAGAGCTTCTGAGTCTAGTATAGATTGAAAACCAAACTGAATGGTGCTGTGAAACATATGAGAGAGAGATTAATGTAAGTTGCCTGGTCCTAAATTGAATTTGAAATGAATTTCACTGTCGGTAACCATTAACAATTAAACGGTTAGTTCACCCAAAAATTAAATTTCTGTCAATAATTACTCACCCTCATGTCGTTCCAAACTCCGTCTTTGGAGCACAAATTAAAATATTTTTATCTCCAATAGAAAGTAAAGAAATGACCACATTCAAGGTCCAGAGAAGTAGTAAAGACATCGCTAAAATAGTGACTACAGTGGTTCAACCTTAATGCGACGAGAATACATTTTTTGCGCAAAAACACAACAAAAATAATGATTTTGTTTGACAATTCAAACAATTCTTCTCTACCCTTTCAGTCTTCTACGCAGTTGACACAGTGCAGCGCTTCGGTGTTTACGTCCGAACGCTGGCTCAGTATTGGCCGACGCTGTTCACGTGAGCAGCATGCAGGAGATGAAATCTTGGATTTCATCAAAAATATCTTAATTTGTGTTCTGAAGATGAATGAAGGTCTTATGGTTTTGGAACCGTACGAGGGTGAGTACTTAATGACAGTGAAATGTGACACCATATAATTGAAGAAACACATTCAGATGAACAGAACAATCCCCCACCCCACCTTTTTTTTATAGTCTATGGTTGTAACGCATTGGGATTTAAACCTGACAAGTGCCAGTCACTAAACTGCTAGATAGCTATTAATATTCACACGACCAACTAACTGAAATGTTTGAATTATTTTAGCTTGCTGGGGATTAAAAATACAGGTTTTCACTTCAGATGATTAAAGTACAGATTATCTGCACTTTTAACACTCTTTGTATGGAGTCCAAAAGCTTAATAATGATTTTCATCTATATTTTAATCATACTGTGTTTTCCCAATTCCCCAAGTTGATAGTGTAAACACAACTCTCCAGTCTCTTAACTAGTTGTCACCCATGACACCAGAGTGTAGGACGATAAGTAGCTCTGTGTGTCTTGAGTCCAAAAATGGACACAGAACCCCCACCGGAAGAGCTCTGGCTAATATCATGAGGTATAACCATGTTTTTTACTATTACTCTGTGACAAACTCCTCACTCAAACTTTCTCAGTGAGTTCATTTTCTTTTGTTTTTGTGTGTTTGTTATGGAACATTGCTAAGAGACGGACACATATGAAGGTAATAGATCAGCATGAAGAGATACAGACTAGTGATACACATCGAGAATTTATGAGAGTGAGTTTTAGGCATCTCTGGTTTGTTTGATTTGCCTCTGTGTCACTAGACGGTTACATCTGTCACTTTCAAGATGTATGATAAAACCTTATAGAAACACAGCACGTACAATTATATAAGAATTATATAAGATTTGATCTTAGAAACAAAGACTTTACTCTTTAATAATATTTAGAATGGAAAAAAATATCCTTAATGCTTAAAAGCTATATCATTATCTTGCCATTTTTTTTATTACTATATAATTTACATCTTAACATGTTTAAATGTGGGACAATTGTGAAGTTATTCCAAAAACAAAAACATTTCACTATAATAAATAAAAACAGTATCTGGGACAAAGTATTACTTTATTTACAGAATGAACAATTTCAAAATTTCAGTCAAATAAGTCAAATGTTGTCATTCTGTGATTTTTATACCTTCTTCAATAATGGAATTACACTGCAGGTCTGAAGTGCATTTAATAGAACCTGACCGTTGACCTGCACAAGACATCCTTTAGCAGAAAAGTCAAAAACAAAAATATCACATGGAAAGATTTGAGCTAATTCTTGGATAATGGGGAATAAATATAAGATTTCGTTTTTTTAGGTTTAATCCGTAAACCTAATCCCAGAATACCAGAATACAGCTGATTTTGGTCAGATATTTAGAGCTTTTAAATATAAAATATTTAATAAAACTGCCAGGCGAATAAGTTACTGTTAAAACTGTCAGATGATGCAAACCTTGAACATATCTATGTAATGATAATAAACCACTTTACAAAATAAAGGTGTGTGTGTGTGTGTGTGAGTTGAGGGTCATGGATGTCAGTTTGCCTGGATTGTGTACTGAATATTTTTTCCACTTGGCGTTCTATCTCGACTCTAGAGCATTGCTTTATTCTCTCCTCCGGTTGCTTCTCTGCTCTGATCCTTCTTCTTGATTCGGTAAACTACAATGAGCAGGAACAGAACTAGGAAAAAAAAAATTCAAACTCAATTTGCTTGTTTTTATGTTTTAAATATTTATAGAGGAAAATGAGTTCCAACATAGCAGTCTTACTGATGAAGCCGAATATTCCTGCCAGTATGCCAATGGTGCTGCCCATGCCAAGCTTCCAGCTGTGAGCTTCTGGCTCCATGTAACAGTAGCCCAATTTAGTGCAGTTACATATACGCACTGAGAGAAAGACAAATCTCAGCTTAGATATCATACCACGCTAAACTGCGAGTCTATGAGTACGTTGAAAGTTATATATGAAATACGGTTAAAAAAAATAGTTTACCATCAAACTTTTGAGTGATACCCATCCCAGCATTGTCTTTGATGTTGATGGGAACGGTAACGTTCTGATCACTTGAGGGCTTCTTCTTCAGAATCAGCTCCGCTGAGGAACCTGCAGACACCCAAACAGGTTTACATACAGCAGTCACACAGAAGGGCTTTTCCCACTTGAAATAGTGAATACTGGGTCATTCTAAACCCTGGGTAAACATCTTGCTTCATGTTTCACATTGCTCCTAACAGTAGCGGCTCTTGGGCAGATTCTGGTTTATGATAAACATTTGGTAAGCTTCGTAATTAGAGCGCGCTGCAGTTCCATTTTTCACCGCAGATTTATATTGGAATTTTGTGGGGTGCTGTAGAGCTGGGGAGTGCCCCGAGACCGGCTGCCCCGCTTTAGGCCCCCATATACTCACAGCGAAGTTCTTTTTCGTTCTTCGTTTAGGGGTGAAACGAAGGTCGAAATAAGTGAGCAGCGGTATACATCTCACGCGATGGTTAAATGATTATGTAAATATTTGATGCACGCTTTCCTCACAGTAACAAAGTACACACAACAAAAATGAGAAAACGTTTTTATAGAAAGCATAAAAAAACATTGATCATAACAACATGGGTATGTTAGAGCACGAGCTCTGCAAATTAGCACTCCAGTAAAGTCACGTCACATATTTATATGTAGCATTTTATTCAGTAGATTGCTTAAAAGCAAGCAGCTTCTGTATCAAACATGAAAAACAGTGTCAGTGCCTCATTTCCTCAGAAACACTTCATTTTTTAATATAAAACGGCTCTCCAGTGTGTTCATGTTTCCACTCGAGGAGATTTCACCTCGACGGATTCAAAACGAACTTCGTTTTGGTCTGATTTTGTTCGAAATGACGTCACATCAAGTATATCGGGGCCTTTAGTATCATAATACATGCCTGCCAAATCCATGCGCTAAATTTTAATATATCCTGCTCACTTTACGACTTAAAATAGTCTATAAAATCCGAACAATATTTGTTGCGGAATGCTGAACACATCTCTTACAAGTTTGCATCCCCACCAGAAGCCTGCGATCACTAAAGGAGCGGAGAGGCACAAAATCACTCTCCAGAACATTCTCGTCCACTGTACATTGCAGGTGGAATGATCTCCCTACCTTCATCAGGAATGAAGAATCCCTGGCAATATTCAAAAGATAGCTGAAAGCTCATCTCTTTCGTGATCATAAAAAAATCCCTCCCTATTCTAGCGTATACTACTCAATGTCCGAAACTTGTGTTGTGAGTTCCTGTGGCAATTTACCTCTTCATGTTAAATCACTTCCTCAATTGTAAGTCGCTTTGGATAAAAGTGTCTGTCAAATGAATAAATGTAATGTAAATGTAAAGAGTTCTGTGTTTGGTTGACTATTTTGGTGGGGCTCTGCCCGACCTGCCCATAGAGACAAGCCGCGACTGATTTCTAATTTAACCGTGGTTAACAATGAATCCTAGGTGTTCATTAGCTGCTCTTTCATACTGTACATTCCTAAACCCTAAATTAACATTCTTATTTACATATTTGTTGTGTCAGTGTCACTGATTGGACAAATACAGCACGCGACCAGTTTATATAAAGGCTCTAGCACTGCAGCCTCATATTATATATTGCTGAATGGACTTTTCGAACTTTTTGACACCATTTGACATTTTTCCACTCAAACCCTGAAATATAGCCTACTGTTTATTCTGTGTTTCTGTGGCTTTTACAAAGCAGGTGAATATGAGGCATGTGATTGGCTGTCTGTTGCTAAGCATCTAATTGTAACATTGTAACTCAGCTTTGTTTACCACATTTGGCACAAAAGCAGTGCTAACTTCTAAATTACGAGTGTGAAACGTTCCTTTACCCAGGGTTAAAAGTAGGGTTTAGAACGGAGATAACCCAGAGTTAAGCACTGTGCGAAAATTGCATAAGCCTGTTTTTTTTTAAAAGCTACAGTGGCTAAACCAAAGATCTGCTCACCATCCACAGGTTTGATCTCAAAGTTGGGTGACTTGCGGTTAAGGGAGAAGGTGAAAGGCTCTCCATAGGGGTCAGCATCCTTATCTACAGCAGTGAGGGTCAAGGGTTTCATTTCTTGAATGCAGATGAAGTTCCGTGTCAACTGAAGTTTAGGGTAGTTGTCGTTCACATCCAGCAGCTGAATATTCACCTTCATCTCAGCCTCCTGCTTGTCTCCCTCTGAAAGGAACAGAAATAGATTGTGATATTTACCAAATGATGCTGGCCTTGAGAGACACAATGCATCAGAGTTCTGCTGTCTCACCTGTCTCATAAGCGATGACTGTGAGAGTGATCTGCTCCACCGTCTCTCTGTCTAGAGCAGCTTTAGTCTTCAGCTCACCGGAGTCAGCGTCCAGCTCCAACCAGTTATGTTCATCTCCTTCCATCTTCAACCTGACAAACAGAACATTTGAAAGCAATTACATAAAGAGGATTTAAAAATGCTAATTATTACTAACAAGAGTTACGGCTCCCAGACAGATATTTTAAATAATATACAGTGGAGTTGAAAAGTGTCAGAGCATTTTGAAAATCTGATGTTTTTTTTTAAATCAAAATAATAAATAAAAATAAATGAAAAATCAATGCAAAAAGAAAAAACATTTAAAATGATTCACTATTTCACTGTCACTAATTAAATATGTAAAGTTGTGACACTGATAATGTGTCTCTTAAACTTTAAATAAAAGGTCAGATGTTCCTGCTTCCATTGAAACACAAGATACTTTTTGGATTATCTCAACATGATCATCAAGTTTTACCACAAGTTTTAACTTGTGAAACGCATGTACCTTGTGTGCTTTAACTTAAATTGTCGTTCTAATAATTTTGATTTAAAAAATGTATTACATGATAAAAATACAAAATATAATTTTCACTTATAAATACTAATAAACAAAAATTATATCATATCAAATCCCCTTCTTTAGCACAAAAAATAATCAAGCGTTTAATTTTGGTTCAGCTTTTTCTCATTCTAGAGCAAAAGGCCAGGAGATTCCTTAAGGAAAAATCTTTAAATTCATAAATTCTATATCCAGTTCTAAGTAACCAAGGCACGTTTGCATAGAATTTTACCAGCATATATATATATATATATATATATATATATATATATATATATTATTGGTCCACCAATATGCTTGAAATTATATGTGTTCAGATCTCTTGCTTTTATAAGTCTGAACACATAACTGATGGAACAGAACTCTCTCTTCAATAATGTTGAGAAGCAGCATAATCAAACCACTGCGAACAAACAATTTCATGTCATATATGGTCTGATTATGAAGGAGACACAATGCAAAGCATTACTTGATAGTCTTTCCCTCTGGATCCTTGGCTTCAGCTTTCATTAATACGGTTCCAATCGTGATGTTTTCTGGGACATTGACATTAAGAGCATCCACTTCAAATTCTGGGGGCTCGTCCACGTCCACTAGCTGAATGACAACGAATGCTGTGGCATTCTCATTATATTCCACTCCTTTGATCAGGGGCTCTGGATTACGGGCATCAATCTGAAGGTTGTAGACGCTCTGGAGCTCGTAATTCAGTGGCTGAAGATCGGGAATATGAAAACAAAGAAATATTAAAGGGACAAAAAGCAGAAATGTACAAAATGTTTACAAAATGAGTCGTCTTGTTACCCGAGCAATGTAGACTCTGCCCTCTCCGGTGGTCTCATCAACTTCAATGGCGAAGAGGTCATGTGGGTCTCCAGCAGAGATGTGATACTCCACCCTAGAGCTTCCTGTTCCTGGGTCATCTGCATCTGTGGCTTTGATGGTGAGTAAAGTGGTGCCCACTTCAGCCAGTTCAGGAACACTGTGGGTCCCATACTGCAACAAGGAAGAAAATTAGCAGAGATTTAATTTTCAATAATCTATTGGAAGAAATAATGTAATTTATGCAAGTATTTAAGTAGTAAAATAAAATATATACATCTATTTTCTCGAAGACAGGGATTTCATTATTGATGTCGATGACCCTGATGATTGCTTTACATTCTGTTGTGTAAACTACAAACAAATGCCAAAGTTAGGATGCACATTCTTTTCATAAATGTTCATTTTCATTTCATTTGAGTTCAGTTTCCATGTACCTTGATCAGTCACTTTGAAGATGAGCTCATACTGAGACACCTCTTTCCTTTGAAAGTTTTTATTGGCTACTTTGATTTCACCATTTACTTGGTCAATGGTGAACATTTTGTCAGAGGGCTTGGTAGGCGTCTGGCTCAAGAGTGTGTAGGTTAGTAATGAGTTCAGTGAGTTCTCCTCATCACTATCATGAGCAGGCAGAACACCAATCAGATTACCTAAACACATGCATATCATTAAAAATGACAATGAGGGAAAATGGCAAAAAGTTAATCATTGAAAAAAGATCATCCAATCCGAGAAGTCTGAGAACACATTGAAAATCTGGGATTCAAAACCTAATTTAATCCAGGATTTTGCTTTTTTGCATTTTAAATAAACATTATGATGTAAAATGAAGAAATGTTTTAGATTCCGTACTATTTCTAGGTCACAAATCTAATTTGTGGCATTGATCGTGTGGTCTCATTTGATCGATTTTACCTATTGGCTCATTTTCCTGCACTTCAAACACAGCTTCATCACACACAGGAGGGTTATCATTCACATCCTCCACCCGGATCAAAATCTCCAAGGGATTTTCCAGCTCAATGCCCTGTTCGTCTTCTGCCATGGCCACCAATATGTACTAAAACACATAAAATTGTCATTATAGGTCAGGCTTAAAATGCAGCCCTCAGTTCTACACAATAAGTAACAGGGAGTGAAATAGTTTAAAGACCCCTGATGTACTGTACAAATTAGTATTCACTATTTCTCTATTTCAATTTCACATGCATTTCTATTCACCATATTTTGCTCTTCTCTGTCCAGAGGACCTGTAGCATAGATCTCTCCATCTTGATTGATAGTGAAGGGGAAGTAAAGTCTTTCTTTCTGTACCAGCCTGTATAGCGCAGTGGGATCATTGCTGCGCACCTATAAAAAACACACACATGCTTACTCATTTTAATGTAAGATTTGTATACACTTCAATAAAATAAAACAATTTTTTTAAACTATATGAATAAAAATGAAAAGTATAGGCACTGCCTACCATTTCATAACATTGTTTCTAGATCCAGACTTACTGTGATAAGATGCATAGGGTATTCTTCATCTAAATTTTCTCTAATGGTGATTGGTCCAGGGCTGAACCAGAGGTTTGGAGCGATATCAATGCTGACTCGT
Source organism: Opsariichthys bidens (assembly GCA_037194245.1). Lineage (NCBI taxonomy): Eukaryota > Metazoa > Chordata > Actinopteri > Cypriniformes > Xenocyprididae > Opsariichthys > Opsariichthys bidens. Next base: position 14,979,506 of record CM074300.1, read on the forward strand.
GCCGTGCTGCTCAAAGCGTTTGGATCTCCGAAATCTTCCACACGAACACTCAGTACATAGTCTGGATCAAGGTGAAGATTCACTTGTCTTCTTTCTGCTCATACAAAATAAACACTCATTAATTATTACTGATTATTCAACTGTCATTGAATTTGATTGGCTGAGTGGCATTCTAATTGGTGTGGTATTTAGTACAGCAGTAATGGGACTTTTCACTGTTGAAGCCTCTTTTCCATCATCGGGCCAAAACCATGTTATTTATGTTATTTAATGACTTTTTCAGTGACTCTTGCTGCATGTATGTAACCTGCAAAAAGATTCTCAAATCCTCACGCCGAATGGTTCTCGAAGTCAACCAATTCATTCAAAATCACTTATTCATTCAGGAACTAAATACCACTAGGCTAGGCCTACTATATGTTGCTCAGAGACTGATGTTTCTGCTTCGCAAAATTATTCACAGTTTCAAATTTCTCCAAAAACCATAGGTTGTTGGATCCTGCAGGTCAAATTGGTGTAAATGCAATGATAAGACAGACCAAACTCATATGAAGCTTTTGACAAACCAAACCATTACTTTCATGAAATTGTAATCTAAATCAAAACAAAAGATTTGCAAAGGTTTCAGAGCTTCATGAAGCAGTGTTTCAAAAGTGCTCTCACTATTGGTCTGAATATCAGCACAGTTGTGATTACACCGTACAATTTAAAATCGATTAATAGTGATTAATTGCAGCTAACATAAAAGTTTGTGTTTACATAATATATATATGTGTGTGTATGTATGTATATATATGTGTGTGTGTGTGTGTGTTATTATTATATTTATATATATTTTATATATGTACGTATGTATGTGAGTGTGTGTGCATGTGTCTGTGTATATACATATACACACACACACATATATGTGTGTGTATAATATTTGTGTGTATATACAGTATATACACACCGCAAATATATTTAATATATATTTATTTTTATAAATATAAACATTAATTATATATATATATATATATATTATTTAAACACAAACTTTTTTTTGTTAGATGCAATTAATCGTGATTAATCAGTTTTACAGCCCTATCTCACATAATAAAATAATTTCAGTTCAAAGGTGTATTTCATGTCCAGTTGTTTATTTGGCAAGCAGCTGTGGTGTTCACCTTTAAATAGAAAGTTGCGGTCAATAAAATATTATTCCACAGCATGATGCAAACTGAGGAAGTGACAGACCTACACATTCCTTTTAGTAGCATGATGTTGATTGATTTGAGCTGGTAATGTGGATCCTGAATGGTGAAGTAATCTGGGTCAAATCCTGCCTCATTTCTGAGACTGTTGTAATCTGCACTGATGAGGGGCTGAGCTGCTTGAGCTCAATTAATGACTGCGTTCTTATTTACAGCACGTGGCACGGTCCACACACCAGAGTGAATGTAATCACAGAAGTGGTCATCCACAGACATTAACACACCAGTTTAATGTGAGTGTGCATGTGAGAGGACTGTAATCAGCTCTGTTCATTTCAACCTCATTCTGAATGACATGTACCGACCTCCCTCTCATTTGCTCAGAGATGGGATCAAACAGTGTAGAGATACCCAAATACTGCTTTCATTTGGTCCATCTATACATTTCTTACTGAAAGTTCTGTGTTATTCATTATGAAATGCTAGTAAATGAGTCTCTGAGTCTGGCATGATTATATGCACAACTTAACCTGCTTTTTCAAATAATGCTGTGACCCCATTTAAATAGTTAAGCATGATCATCATGTTTGTTTTCTCACCAACACGCTCGACGCATGTATAGAAGGGGTTGTTCTCTAGAGGTATGTTGTTCTTTGGAATACAGTAGTCCTCAAACTTCTTCCTCAGAACATCAGGACTGCCACGGACCTCGCCGCGGCTGTATGTTACGGCAGGCCTGGCCCTCAGAAATGCTGCTCCTGCAATACAACAGCAATATAACAAAATTACAGTTTGGCACTCAACAAAAATCACTTAATAAAACTAACATGTACATTTGAGTTTTCCATGTATTTTTGTTCCAGATGTGTTGATGTACCTTCTTCGGTTATAAAGATCTCTCCATTGAGTGGGTTTATGTCAAAGTAAAACGTGTCTCTGGGATTGGGGATTTGATTCACAATGCTGAATCTCAGTTGAGCATTTACTGTGTCGGGATCATCTGCATCTGATGCAAACACCCGCATGAATGCAAATCCTGCACACACACACAAGATTAAAGGGTTAGTTCACCTAGTTGAAAATTTTGTCATTAATTACTCACCCTCATGTCGCTCTAAACCTGTAAGACTCTCATTCATCTTCGGAACACAGATCACGATATTTTTAATGAAATCTGAGAGATGTCTGTCCGTCCATTGACTGCCTTTGCAACTGAAACTTTGATGCTTCAAAAAGTTCATAAAGAGACCATAAAACTAATCCATATGAATTGGTTAGTCAAAATTTTCTCAAGAGACTCGAACACTTTATATGATGAACAGATTTCATTTAGGCTTTTAGCATGTAAACATTGATCAGCGAGCATTAGCAGAAGCTCAACGGAACATGAATAACACAAGAACAAACCTCTTCCGGAAGCTCAAACGTTCTGTGAAACACACACCGCGGAATTGGGCCACTTTAACAGTGTTTTTTATCTCCGCGGGTTGAAGTGACCCCAATAACGTGATATGCTAATTTTATCAAGGGAACTCTATCAAAAAATGCAGATTTTACCCAACGGAACATCATTTTTACCAGGGAACCTGGAAGCGCTGGACGTAAAGAGTGTAGGAGAATGATTGGAGAGAGACGAGTCTGTTGAATAAAGTCGTTTTTTTTTTTTTTTTTTTTTTTTTTGCACACAAAAAGTATTCTCGTCACTTCATTACATTAAGGTTGAACCACTGTAGTCACGATGACAACTTTAACAATGCCTTTATGGACATTGAATGACAGTAATTACGTTGCTTTCAATGGGGGATAAAAAAAAGCCTCTTGGATTTCATCAGAAACATCAAACAAGAAACAAGAATCATCTTATGGGTGTGGAACGACACAAGGGTGAGTACTTAATGAGAAAATTTCAACAATGGATGACAGAATGACAGAATTTTCATTTAGGTTTGTACTAACCCTTTAAAAGTACAATATGTTTAATTGTTTGATTTTTATATTATTTAAAACAGTTTAGAGAATCAGCAAGTTTCAGCATCTAATGCCAATGTGTGTGTGTCTCACCTGCAGGTGAGTGTTCTCTAACACTGCCACTGTACTGACTCTCACTAAAGACAGGGGGATTGTTGTTGACATCTACAACTTGCAAAACCAGCGAGTAAGGCCCATCGACAGTTTCACCATCTGCTGAACGTGCTTCAATCTGAAGAGAAACACACATATTTAGAATTATTTGCAATGGAATTAATATTAACATTTCAACATATTTTTTGGAACTTCATATGTGTTGCAGTGTGATTGTGCTATACAATTTAAAACTTTTAAAAATTGGATATCTACATGCATTTTTATCATATATACTGTATATATAATTTTCCATATTTATTTATGTAATTATATAAAATAATTTTATATAATTATTTTCTGGTTTTATGACCTAACTACAAAGGAATAACTCAAGGAATATTGTACTTTTAAAAATTAATTTTCACTCTAAAAAAACATTTAAAATGAACTAGTGGCAGTAATACAGGGATAAAAAAGGATCAAAAATAAATGGTAACCAGTTCAAGGACCTAAAGTATAGACTTCCCTTATACATATATTTGAAACCACAACCCTGTTGCTAAAATAATCCATGGATGTGTTACACATCAACAATGTGTTATGTGGAATACTAGAAACAAACAACGTAGGCATTTTGTGTCTTTTTTGTGCAGGTGCTTGCATGTTATGTGTAATATCTTATACTACAAAAATATATTACATTTAGATGGTGTTTTTTCTCAGGGCTCCATTCCAGGGGATGCTCCAGGTATAGCCACCCATCTGAAGAGAAACTGATCTTTCCTTCGGTCTCTCCACTTACATGAAATGAAGAGGCATCTTCCGATGCAGATGTAAACTGAACAAAGAACAGATTTCTAGAATATTTTCAATGAAAACATTCAAAAATATTACTGACAACAGAAACCATAAATGTTCTTCTAAAAATCTCTGTCTTGTATAGACAACTACCCATTCAAACACAAGAACAGACCTCACAGTACCTGGTAAATGGGATAAGGCACAGGTGTAGCCTCTGGCACATCTAAAACTTTATCTTCTAATGGCCCCTTTTTGTCCTCCAGACCTATCCCATGAGCCTGAGAGAGGAAAAAAGGTCTGAGTGAGAGTTACGAAGTCCTGTGAAAAAGAGCACCCTTTAGCAGCTGAATAAAAAATGACTTATTGCAAAATCACCATTAAACAAGCTTATTCTTTCAGTTAACAATCAAGAGAATGGGATGTCTGTGCAAAACACCAAACATCTGACGACACTTCTTAATAAATAACATAAATACCTTAATAAATAAACCTGTTACTATCATATTGTTTTACTGCAGCGTAAGCAGTAAATGATCCATTAAACTTATCTGTGATGTGAAGGTTGCTGAATATTTGCCCATTTTTGTGGATTATTTATGTAGAACAAATCATTTAACTTTCCACTGGCTGAATGAACCAAGATTATGTCTGTTTGTCAAGTCTCTGATTAATGGAGTGTGGGCAGAAAAATGGACTTCAGCACAGTTACTCATTTATGGACAGAATAAAATATGGTAAGGAGACTTCAAGGTCACGGAGTTAAAATCCTACTCACACACACACACACACACACACACACACACTTACAATGCTGACGAGAAGGGTCAAGTGTAGCAAATGTGCTCCTCTCATCGTCCCGGGCAACAAAACCTGATGGAACAGATATGGAAACAATATTGCCTTTAAAATCACCTTTACTATAGTTACTACAAAAGAAATTATAATTTATAGCTGTGACATTTGTTTATCCTGGAAATTATGGCTCCTGCTGTGCAAACTGTGCAATATTAAAACATTCTTTGGAGAATCATGGTAATTACCAAACGGAAAATAGAACCATTTGCGTCTTTAATGTTAAACTTCCGTCAATGATTATCAGCGAAAAGTATTATTTAACCAGAAGTCCTGAGTAATAATTTAAAACATTACAAATATTTCAGTGTATAAATGATGGTTTTTCCAGGTGTGTATATAGGAATTTACTGCTTTCCCCTATTATGAAACTAATTTGTGTATATTTTATCCCATTTAATAATAGTGGATTGGATGGAGACATCATGACTTTTGTCATGTGGTTCAGTGTTTCTCTCTCTCTCTCTCTCTCTCTCTCTCTCTCTCTCTGTGTGTGTGTCATGAATCGCACTCCATAAAAAGGTTATTTAAAGGTCACTTGGCATTCTATTATGGGTGGCGTCCTGTGCCAGACAGCACTGACTATGTGTTCATGTGTCACTGGTGCATCACAGTTTATTACATTTTACAATGTCTGTACTGACAGTCATATTACAAAGCCTTTTAAACAAATTAACCATCAAATAATTATGTACATGTGGATCCACACATCTGAGAAGAGAAACGGGCCAAAATATTAATACGATATAGTGTTTCAGTGTATTGTTTTTTTTTTCTCTTTCTGACTTCCTACCAATTGCAATACATGATGAAACAACAAATTACAAATTACATTTTCCGAGTAATTTCTCAGTTTCAATGAAACAATAGAATATCAATTGATTCTCAAATTATATGATAAATTTGTGAAGATGTTGCCTTAAAAAAAAGTACATATATATATATATATATATATATATATATATATATATATGTTTCTCAATTTAACATATCAGCCACATCATTCACAATGCAAAAAGAATATTTCTTGCTGGTTGCCATAAAATGTTGAAAACTTTGAAAAACTGAGTTAATAGAATGAAATCGAATGAAAAAGAAAGAACAATATTAACGATTATGAGACACTTGGTAAATGAAAGTAAGTTGCAGATCACAAACTAATACAGTAAGTTGCGCACAGGCATGGTTTCATAGTTCAGCTCAACCATATTTCTCTAGATAAACAATAAACAGTATTATCTAGAAATGTTTATCTGATCACACACAATGCGTGTGAACAGATAAACATTTCTAGATGAATCTGATTGTGTTGCAGTTCATCCAACAGTGGATTAAGCTGCGTCGGCTGTTCTACTGAAATATTGTATTGAAATAAGCTGTAAGATTTAGTGCTTTACTGATACTGGGTTTTTATTTCACTTGTATCTGTCGGATCTATTGTGAAAGACAGACACGCCTCGACACAGATGTGACACAAGGTGACATTGAAGTTAATGTGACCTCTAATAAGCTGCTACTTCTGCTTAAAGCTCGCACAACACAGATAAATGACTATTTCCCTATATCTGTGTGTCTACGTACTTAAGAAATCAGGACATTCTGCTGCACAAGCTGAAATCAATACTCATGCTCTATGTTATAATTATCAGCTCAAAGTAGCATTTTCATTCATAATTTCTTCACGTTGTCAAACTGAAAGTGTTTTAAACCAAAACCAGGCAATTTAAACAGCATTTAAAAATGTAATTATCCATTAATGTGATGTTAGATAGACACAAACAATAGTAACGTTTTTAGCACTGAGGTATGAGAACAAGAGGCCTTCCAGCCAAGGCTTGTGACCTCTGATGACATTCTAACAGAATAAGATCAAAAAATATCATAGGCCCACTTGTTCCTCTAGAAAATATGCTCAGAAATATGTTTGAAACCAGAATGCAATACAACGATGCTACAGGAAGATTCGATTGGTGGTGGATTTGCTGGTCTACACCCTTCTGAAAGCACTGAGCAAAGTCAAACAAGACCGCAACCTGTCATAGGCAGCGAAAGCATCATTGCAATGCAAATGACATATCGGTAACTATAAGATTTAAAAGTTTTCAAATCCGCCTAAACTGAAAGACAACGACCAAGAAGAAATAAAGGATAAGGATAAGACACACAGACCTGTCAGCAGAGCTCCTCTCCTCAAAAGACTGTGGTTTCAGTCTTGCAGTTTCCTGCTCAAGTCAAAGTTTAACTCTGTTTTATTGAGGCTAATCATTATCTACTGATTCGCCATGAAAGGGAGTGGACTGTAAATTTAAGGTATTTTATGGCACCATTTGGCGAATAGCATACTGAATCGGTGGATGTGTTAATGTGTAAACATCAAGCCTTTAATTAAAGTCACCATGCAGTCAAATCTGGCAGTTCTATATGCATATCTCAGTATTTATTATAAATGATTACATTTATCTTCAGATTTTTTTTAAACTTCATGTGCCCTTCTAATCTTTAATCAAATTAATATTTATCTTGCAGCAATATCTTTTCTCTTCTCTGATGATCCGTTTACTGGAGCGAGGGCGGGATAACATGACATCACAGATATAGCAAACCACAACCACCCAATCAATTCCAAATGGACAAAATCAAGTCCCGCCCAAGATTTTTTCTTGTTCAAGAAGCCGTTTAACTCGGATATACGTCACAATAGGGAAGAAAGGACTATCAAACTTCATGCTGCTTAAGAGGACACACCAAACATTCCTCCACAATCTCGCTCTTCTTCCTCTGTAATCAGGAGCCTTACTATAATATTTTCTATGCAAGATGATTTGGACAAATTCTGAGGACAAGCTTGGACAAAAATAGAAAACATCTCTGAGAGCAAGCTGTGTGACAGATGAAAATTACTGTATATTCACAAAGAGCGTAAAGGTCACCTTCACACAGCTGTGTGCTCACAATCTTGAGTAACACAGGGCTGCAATCTTTGCCCCTTGATCTTTTGACAGACTCTGGCTTGGTTGTTCTCCATGTTTGAGCCTCAGTGACAGCACACTTTTTTCTCAGCAACAATTACATTAAAAGAGTACTGCAAGACAGTAACTTGCGGAAAATCTATTGTAATGACTTCTTGTAAAGGTGATCCTTTAAATGTAAATGTCTATGGCTAAAGGCACCTTGGCAGTTACTCAAGAAGTTCCCATGCTTTTCCATTGACCGCCATATCAGCAAAATTGAGAGAAGGACGAGGGTAAAGGTTAAGATTAGGAATGAATGAATTTGCTGCAGGCATCGGTACTAAAACATTGAAACCGGTTGCTGAAGATGTGAACTATTACACGTGGTGGAGCACATTTTTCAATAGCATTGCAACTTTTGGTGTTTTGCTGTATCATTTCATCGAGTCCACCTGCTGCCTTATGCAGATCTGACAGGAAATGTCCTCAAAATGAGCAGTACCTGACAATCTGCTAGCCTGCCTCACTCAAAGTGTCGGCAAGTATACATAAACAGGCAACACAGCTGCCTATGTAGCTTCAGTCTTAAACAGTTTTGACACATTACATTCATAATCATTCAAAATTATTTTCACACATTACTTGAAAGTGTTATTCATTTGTCCTGGTTTCTGGATAACAGGAACAAATGTGTTCCAGTAACACACACATATATTCACCAGCAGGGCTGAGGCTAAAAAGACCATGTTGTTATACACATAATCTTTGAATTATCTTTATGTATAAACAGTTATGTTTATATATCAGTTTGCTAACAAAAAGGAAGACAATAGTTACAGTATTTGTTATTCTTTGTTAACGTTAGATCATAAAAATGCAACTGTTAGCTCATGTTAGCTCTGGTTAGCTCAGGTCTGTAAAGCAATTTTTACATACACAACTTTTCACTTTATTAATAGGCCTATATTACATACATTAACAATAACTGAGAAGTATCATTTTTCATTGCTATAGTTCATGTTATCTGATTTAGTTATCAAATGTTAGCAATATCTATTGTCACATATTTGCTTATACTTTTTTTTTTTTTTTTGGATTTCCAGTAATTAGATATTAAATCCCAGACTTCCAATGCATATTAAAACTTTGGACCCCACTGCATGTTTAATTGAAAATTGGTTGAAAACACACTTCATTTAGGGTACGCTTACACAACAATGATGTACTAAAAATGGAAACATTTTTCCTTTGCGTTTTTTCACAAACAGACGACAAGGTTATCAAAACGACCCCATTCACACTGACCCAGGAAAACGACTGAAAACATATTACAGACATCCCAACCTGCAAAAAGTCATTTCAGGGAGGTCGCTGTTAAATGCAGCGAGCAGGACTGTCATTATGTTTGACACTTATAAGACAGGGGCACACTTTACTGTAGTCTGCCGTAAAATGTGTCTTGTCTTATACTTTTTTTCTCTGCCATGGTGCTCCTGTTTCTAGATAGACATAACTGATTCAATTGGTTCGGGAGAAGAGATAAAAGCCCGCCCACACTGACAATTGATTGGTTGATTTGCCGAAACAGGCCAATCAGGATGCTCTCTGTCTTAGATGCTCTTCGCACACACTCAAGCAAGGTCTCTCGCTCCCTCTCCCTCTCCCTCTCCGTCTCGCACGAGCGCTCTTGTTCGCTCGCTCTAGATTCCGGGAGATTGTAACTATTTTGCGGGCATCAGGGAGCCGCTATCAATATGCGGGAGACTCCCGGAACCTCCGAGAGACTTGGGATGTCTGATATTATGCTGCCACTTTGTAAATAAACACTGCGCGCTTGTAAACTGAACACATATTACGCATGCGCATGACGTCACCTTTTTGTAGTTTACTCGGAGACAATAACACATTGTTTTCAAAAGTTTGCATTTTCATGCCCCCAAAAAGCGGTTGTTGTGCCAAAACACAAAAAATTGTATTCTGTCTTTAGTTAAAAACTGTCACGTAAAACGGCCCCTTAGCCAATTCGCATTCTTGTATTTTAGAGAAATACAGCATCTGTATTATAATATGCTCCCATATTCACTCCACAGTAACAGCTGGTGTATGTCTTCATTAAGGTTAATGTAGGCTATGTTGTACTTTGGAGATGCTTTTGTTGATGTGGGCACCTTCCGAAGTAAGGACTGAAGTAATTCATATTTATCATAAAAAAACAATATTTTATTTCTTTTGGATGCTATATGCTCAAACTGAGAAAAAGTTGGCCACACACAAGGTAGGACAAACAAAGAGGTCTTACAATTCAAAAGCAAACCTATCAGGAAGTAGCAAAAAATGGTTTTGACTTGGGGTTCCCACAAAAACATTTGTTTACTCCATGGATTTGAAAAGGATGATGGATAACACTAGAGCATTCTGTCCTTCACAGAGGGAGCAAGAAGCTTGTAATCATTGCTCTTCTATGGTACAGTCTAATATAGACATAAATGGCTTTCTTAAAATGACTTACAGTAAAACAAGCACTTGATCAGATTCTTTGCACCCAAACTTCATACAATACCATTCATTCAGAGCCATTCGAAGTCACACACACTACAGACTCATCAGGTCATGACATGATTTAGACTTGAGTTTGAAGGCTGCTTGCTTGTTCTTCTTAGCAACCATTTTGTTAATGAAACGCTTGGCTTTCTTTGGGAGACTCTCTCGACGCTTTTGAAGAGAACAGCGCCTGGTGAGGGTCTCCAAGCTGTCTCTTCGTAGACGGAGCTGGCGGATGATGCCCTCAAACAGCGGCCAAACATTGTGTTGCATTGCTGCTGACGTCTCAATGAACTTACAGTCAAAGACAGCAGCGGACGCACGACCCTCTGACAAATAAAAGAAGAAAGCATAAACTGAAAATTCTCAGTGATATAAGCTATTTTATCAATCCCATGAGGGAGCTTCGCAGATTAAGATAATTAAATAGTGCTAAATTTAAAGCTACTGAAGTCATTTTATTTAAGATAAGGAGTAGGGCCACATTTTATACTTACCACTAATGGACACTTCCCGGCAGCGGACCAGGTCACATTTATTGCCGACCAGGATGATTGGAGTGCGGTCAGCCTCACGTTCGCACCGGAGCTTAATACGAAGATCTGATGCACGAAGGAAGCTTGAACGATCTGTTATGGCATAAACTATAATGAAAGCATCTCCTGTCTGCAAACATCGCTCCTGCGTCCAGCTGCCCTCATCCTGATGGAAACAAAAATTAGAACGTCTCAGAGCCTCCAATCCCTTATAATAAAGTATATTGATAAATTCATTTCTGATGAACTAAAAGTGTTACCTGTGAATCCCACGTGTCGAGAAGGGTAACGGTGGCCCTTTCACCATCTACTGTAATTGTCTGCTCAAATACTTCACCTGACAACAATAAAAAGGACAGTGTTGAAAATACTGGCCATGGCAAAAATGAGAATTTTTATTTGGAGTTTTTGTGCAATCTGTCAAGATTTGTCCCCCCTCTTGTGACTCTTACATCTGAGAATAAGACCCTTATGATGAAAATGTTAATTTAAGAATTTTATAAACATAACGGCTATAGGTTTAAAGGCACAGTTCCAAACCGGGATGAATTTCTTTCTTCTGCTCAACGCAAAAGAAGATATTTTGAAGAATGTCAGTGAACAAAGAGTTGACTTTTGTTCTATTAGTAGGCTATTTTTTGTTTTCCCATATGGAAGTTAATGGGGCCCATCAACTGTTTGGCTACCTATATTCGTCAAAATATCTTGGTTTTATTTCAGCAAAAGTTCATACAGGTTTGGAACAACTTGAGGATGAGTACATTTTGGGGTGAACTAACCCTTTAAGAAAGTCAATGGGAAAGGTATCAGTGCACACTTTATTTGCGATAACTAGTTGGATTTCAAAAGAACAATCGAGTTGACTGTCAACATACCTCCATACAACTCGCATTCGCTGCCCATGCTGTCTGACGCCCCGGCGAATATACTGGCGAGCGCGGACTTCCCGACGCCGTTGTCTCCGAGCAGGACCACAGTGAAGGGTCCAACCGAAGATGGAGTCGGAGACTCGGTTGAGAGAGCGGAGTCTGAAGAGGCGGACGAGCAGGAACTGGACCGGGACATACCGATGTCGGAGTGCGCGAAACCATCTCTCAGCAGCTGCCCACCGTCCGTCCCGCAGATGCTCCACCGGTGCAGGTGATGCTGAACGCGAATACTGTGGCGCCGCATGCTCGCCAGCAGGGTCATATGTGCAATGTGGCGACAAACACTCGGTTAAGCGACGGTTGTCTCTGAGTGTGGCTGAGGCAAAGAATTAACAGACTAAATCGTAAAATTGTGCTCCAACAATAGTTCCAGTCCCATCCAGCAGAAACCTGCCCGGCAAGAAGATCTAATTGCTCTTGACTCCGTTGTCTTCAATTAAGCACACCTGAATGAGGACTGGTGCTTTTTGCCCTGGTAATCCTGTTCGGCTATATTTTGCGCAGTAATGTGCTTTGAGCTGCAGTTCGTGGTTATATTAAGGTCTCGGTGGCAGTGAGGATTTCCTTGACGTCACTTCTCCCTCCCAGTGAGCTTCAGCGGGTCTTTCCTTATGCCGCCCGATGGGTGTAAAATGCAGTTTCTTCTCTAGAATCGTGTCCCGCATCGAGACGTGATTCTAGTCCAAAGGGGTGCTAGGAGACCCACCAAAATTTGAGAGAAAAACAGATTTAGGGAAATATGTGTGTTTAAATAGCCTGCATTATAATGTCCACTTTCCATCATTAAAACATAACCCTTAATATATTCTCACACAGTAGCCTGTAAATACATACCTACCTTTATATTTCAGGAAGAGATGCAAAAGGATGATCATACTTGGGGTTCCTTATAAGTTTAAAACCTGTATGTATCTAGATTTTTTTTTAAAAATGATAATATAATAATAATAATAGTTCTTTCTGTTTTCGGGTTCAGTTACAGCTTCATGCGGTAGATCTATAACAGATTATGCTGCATACTAAACCCAACTAAACAAAATTGACCTTATGCAACCTTGATTTAGTATGTTGGTTAGCCAAAGGTTAAAGCAGGACAGGAGATCCTATAAGGAAAATAATCGTACTCAGTACAGACACAGACAAACAAAAGACAACAAGACATTCTCAGTCACTAGTTATCAATTCCATGTCTGGTACTGCAGTTACTGTATAGATGTTATATAAAGATCTGATAGACTATAACACGGTCGTTTTATTTCTGTCAAGACTGCGATGCAAGCGTCAATTCACAAGAGACCAATGTGACTAAAACTGAACAAAAACCAAGACCAAACTCACAACAAGTCTTTTCAACATTACGTGGGGGGCAGAAAGTGTACAACACAGATGCTCATGCTCTCCATTTCATGTATGGGCAAACGTGCACATAAACGTACCGAGACGCGGATTACATTCATACTGCTGCTCAAAGAGCCACAAATGACAGATTATAATGAGTTATTAATGTAATTGCTGGATTATGAGGACTGTTTCTATATTCGAATTGATACAAAGAGATTGGATGGATAAGAGAAATTGAAGTAGAGTGCTGGATTATTTCCTTCATTCATTCACTTCTCTAAGAGAGGATCAGAAATAGACCATTAGAGATCACAGAGGGTCAGAGATGTAAAAATGGTGCTTAACAGATAATATGGATGACTGATGCACCACAGATATAAAACTAAAAGCATCATAGTGCTAGCTGTGAAAGCTCATCAGTCTGGAACAATGTCTGCAAAAAGAGATGTAAAAGGGTTCGTGCAACTTGTGTGTGTGTGTGTTAAGGGCTGCTATGGTCGTGTGGTCAATCAGTGAAGACTGAGACCTGAGCTGACGGTTGATTCCAACGCAATAATTGCAGTAACTGGGCCATGCGTCAGGAAAGTAGGGATGAAAAGGGATGAGTTAATTTAGTCTTGGAGAGCAAACAACCCAAAGAAACAGATTAGACAGGGCATCAATTACCTTAAAGTTGAGATGTTCACTTGGAACTCGCCAGAGGTGCATTTATTTAATCGAAAATACAATCAAATTATTGTGCAATATTGATACAGAATAAAATAATTGTTTTCTGTTTCCAAATATTTTAAAATCTAATTTATTCCTGTGAGAGCAAAGCTGAATTTTCAACATCACTACTCATTATTCCAGTCTTCACATGATCTTTCAGAAATCATTATAATATGGTGATTCGCAGCTCAAATATTCATTATTACCAACATTGTAAAGTTTTTGCTGCTTCACACACACACACACACACACACACACACGATTTCCAAAGAATCGTGTGGCACTGAAGACTGGAGTGATGGCTGCTGAAATTTTTAAATATATTTCAATATATTTAAAAATGTATATATTAATATAGAAAATGGTTTGTAATAATATTCTAAATATGTAATAATTGGTGGTGGTGGTGGTGGGGGGGGGGTTTACACATTTGGAATGGGATGATTGCACTTGTTGGCAAAAATACACAGTATTAAGATTCAAGGGTATATAAACTTTTGAACTGGTTCATTTGTGTAAATTCAGTTATTATTTTGTCTTGTCGACTATATGTCAACATCTTATGTGAAACAGCACTTAATAAAAAAATAACTTGCAATTTGTATGGTCTTTTTTGTTAACATTATTAACATCATACATACATATTCTCCACGTGGTATGTAAAACTTATACGTAGAAATTTAATAGTAATGTTTCTAGTTTTGAAGACCTTAGAAGTTATGAATTGTCTGTCTTACAGAAGCCTTTGTCCTAGCATAAGTAAAAAGCTTCGTAAAATGCAGCGTAACATCCTCATCAACCTAACTGATCTGAGCACACGTCTTGTGACGGTTGAGTCCTTCCCTGTGGGACGATACTGCGGGAACGATCTGCACAACTGACAGTACTTACAGTAAAGGCTTGGCTGAGGAACATTCACAGTACACACGTCCCAACAGACCGAATAAACATTGTATTGTTACTCTGGTAACAGTTGCTGGGATCTCATCATCACAGCCTGGACAGCGTCAGGATCTCAAGAGGCTGCTTATACACAAATATCTGACTAACACGCCATCTTCAACACTCATACTCTCCACCAAAGATGTAGATGCAAGCGGAAAGACAACATCAGACTTGTGCGTTATATCACAGCAGAATGATTTATCACAGCCTCTTTTAAACACTGAAACACTGTCAATAAACAACGTCAGCAAACGTGCACCCAGGTTAGTCTGGTTAATGAGTCACGGAGCTGACTAGCTCATCTGCTGGTGACTATTGTGCATCACTGCTTTCGTGACTGCTTTGTCATTTCTGATTTCCGCAGTCAGTGTTTCTGTTACTAATGGTGACAACGGACAGATTTAGCTAGAAGCTGCATTAAACAAACCATCTGTGCAACTAATATAACCCAGCACAGCATCATGTTCAAAGGTTCTCCTATTGAGATGGAACAAGCCTGGTTTTGGAAACATTCAATAGAAACCATACAAATGAAAAAACTAGGGTGATGAAGGGCGGAAACAATGTAATAAACCAGAGGATAGGTCAAGCCTAATTTAATCAATGGGTTCCTGAATCCATAAACAAAGAACAAATTAAACCAGTGATTAAAAACTAACACAAATTATTACATTTAGGATCAATTTAGTGTGGAAACTGGATGTTCTCAGGAGACAGGACTTGTCTATCTTAAAAAATAAATAAAAAAACAAACTACCCCTGGTTTCACAGACAAAGGTTAAGCTTAGTCCCAAACTGAAATGCATGTTTGAGTTGTTTTAACAGAAAGCATTTATATCTAAAAATAGGTCAGCGCCTTTGTTTTGTCTCAAGATGCACACAGTAATGTTTTTTTCTAAGGAACGCTCATAAAATCTACTTAAATGCCCTAATTAAACTAAGGCCTAATCCTGGCTTAATCTAAACCCTGTCTGTGAAAGCAGACCCTAATGTGACAATGTGTTTGTCAGCAGGTTCTCTAAAAAAAAAAAAATATATATATATATATAAGAACAATGTAAAAACATTTATTAAAAGGAATATTTTTATTCATCAAATATATATGCGTTATTTACACAACTTGAGGGCAGTGGGTTTGTATATAATTGTCTTTGAGAGGAGTTTAGACTGTTGTTTGGGATTTAGAAGTGGTGCTTTGAAAGGCATATGTGATGTGGTTACGGGCACGATTTAGGTAAATATCATTATATGACTGAAGAGCTCCAGAAAAATGCCTCCACTGCATGAGCTCAGACATGCTGACTCGTTGTGGAAATGATACTGTGCTGTCGGCATGGCGACCAAGTTGACATGCCCTTCCGGTCTCCACCTCGTTTATCTCCTTCACAAAACCTGGCACAAATATACATGCAAATGAATTAAAAGGGGCTACTAATGAAAGGCACATATATATATACATACATACATACACATTGCATTTAGGCACTTTCACCAGTCAGTGAATGGTAGGTATGTGGGCAAAAATGCCTTGTTGATCCCATTGGTCAGAGGAGGATGGTCAGACTGCTTCAAACTTATAGAAAGGCAATAGTAACTAAAATAACCACTTGTTACAACCGAGGTCTGCAGAAGAGTTTCTGAATGCATGAACCTTGAAGCAGATGGGCTGTCAGCTAAGAACAGGAGACTGAGGCTGCAATTTGCACAGACTCGACAAAATTGGACAACAGATGATTGGGGGGAAAACGCTGCCTGGTCTGATGAGTCTCGATTTCTACCGCGAC
This sequence comes from Opsariichthys bidens, assembly GCA_037194245.1. Classification (NCBI taxonomy): domain Eukaryota; kingdom Metazoa; phylum Chordata; class Actinopteri; order Cypriniformes; family Xenocyprididae; genus Opsariichthys; species Opsariichthys bidens. The sequence goes on from CM074300.1 coordinate 14,996,154, forward strand.
ATTAAGATATTTGGCAAAACAAAAGGTGGTGTAGTGGTGTGGGGGACATTTTCTTGGTGCACTTTGCCCTTAGTGAAGTATTAGTCTTAGTAACAATTGAGCATGGTTTGAATTCCGCAATCTACTTGAGTATTGTTGCTGACCATGTCCATCCCTTTATGACCACAGTCTACCCATTTTCTTATGGCTACTTCCAGCAAGATAACATGCCATGTCACAAAGCTCAAATCATCTCAAACTGGTTTCTTGAACATGACCAAGTTTATTTTACTCACAGACACCAAATCTCAATCCTATGACATCAGAACCCAGAAGTCTAATTTGCCACTGATTCCTTCAAGATTTCCCAGAGGTTTTCCTGTTAATGAGTAAAATGTGGTAAACTTCACGATACTTTGACGTTTTATTCTATAATGTACACTGCACACACACTCACAGTCCAAGCTTATCTAGTTACTTAAAAAAAAAAAAAAAAAAAATCAAAAAATGAACTGCTGATTCACATTTTTGCTATGGCTGTGTGCAATTTATGTCAAAGTACAGTCAAGTTATGTTTACTACAGGCTTTATTATACACATTTAAAAACAACAACAACAACAAGACATTACAAAACCCAACAAGGAAAATCTCGAAGGAACCAGTGGTGAATTAGTCTTCCGGGTTCTGACGTCATACCTGCACCACTCTATAGAGCACCTTTGTAATGTGGATGTGCAGTCAACAAATACGCAGCAACTGCATGATGCTGTCAGGTCAATATGAACCAAAATCTCTGAGGAATGTTTCAGCACCTTGGCGAATCTATGGCCTGTTAATTGATTGACAGCCCTAAAGCATAACTGTAGGAAAATGATCTAGTTCCTCCTTTATTTAATTCATTTTATTTATTTGATTCGATTTGTTTGCATTTATTTACCTGGTGTATTTCCATCTCCGGTACACCGGCAGTCCAGCAGCTCATGTGTGAGGCAGGTTGTATTAGGGTCAAAACTGAAAAGGTCCCGTAGCTCCTCAGCAGAAAAGCTACAATGCTCAGCTTTTTTGGTCAGGTCCACCACTGTCCCAGAAAGGCCCTGTTTACTCACCTGCCTCTGATAGATCTTCTCTTCTATGGAACCTACAAGAGACACATGCACACTACTGCAGGCCACAAACAAATACTTTTTCCAACGATGATTAATCAATCTGAAAGTCTTCTATAAATAAGAGAGTGTTTCATCATGTGATTTGTGTCATAACATACAGCCAAGAAAAGAAAGTCAGTTTGTGTGGGTTTTGATTGATGAAAGCCTGTGAGACGTTTCAGGTCAAGTTCTTCTTGATATTGCACAGTCATAACACACAGCAAAATGTATCAGTCGGCAGACAGGCTGTTGATACTCATTTTCTGCGTAATTTAAAAATGTTTTGGTTACCTGTTGTTAGAAATCTGTAGATGTGAACTGTTTTCTTCTGTCCATCTCGCCACACACGTGCCATTGCCTGACAGATGAATATAAATAGTAATTAGATGATTGTCTCTTATAAAACAAATGTTGTCACTATAAAGCTCCCAGAAAGCATTTATCATGGCAACAAAACAAAATGATTGTGACACGTGCATTCACAAATACTAGAGAATGTGATGATTTAAAAAATAAGCTTAAGGGTTTTTTGTATTCACTGCCACCTAGTGGCCTTTATTAAAGGTGACTAAGACGAGCATGACAAAACTGTAGTTTAATTGCATTGAATTGCACGGATCTCCAAGCACAATGAATTGAACGATATCTGTTTTTGTGTAATATTGTATTATATATAGTGATTTATTGTTGCTTTGCAGTGTAACATGGCTAAGAGTAATGTGGAAGTCCACTGACCTGTATATCATTTGCAGGGTTCCAGTCTATATCATATAATACAAGATGGGAGGCACCAATCAGGTTTAGCCCCACCCCTCCGGCCTTGGAGCTGAGTAGCAAGAGGAAGCTGGATGAGTGTGGGCTGTTGAAGGAATCAACTATACGTTGTCGCTGGGCAACAGGTGTCTGTCCATCAAGCCGACACCATTTATAGCCTATTTGATCACAGACATCCTGTAGCAAGTCAAGAGTCTGTGTGTAGTTGGACACCAAAACAGCCCTAAGTAGAGAAAGACAGTGAGACAAAAATGCATGAGTCTCATACTCATCCCAACAAATTTGCATATTTGGGTGGTGTCAAACAGGTTTTTCTTTATAATATAATATAACATAATATATGTTATTAATAATTGTTTTGATTTCCCTAATTTTTTTGTAAAGTACTTTGAATAGTCAAAATTCTATAATAAATTGTAATAAAATACAATATAATTATTTAAATGTTTTTATAAAGCGCTTAAGCACTCAAAACTAAAATATTATATATGATATAATAATTGTTTAGATGTGCTATTATTTTCTTTTCTTTATTGATAAAGTGATTAAGCTCTCACAATACATTATACTATATTTTATGGTTATTTTACTCAATTCTATCTTTTCCACACATTTTTTTTCTGACTATATTGTATGTTCCTGAGTACATATCAGTACTGTTAAAAGACAAATTTCCCTGTGGTGATGAATAAGTATTGTCTTATCATAAAACCGTAAACTTGAAAGTAGTAACATGGTTGGATTGCAAGACACTGCTGGTAATGTAAGCTCAAACTGGTGGAACCAAAATATAACTTTAACAAAGCCACTGATACATAATCATCAGACTTGTTGTTTTAATCATTTCTTGAAACCTCTAAAATGAGATGATGTCTGTCATGAAGCATTGCAGCAGTGGTATATGTGGTACCTGTCTGTTCGATTGACATGCTGAATTGCCGACAGCAGGTCTGTTAACACTAGAAGTTTCCCAGAGTCTGCAGCGCTGAAGGCACCTGTGGAATATCCCTCAGGAAAGAGTTCCATAATTCCGTCCTCATACATCTCATCTGACTTTTCCTGAAGCAAACACCACAAAGCATAATCAAAAAGCAGTAATTGTTTGATAAAGAACATGGCAGAGCAAAATTCCAGAACCTCTTGTACCTGTAGAGTGTTGTAGAGCAGCCTGGGGTGGTTACAGAGCTTCTTGAGGGCGTTGATGCATGCGAGGTGTGGGCTGTGTGTGTAAGTGTGTGCGCTGGCACCAAGGAGGCAGGCTCTGATGGGCCGTGTGGCCAGAAGGACTCCATACAGACGCAGCTGCAGCTCAGTGGGTTTGCAGAACACGGTCCACTCAATCCGTTCTGATAAATACTGATTAATGATCTCCTGAGTGCGCCGTAACGTAAACACACCTGTTAGACGAAAGAGCTCAGCAGCCCGTTCCTCTCCAATACATCGCTCTTCCTAAAACACACAGTTCAAAGCACAATTTTAAACCCTCAACTACTGTTTGACAAATTGACCCTAATTGGATTCAATACAATTCCCCAAAAATCACACTATGAAAAAAAAAATGCAATAATGTACAAATAATTAACTCTTAATATCAATATGTTTCACACATTACAAAGAATAAATATCTGAATTTATGATTTATAAAAAAAAATTTAACCATCATTTTTAAGACTGCCCCTTCCCCCACCCGTGGGACACTTACCATTATACATTCATAACAATAATATTGTAGTCTAAACCTAAAGCAATCTTGACAAACTGTATATAATTTGAAAGATTTCAGACACTAGTTTTCATATATGGTGAGTGATTTTCAAAAGAAATGACAGAGCAATAGATAAATAGCAATAGATTCCTTGTTTGTGATGTGGTGCCAAACTATAACGCACCCTGATTCTTGCCTTATGTTTTTTTTTTTTTTTTAACATTTATTATTTATTATTTATCACGAAATTATCTTTCTAAATATTGAATTATTTAGAATGACTAACTTCAACTTATGTTAAAGCCTTTAATTTCCTTTTCATTTTCAAACACTAGAAAATAAGGTTGAATATTGTCTGTACCTCAGACTGAGAGAAAAGTACAAGTTATCAGTATGTTTTGGGAAAGTTTCCTGTTCAGAGCAGAGGCCAGATCAACTTCAGCCTTGAAGAAACTGTGAATCATGCGTATCTATGTATGTGCGCTCAGTGTTCTGTACAGGTCTGTTATGGGTACTGGTGGACTGTTGTCATCTGGACTGGAGACCTGAAGGTGCGTAGGCCTGACTTAGAGGGACATCCTGTCCCTAAGTTCAGGGTCTGATCGTCAGCAACATAATGGAAGGAGATACGCTTCTGACTATCTGTCCATGTGTGGAAAATTACCAGTTTTGTCTAGTGTTCTTAAACAATCAGTATCTTAGTGATGACGTAGTTAGAGGAATCTGTTAAGAGTATAATTGTTGTGGAAATGTGAATGTACAGAGAGAGAGAGAGAGAGCGGCCTACAAACTCCTTGTGAGAATTGAAGCTGCTTCTGCTGATGAAACTGCAAACTATTCTTTATTAAAATTTTCTTCAAATTATTTTTTTAAACTCTGACTCCGGGTCTTCATTTATCATATCTGGTATTTTGGGTCTTTAACTGTAAAATCCCCTACAATATATTTTACATTTTCATAAACAAACTTCTATAACTTTTTTTACTGCTACAATAATCTGTGAAGTGTCCCCTTTAAAAATACACCAAATTTAAGACTGTTCTCTGAAGTACTCTGAAGATTTTTAACAATTTAAGTTAGAAAAGTCATTTTCATATCGGTGTTCAAAAAGTTATTTAACTCAGCAAGACACTGGCACTTCAGGATTAGTTGAAGAGCTGTGACATACACCACAGAAGTGTTTTATATTTTGCGTCTGTAGTTTTTGAATGGCTGTCTATATGGGTCAAATTGACCCATGAACAGTACGAACGTATAAAATTTCTGTATGCACATTTCACAACACATAAGCGTGTTGAAACTTTGCATGCATGTTCATGACCCTAAATGAGAAAAAGTCACAAAATTTCAAGAAAAACAATGTAGGTTAGATAGTATTTCAGATGAAAGCTGATTTTTACCACATGTGGCGGACAATTTTTTTTTATATTGAAATAAGTGAGGAAAAGCGCCTTTTTTAGCCTCATAGGGTAGTAAAAAAACAAAATAACAAAATATAACCAAGACATGTTATTATTTTAGGTCTGCAAAGTTGCCTTAGAACATCAAATTGACCTGCAAACATCACCAAAGTAACCAAAATTTAGTGTGTGTGTCAAAACATATCAGCGAGTTGAACGTTTGCATGCATGTTCATATATATATATATATATATATATATATAAATAATTCTTTATATATTTTACATTACATATATAAATTACACACACACACGTGCACACATATATATATTTTATATTACACACACACACATAAATATGTGTGTGTGTGTGTGTGTGTAATATAAAATATCTAAAAATTATCCATTTAAAAAAAAAAAAAAACTTTTGTATCATCATAACATGAAATAATCATTATCTTGGTACCTCAGTACAGGTGGGCTGGCGAGATCTGAGAATGGGCTCTTCATAAATCCTCCTGTAGGCGGCAGACGTTCCCAGAATTCCTGGATTTACAAACTCAACGATGGAATAAAACTCCTGCAGGTCATTCTGCACTGGAGTTCCTGTTAAATTAATAATAGCAAAACTTTTTAACAACTACATAATGTTAAACTACTACAATTGTTCATAAAAGTGTGTGTTAGTTTTAAACCTGTTAATATTAGACGGCGTTCACATGAGAGGGCTGTGAGTGCGCTGGCCGTTTTGATGTTGCTGTTTTTAAGTCTATGACCCTCGTCACAGATTAGCACTCCAAAATCGAGATCTTTCAATTGGTCCACAGTGCGCAGCAACATCTCGTAACTGATCACCATGACGGAGCAAAGAGGAGACGAGACAAAGTCCTCCACACGGTGATCCTACAGAGACAACATACACTTTTAATCCTCTTATAGTCATTCATCTAACTGACACAAACAGCCACACACATACACACCTGGTCCACAGTGTAAACACTAATCCTCTCCCTGCCCAGCCACTTTTTGAACTCAGCAGCCCAGTTCTTGACCAAACTTCCTGGACAAACCACAAGTGCTCTCTTCAGTACAGGCCGTCCACCATAGGGGCCTTGTCTCAGCAGTGTCCATAGAATACAAACACACTGCAGCGTCTTCCCCAGTCCCATCTCATCTGCCAGAATAGCCCCACAGCGGCCAGGAAGTCTGCAACACACAAAACATCCTTAAGCAAAGAGGTGCATATGTAAGAACACAGCAACAATAGATAAACTCTTATGGTAGCATTTTATTTTACAGTTCTGTATTCCCAAGTAAATACTATGTACTTATTATAGTAATTACAATAACTGGGTAATAACTAGGTACTAACCCTGTTCCTACCCCTATCTAAATCTAACCTTATCTCATGTAGCTACCTTATAATACCAAGTACTTTCTTAAATAAGTACACCTACTGTACATGCACTTTAAAATAAAGTGCAACCATTAATTTACCTCATTCCCATTAAGCATTCATAAAGGAAGACCACGCCCTCTCTCTGATGTGGCCGAAGATGATTGGTCAAGTGGGGGTCGATGACCACATCCACCAGTGGAGAACCGGATTTATTATACAGCCACTGGTGATCAGTTGTTGGTCGTGGCATCACCAGGGCGCCTAGGGAAAAAAGCAGGATAAATATGGATATTTTTTAAAAGACCACCAAGATTTTAGTTAAAATTAATATGGCCCCCGGTTTCACAGACAAGGCTTGAACCTAGTCCCTAGTCCCAAATGCACGTTTGAGCTGTTTTAACTGAAAGCAATTTGCTCTGACATATCTTAAAATATGTCAGTGCCTTTGTTTTGTCTCAAGATGCACATCAGTGATGTTTTTTTCTAAGGCACATTTATAAGAGCTACTTAAATGTCCTAATTGAACTAAGGCCTAATCCTGGCTTAATCTAAGCCCTGCCTGTGAAACCAGGCCATAATCTCTAAGGGCGAATGTATATGCTTAGTAATGCAACTGGAAGTTTTAACCATTTTTAATCACCTTTTGTCTTCTTTAATTTATTTTAAATGTACTTGCAGTGTGACAAAGTTTAATATTTTTTTTTAAATATTAATATTCAATTCATCAATTACTATAAAGACATAAAAGGACATGAATAGTTATAAAATACAAATGCTGTATTAGGTGGGCATGTGCCATACCTGGTGCGTTAGGGTCATGTCTGGGTTTACAGATCGGTTTGTCAGGTTCAGTCTCTGGTAGTGCACCTCCCTTGAGCGCTGGTCTGGTAAAGGATTTGGACACTGGTCGATATACAGGAGCCTTCAAGACCGTTTCTGTAGGAGTCTCGACAGCAGCATTTTGAAAACAACGACCTTTGGCGTAGTCCTCAGCAGATATGACCCCCATGACCTCAATTTGTTTACCTCCCACCATAAGAGTCTGACCCTCACACAAGCTCTCCAGCTCTGATGCCTTGTAGCCTGAACCTAACAGAAAAATACGGATTCAAAACACATCTACACAGGATAATTATTATCACGATATGACCAATATCCGATAAATGGCCAATGGTTAAAAAAAAAAAAAAAGATTATAATTTTGTCTAAATAAATTAAAAACACTTAATATAATAAAATACTAAAATACTTAACACTTAAATCAATCATTTTAATGCTTTAAAAGTGAATTTAGATATCCCAAAATTATAATGCACAGTGAGAAAAATGGATGTTGCTAAAATGAGATTTGCTAAAAATTACATTTAACAATGTTATTAAATTAGTGGTTTTAAAAACTTTAAAGCATTAGACAACAAAAAAATAAGTGGGGAACGAGCATAACATGCACAAATAAACAATATCAACTGATACAGACATTAAAACAAATCCAATATTGACCAATAAACAATATTTTGTGCATCCCTAAACTAAAATATGCATTTATGTGCAAAATCAAATGCAAAAGTATTGCTAGAATGTGCAGTGATAGGCTGACCTCGTCCAATGTCCCGCCCCTCCATGTCTTTGAGGACAACAGTCCGCCCCCTGGCAGCTAGCACAGCGTCTCCTTCCCAGCGCTTATGCTTCCTTGATGATGCCTTGCACCACATAACACTATAGTAGTGTGCTTTAAGAATAAACAAATAAAGGATCAGCAATAATACCACAACATAGCAGTAGCCTACCTAATAGATATACTCAATAAGTTAGAAATATGCCTTTATACAGCAGTAGAGCATATGCAGAGTTGCTGACATTTGTTCTGTCAGTCTGCATAATTACAGGTCAGGAGACAGTGGCATAAAAATAATTCACATTTTCATTTGCAAGAATTTCACAGTCTTAAGTCAGCATGAAATTTATATTGAGAATTCTTTACTTTTTTTATAATATTAATATGTTTGTAATATGTAATATTACAGGTTTATTATACATGATATCTATGAGATCATTTTCTTAAAATTTAGTGCCATAGAAATCGTCAAAAACGAACTTTCCCTCCCCCTCACAATGACATCTCTTCTTTGCTGATGTGTGCATCATCATAAAGGCGGGAATATTGCAAACAACAGCAATCCAACGATCGATCCAATCAATTCCCAAAAGACAAAATCAAGTCCCGCCCTGCATCTTGTCTCATTTTCGAAGCAGTTTCATTCGAATATGCATCGCAATACAGGGGAAAAAATTTCATTTCATGCCGAGTGCCTTTTAAATAAACGCATTGCACTATAAATAAACACCCAAATGAAGTCCACACAAACACCTCGACTGAGAGGTTCTCATTCGTTGCTGTTGCTATGTAACACTTCCTGTGTGACAAAGAAAAGATAAAAGGACAATCTTAAACAGAGACTAAAGCAATTATGAATTTATTAGTAAATATATACAAAATAAAAACTCTTTTTCTTCTTCAATCAGGGCATTCACACATTAAAAAGTTTAATTCCTGCAACAAATATCAGAAACAATCCACATACAAATGTCGATGGAATACAAAAATTGTACAAACAAGAAATAACTATACAAACAAGTCAGCTATATTCATATTAACGAGTTCCCTTTGTGATACACTTGCAGACCCGACACCGGACGTGTCACATCAATGGCAATCCTTGGCGTAGTCTGGCCACCCTCAATTTCTCCACTTTGACCCTTGACCGAAGAAGCTCCTCCTCCAACTGTTGCTTTCTCTTAAGCCCCTCCCTCTTCTCCTCTAGATATAGTCCAAGCTTTCTGTGATTGGCCAGAAGCAGCTCATGCTCCTCTCGTATCATTTGCAAAGCTTCTGCCTCAAAAACGGGATTTTTGAACGCCGCTCTCCCCCTCTGATACGCGCTCCTCCTGGCGCCGAGTGCCGACGGTGAGGGCGGCAGGTGTACGGAGGAGGGGCACGGAGAGAGAGAGGCTGCGTACACGTGAGAGGCTAAATCCTCCTCCTCCTCATCTTCCTCCTCTCCCACTACTTCACTGTCCCCCTCGTTCTGTCCGTGGTGGGCCTGACTGCTCGGGGTGGCGATGGTGATAGGTGAACCATGGGATGTAATCAAGTGGATATCAGGAGGCGGTTTCACATCCTCCGTCTCCACCCTCACAGCCTCAACATGCGGATAGTCCGACAACGCTGGGAGGGAGAGGCTGCTGCCCGGCTGCTCGACTGGAGAATTCCTCTTGAAATGAAGCCTAGCACACACACAAACACATGATTAATTTAAAAAAAAAAAAAATCATAAAATTGAATTTTCTTATGAACACACAAAATAACAAGAGCTTTGATAAATGCTCATTTGTACATCTCGGGACAAATTCTCTGTTTTAAACCAATAACATATCAACCATCTGATTCAACTAGGTGATTCAAAAGAATCAGATCACGTTCATCCACAGCTCTCAGCCAGATTGACTTGTGATGACGAAAGAAAGAAAGACCTGCTGTTTTGTCAACACAACAGAAAGCCTAAGACAGAGAAGACATGGAGATGCCAGTGGAAAGTAACTCCTCTGGCATACGGTGACAAACCTGGCATTAACGCAGCATTGGAAATACGGTTAATGACATCCAAATCCCCTCAGTACTGCAGCTTACCTCTGGAACAGGACAGAGTGAAAGGACAGCGAGTGTGCGACTCCAACATGTGCTTTGATCGCACAAGACAAACTAAAACTACCAAAAGCAGATTTTTACGTGTCTCTAAAGGAGTAAAAATACAGCTAAACTCTAATTGGCTGAGTGTGATAATTCACACAGCAGCCAAAGTACAAATCTGGGGAAGATGTATGTGAAGATATTCAAAGAAGCTGAAATGAATATTTAATAGCCAATATCATCTTTTCAGAGAAGCCAATTACATCCCTGTAGTTATCTTGAGAGTGTTGCATTTATGCATATACTTGCACAAACTTTAAATTTTCCATTGGGTGATGATGTTTTTGAAATGTTGATGGATCTGATAATGTGTGTATCTGTGTGCTCAATCTCACCTCTGGAGTGCGCTCGGCTCTTTGTCCCCTACGTGAAACAGCTGTGGTATCATTTCCATGATGCGCTTGGTTGGCTCCGAGATGCGGCCCCGGTACGCAGGCTGGGCGTGGCTTCGCTGTAGAACTTCCTGCTTGGCACTTTCTTTAAGTCGCTTATAAAGGGTCCGAAGACCCTGTGCCGTTCTGGGGGGCCTCTCGCCTCCGAAACTATTATAACGCTCTGCTATGCTGTCCCAGCACCGGTTTTTATCCACAATCACGGCATGCTTGTTGGTGTGCTCCTCCAGAATGCGTATGTGAGGCTGGACAAGCCGCAGAAGATCCAGTTTCTCAGATAAGGTGAAGTTGGAGGAGCGGGCCTTGCCGACCATGCTGTTTGTCATGAATAAGGTAGACATCCTGCTTTTAGGCTGGTCTCAATGCTCTAGGTTAGATCCCCTTTCCTCTCCTTTCCCTGTGCAGTGTGTGTGTCTGTCTGTCTTTCTCTACTCACTTGTGTGAGCAGGCTGCTGCACTGCTTGTCTCTGTTAAACAACACACACACATGCACAAACTGGCTCGTAAGAAAAAGAATCAGGCTTAACTAGGCCAGCCTCGATTAGGCCCACGCCTACCCGGGGAGGGCTTTGCTGAAATTCCTTTTAGCTTAAGCTGACGCAGGTTCAGTAAAGCTGCTTAAGCCTGGCCTGACCTACATAACACACCCGACTACATTAGACTAGAAACACAGCGGAGCTCTCTTATGCCGCCGAAAACAGCGACATGCGTTTCATTACTAGCGGTAAACGACTGAAGGCGGGTTTTTGAGCGTTTTGTTACATCTGAATCGCGTCAAGTCCGTGTTTTGACAGTGCGAGTCCGCGCGCCTGCTGAAACGGCAAAGGGAAACATTAAACTGCCGCTTAATGAGCTCGCGCATGATGTGCAGACAGTGTTTGTGAGAGAGAGAACTGCTTTAAGACACCAGTTGCTATATCCCCCAGGCTGACACACAAATGTACCAGTTTTCAGTGTGCAGGACAGCTCTGCCTTGAATCTGTGCGCGGCACGACTACAATCACACACACTGAACCTGTCAATCAAGCAGACCGTGAGCGCGGATTGGTTAGTTTCACTCAAAGCCGAAGTTAAAGGAGGGGAATAGAGATGCCGTTTGTTCAGCCTGACCGCTCGCTGAATCTTTTGATGCTTTCCATCGCTTTTTCCGTACTGGTTTAAGTTTAAGCTTTAAAAAGTGACAAAGTGCATTTCCACCTTCTTAATCTGATATATACATATATATAGTTTTCGACCACTTCATTCTTGCAACATTATAAAATATCAACGTGATAAAGGCTCGCAAGAATCGCCCATGGCAACCTTGTTTATCAGAGGGCTCATCAAAAATATTTTTTTCTTACATAGATGAGCTGCTTGTGCCTATTAAATCTATTTAAAATATAGTAACAAGTAATGCATTACACGTTGTAGATACATTACCAAATAAAATAGACTTATTATAGCCTAACCATGCTGCAAAATCTGTTTAACATTTAATGAACAAATATATATTTATTCATAATAGATATTTCATCCTTGCAATCATACACAAACACAAAAAAGTGGCAGTTCTGTATCTTACCAGCAGTTGAGCAGTTCGCATGCATGTTTGGCTGTGTGGAGCAGTTGTCTTTATCTGCAGATGGTTCAGGTTCAGGAAAGTTCAGGACGCTGTTTTCCTTACATTCCCCCGGGAGGAACAGCGCTCAGGACCCTGGCTAAAGCCTTACTGCCCAATGGAGCATTAGACACAGCCGGAGAATCTTTACTACTCAAACACCTCTGGACCTGCAGGAACAAATAACTTTAACACGGCAAAGGGAAGAAAAAACAACGATGACCCAAAATGCCCCAACTGACAATAACAATCGTGTACATAGCTGCATTATTGTCATGATACATGATACAGATGAAAAAAAATGTACATTAGAAACATTGCATTAAAACAGTTATGTCCATTTTTTGATCATTCTGTTTTGACTTATTCATTCAACCTTATTGAGCAGCACATTTCCCAAAGCAGGTGTGGGTGATTGTAGCGATGGTTCTGATTGGAGATCCAATAAAGGTGGTCCATCATTCCTCGCTGGCCCCGGTGGCATAAACCTGGGTTTCTTGGCAGCATTCCCACGGATCTGACTTGGAGCTCCAGATCTACGCATTCTGACGATGAAGATACGCATAACACTTGAGCTGAAGCACCATGCAGTAATAAAACCTCAAAGGTCAGATTAAAAGGATAGATCTTCTTGAGGAAGAAATATTTTGAAAAACAAAAGTAATGCAGTTTATACTGGATTTACTGCCCCAGCAGTTTGCTCTCAATGATAATTAGATCATTTCAGATTTCAACAGAACTGAGATAACACCAGAAATTATTTTAATTAATTTATTCATATTATATGTGCGTTTACAAAGACATTTTACAGGTAGCATGAACGCTATCCAATAATAACTATATACTAAATACAAATAAAATTAGTATTTTAATACAAATCTTTATAAAACACCAATGATTACAACTAAACTCCTACCCTTTTTTGTCATATATAAACAATCAACCAACGGTGTCTACACTGATTTAAGTCTCGCGAACTTTAAATCCAACACCGCAGTAACGGTTCTCAGTTCATTCACACAGTCCGCCGTGAGGAAAGTGAATAAATGTTCAATGTCGAGTGTTTTTGATTCATAAAAAAGAGCCGACTCATACGAGTCATTCGTATGAATCAGACCAGAGCCGGTCGGGTGTGTGTGTCACCTTAATTCGTTAAAAAGATCAGTTTCAGAAGGGAAAGAAGGTCATAGAGGTTTGATGTGACAGGATTGTGATAAACAATCACATAATTGAATGAATGAAATCATTTTTGTGAACTATCCTTCTACCCACAGGATATGTAGCATCTGCTGCTGTCGTTAGCGAAACCAAGGTAAACAAACGTTGTGAGCCTCGAAAACTCCCAATAACTTGCCAAATGTACTTCGATTTAATATACCAATAGTAGACATATAGTACGGTCAACGCTTACCTATTGTGTTTCTTCCTCGTCTGTCAACCACTTTTTTTTGTTTTTCAAAAATTCCCTCGAAAAGTATCAAGCTCGAGTCTCCCGCGGAAGTGACGTATCTTCGCCGTGATTGGTCCAAATGCGACGTCACACAAAGAGGGTGGAGTGGAAGAGCTTATGAGGAGCAAAAATCAACAGTAAAGAGAAGAGTGTCAAAGAAACCTGACTGTAAATATTTTGCCTGCAGAAATTGTATCTAATCCAGCAGAAGCAAATGAAGCAAATACAAGATCCCTGTCAAGCATCACTTATCAACCAGGCAAGTACAAAGAGCAATTTACACATTATTAACCCTTTCTTGTTTTATTTTAATTCATGTACATTATACAGCAAGCATGACCATGCAGCTTTTGTATACAGCTGTATCTTTGACATTAATTTACTTACTTTTGTATATCTTTTATTCAGTCCAAAATCAAATCAGACTTAAATTCTTACAGTCTTTCATTAATTTATTATCATTCATGCTTTAGATTCACATTAACTGTAGAGATTGGTTATTAATGAACATATTCTACTTGCAAGCAGTTCACTCTGATTTTTGTATGTTTTCTACTTTTCATTTGTACTTCACAGTCGAGGAAAGCCTGGATATGTCAGGCAATTATTATTTCCAGTCGTGGAAATGATGTGGAGTAAAATAAATCTTAAAAAGTCAAGGATATAGTCTATGTTTATAGTCAATATACATATTTTTCTTATGCTCAGCTCTAGAATATTTACTTTGTAACTATGTGAGTCCAATTGCTATAAACTATTAAAATAAATAAATAAATGAACATTTGAAGTTATGAATGACTGGAAAGGTCATGGAGAAATCATGGAAAAGTCATGTAAATTTATTGGTCAAAATGTGCAGCAAAATTGACTTTTAATGTATTTTTTATATGTGGTGCTTGACTGTGATTTTATTTCCTTTTTATTTCTATTGTTTTAACTCTTGCACATGCACAGATGCACATCTGCTTGTGTTATGCCGATGTTTTATAGTGTGAAAGTGAAGCTACAATGTAGCCATGTAGAAAATAATCCAATCAGAGTGTGGGAAAGCGTAATCCTGTGTAATCCCAGCACAGCCATGAAGAACAAATATATTTCAGGCAGTGGGAGTGCCCAGATATAGACACAACAGCACTGACAAACATCCTCTCCTTCATCAAAGAATTCATGATTATACAGTTTTACCTCAACTGTAATGAATTATGAATTTAACTGGAGCTCCTCATTTTACAAAAGCAAAAATTTAGCGTTAAATGCTCTGTAATACCCTGGATGTGATCAGTTGTGTTTCTCACATGGCCAGACAGGTGCAGGAACACTTGCACAGGTCACCTGTTACTTTTAAGCAGTTGTTTTTGAAGGAATGTGTACAGGATGTCAGTGAGGGTTGAACAAAAACATCTTGCTTTTATTCTCAAATAGGCACCTTTATATGTGAGTTTTGTCATTTTTTTATGTTTACCATAGAAGCACCAGAAATGTTTCATATATACTTCTATACACACACACACACATATATGTTTTTTTACATGTATGTGGTCCTGTGATGCCTGTGTATTTGTGTGTTGGGTTGCCAGGTGCTTCAGGCTCATTTGATCACAGTATGAACAAGAGTTTCCCAGAGGGTTTCCCTTAGGGATCTCAGCAGGTGTGTGTTTTGTTTATTCAAATTTGTTTCACATTAGATGGTATGTGGTGCAGGTGAAAGTTGCTTAGCATAGGTGCCTCATTAATTTTATGCACATGAATGACACACTGACCTCAGATCCCCAGTGAATTTCTAGACTCATAACCCCACCCACTCATGTTTCAGTCCAACAGCTGCCACCTGGCTGTTTCTACGGCAACTGAACAGACCACCTTCAACAACCACACCTGAGAGAAGGGGAGAGAAGATACCAGACTCTGTTAGGTAATGTCATTTTCTAAATATATACATATATATGAAATATATTTAAAAACATTTCTGTCTTTTTTCATTTTAGTTTTTTTTTTAAATATTTCTCTGTGTATTGTTTAATTTGTTATGCACTTACATTAATAGCTTGTATGTTTTAGTGTACAAATATAGTGCCATTAAATATTTCAAATATCATTTACATTATTTTTTTTTTAATGTAAAATAAGTATTGTTAACTTTCAGTTTTCAAAAAAAATTTTACCACTTTTAACAAAAATTTATTTATAAATTAATTTATTTTATTTATTTAAAAAAAGTTATTTATTTTAATATACAATAAAACTTTCTCTGTAATAAGGATTAAGGCATTTAACAAAAACTATTCATTTCTTTGCTGCAAAATAAGAGATGGTGAATGTTTTGCTAAATTTCTGTTTTTAAAAGTTTAAGAGATTTATTTAAAATGATTAATACCCAAATTATGTAGTATTTGTATTTTTTTGCATTATTTGTATTTTAAAACTGAATGATATTAAGCATTGTTTCATTTCCATTATATTAATGTAACTTGTTATAACCATAAGACAACATAAAGGTATTATAATTATTTAGGTAATATCATATTTTTTAATATTTTTAAAAGTGACATTAAATACAACATTTTTCAATGTGAAACAATATTGTTAAACTTCAAAGGTTAACATATTTAGCAAACTCTATTAATTTATTTTGCTGTAAATTACTTTTTTTGCTAATTGTCTGTTTTTAAAAAATTAAGACTGGAAAATATGTAATCTTTGTATTTTCTGTTTTGTTGGATCCATCAATACATTCTCTAAACTGCTCATCCTCTTTAGTCAGATTTAGGCATTTTTTCCCATTATATTAATGTTACATGTATAAACCGTGAGGAAATTTTTTTGTTATTGTGAGTATTTTACTGTGTGTGTGTGTCCTTTAGGATGGGCTACGATCTGGAACGCTTTGTAGGCTATGTGAACGAGGGTCTGCTGTGCTGTGTATGTCGGGACGTGTTAGAAGATCCTCTGCAGGCTCCGTGTGAACATGCCTTCTGCAGCTCCTGCATTCATGGATGGCTCATCCACCATAACAGCTGTCCTGAGGACCGCTTGCCTTTAGACATCACACATCTACGCCCACTATTCAGGTGCCACAAATGTATTAAACAACTGTATTTGCACATAATCACTTCAGATAACTTTAATGTTCACGCCATTCATTTTATGGAATCATGCCTTTTCCCTATTCATATGACATACATGTGAATTGTGTGTTACAGATACATGAGGAATGATTTAGCAAGGCTGCAGGTGAGGTGTGTGTTCCGGCCTCAAGGTTGTGAGGTCATATGTGCTCTGGAGTCTATTCATCGGCATGAGCAACAGTGCGATTACGCTTTGCTCAACTGCAGTAATGCAGGTACACATAAACAAGCATATACATAAAAATAGTACCTGTACCCACACTTTTTTTTTTTTTTTTTTGGCAGGGAACAGGTGGCTTATACACGGCAGCTACTGCCTCATTCATACATACAATACAAAGCGCAGTTGTAACAGCAGATGAATGAGTGTTGTAACCACAAGATAGAGCGCCTACTACTGAGTAATCACATCTTTAATTATTAATGAGGGACCCCCTCAGGCAGCCAATCAGCTGAGCCGTGGCAACGAGCTAACAGAGGGAGATTCTTGCACATAATAGATATGTATTAATTTCAGTAAACCTAATGCAGCATTCCCTAATCCTGGAAATATTTGTTTGTGTGTGAATGTATGTATGTAAATACGCAGGTGACGAGTACTTATGTTACCGTTGTGGTAGGTGTTCTGTGTTTTATGTGCGTTTTGCAAACTCTGTGTGTCTTTTTCTTTAACAAATAAGTTTTTTTTTTCTTTCCCTGCCAACATTTTTACTGGCTTGCCAAAAATGATACATTTCAAATTTTGATTAATTTATAATTTTGTATTCAGATGTATAATTTGAAAAATATTATTCACATATATACATGTTTTTTTTCTTAACAAAGGAAATTGGCAATAATAGCAGGACATTATACAGTAATTATTATTATACAGCAAACTCAAAGACAGTCATAAATTCATAAACACTTGCTGGAAACTGTTAGCATATACTACCATTCAAAAGTTTGGGGATAGTAAAAAAAAAAAAAAAAAGATTTCTGGTTGGATTTTGTATTCAGCAAGGATGCATAAAATTGATCTAAGTGACAAAAAAGATTTCAATTTCTTTTGAACAGTCTATTAATCAAAGAATCCTGAATATTAATATTAGGCAGCACAACTGTTTTCAGCATTTATAATACTATAAAATATTTCTTGAGCACCTTCTGAAGTTCTGAAATTATTTAGCTTTGTCATCACAGGAATAAATTTTGAAATATATTTAAAAAGAAAACATTAAACAAAATTTCACATATTACTATTTGTACTGTATTTTTGATCAAATTCATGCAGCCTGGGTGAGTATGAGACTTCTTTCAAAAACATTCAAGAAATCTTAGTGACCCCCAACTTTTGAACAGTAGTTTATATTTCATTTTTATCATAAATGTATAATTTCGATAAAATAATATTTATATTAATCATTTTAAATGTATAGTTTTTACATTTAATATTTAAAAATAATATTATACATTCAGTTAATTTGATCAAATGTCAGGTTTCCTTACAAAGAGAACTGGCAATACCAGCTGAACATTATACAATATAATTAAACAGAACATGCAAAGGCAGTTATAAATTCATAAACAATTTTGCTGGAAAGTGTTGGCAAGCATGGGAAAACATTATTGATTGGTTTGTTGCTTTGATACTACCAATGCTATCACAAGTCAGTTTTTGCAATTTCGACAAATCCTCATTTGTCAGCCAACTAGTCCCTTTTAATTAGGTTGTCCTTATTGATCAGCCCATCTGTTAAATGCTTTTTCAAGAGTTTTTTTTCCTCTGTGCATGAACATTTGCTGTGTGCCAGGGTTTCCACTGTGTTTGTCGTTTAATGTTTCTCTGTAATTGTTCAGGCTGCCCAGTTCAGGTGTCGCGGCGCTCTCTGGAAGCTCATCTGTGTGTGTGCGAATACAGCAGTAGAGTTTGCGCAAGCGGCTGTGGATACACAATCCTAAACAATGAGGAGGCCCAACACAACTGTGTATCAGAGCTACGAGCTGAGCTGGACATGCTCAGGTACAAATATTCTGCTCAAGTGGCATGGATTGCGACCATGTAAATGCTGTTAAGTTAGAAAAATGTGTGTGTTTATTATAGGGCAGAATTAGACTGCAAAGTCGAAGAGGTGAGGCATGAAATGGAATCTCGCTTGGATTCCCAAAGACGACACATGGTGCAGAAGGAGAGTTTGCTGAGGAGTGAAGTGGATGAACTTAAGGTACGATACTTTTCACATCAACAGGCTTTTTGTGTGTGCAGGTTACTGACAGGTGCGTTTGTGTGCAAAGGGGCAGCTGTCCCGCGTCATGTCAGATGTCCGCATTCTACTGGGTGCAGAGAGAGCGCGCAGACAAGAGCTAGAGAGGGCGGAGCTTGAGAAGGCAGAGCTTCTTGAACTTTTAAAAAAGGAGGGGCTCAGACCAGCCACACCCTCTGAAGCTGCAGCTCCGCCCCCTTCTGAAGTGCCGAGAAAGCAAAGCCCACGAAGCCTAGCTTTGGACTGCATCAAAAGGAAGAATAGAGAGGTGACTGTTATCTGAGGATGCTGCTTTTCACAATAGAACAGTAAAGAAGTGAGAACATAAGATGTAATAGAAAACCACTACCTGGAACTCATATTCTGAACGAAGCCAAATTATTGGATCTCCTCTGGGTAAACTGAGTGTTATTAAACAGATCAGGTGCTAAGTTTAAACCGAATTGTGTAGTAAAAAATGTTTTGTATGTTTTTAGAATTTGAGAGGCTTGTTTTCCCTTTTAAAACGAGAACAGAGATGCATTCTGCTACATTTGTTGATATTAAAAGAGTTCTGACAAATGACACTGTGGATCTTTATATAAAAATACACTCAAACATATCCTCACAAGAATTTAATCATATTTAACGGTTTTAAAAATGAGAGAAACACAAAACATGACAATGATATACACAATATCAGTCGATGGTTGCAACAGATACAGCAGATCCACATCCTGATTGGTCCTTTAGAGCCTGACGGCTGAGTCTGCTTTTCTCAAGCCAGCGTTTAGCGAGTGAATGAGCGGACGTGTCGGCCCCGTCCACCTCCGCTTCCTCCACTGCTGAACTTCCCTTGACCACGTCCACCGCCACTTACACCTCCTCCCACACCAACTCCACCACCACTCAGCCAGGACAGGCCTGTCCCTCTGCCTCTGGTGGCTCTGTCTCGAGGAGCCAATCGGTAAGCACCTGAGGAGTTAGGAGAGAGGGGTCAGTAACTATTTGATAGAGCTGTAGGGTGAGCTAAAGAGTCATTTCAAATAATAATAATAATAATAATTAAATTCATTAGTGAGGTCTTTTTTGCAACTGAGGGAAACATCCAAAAGGTATCAACTAAGTTTAAGGTTGAGCTATATGCTCTTCTTAATAGCCAATTCCTAAAGAGATATATATAGATATATATATAATTATTATTAAAAACTACAAATACTACAAAAAATATCATTTTAAAGTATACACATTTTTATAATGTAACAATTAAGTTTAAAAGAGGTTTAAAAGACCTATATTTTTTAATAGCCAGTGGCTTAAGATATATAGTTATATTTATACATTTGAATTAGTAGTAGTAGTAGCAGTAATAGGGGCTGACCTGTAGGTGGTTGTCTGGAGGGTAACGGTCTGGTGAAGTTGCTTTGTCCTCCACGAGGTTCACTGTAAGTCCCTCTGTGAGTGACAGCTGTCACCGGAGTGCTCCAAGCGGAGCCGCGACCACCTTCACGCCGTTGGTAGTTACCTAAAACAGAAAATGTTGCGTGACGGGTTTAATCAGCCACATAAAAATAGCACAGAGTATATATGTGCTGAATTAAACATATGCATGTACCAGCGAGCAGAACATTCTTGGGGGCTGGTGGAGTGAAGAAGCGGGTGTGACTCTGGAAGCCTCTCCCTCTGGTCCCTCCAGTGAACAAGCCTCTAGTTGGTGGCTTGGCTCCTCCTCCCTTTGGTGGTCGTTTTGGCAAGGCCAGGCCAGTGGGCGGACCTACATCCTTGAACTCTGCGGCAAGGAAATCATCTACATGCATAGAAGGAGGCCGACTGGTGTTCTGCTTGCGCTGGCGGAAAATGTCATGTGGACGATTGAGCTGGCCAAATGCACCACGACCCCGACCCCGAGGGGCTGCCATGATATGAGCTCGTTTTGCAGGCTCCACATAATCTGACTTCCCACTGAAAACAAAGAAAATCATTTGAGTTCCTACAATGAAGGTAAAATAGTAATCTCAAATTAGAATGGTGATTACCTGGATGTGATGAAGGTCTCATGTTTGTGCTTGCCCAGTCTGAAGCCTTTGGTTGGTTTGCTGTGTCCTGGGGATGTGGGCTCACTGAGGAACGACCGTTCTAACTCTGCCTTCAGGTCTAAGTCTGGACAACACTGCTGGGCCAGAGTAACTAGGTCTACTTTCACCTGCAGCACATACATTTACAATGATCACATGAACCAATAAAAATGCTAATCACAAAAGTTGGCTAAAACAGTCTTGTTTCTAAAACTTTTTAGCGTCTGTTTAAGTAGCTCTCCAACTATTAAAATATATATTTTAAAAACACAGATTTCTTGTTCCTTCAAACTCATGATCCTCACCATGTCTACTTCTGTCTCCATCTCATCTGACTGGAATGGAGAGAACCATAGGGCCTTTAACTGCTCGTCCAGGACATCCGAGAGAACGTAAACTGTCCTGAAGGTATAGAACAAGAGAGTGAGGGAAAAAAAAAAAAGAGAGACCTTTTCAGGATGCAATGATACAGAATTTAATCTGTATCAAGTATCTGCATTAAGTATAAGGAATGCCTGAAGCTACAAAAACAATTAATTGGTGGGTTGCCTGAACAACTTGACAACAATTAGGCTGCTTTCAGGTTCACTTGACCCCAGTCAGACATATTTCAAGGGGGCAACTGAAATGGAATAGAATGCAAGTTGAGTTAAAAAATAATAATTCTAATTTATTTACCTTCTGCATTTTTAATTGGGTCAGGGACAGTACACCAAATTGACAGGAAGAAAAGTGAGACAGAATCGATAAAAGACCAAAAGCTGGGACTTGAACTCAGGTTGCCTGATCTATTTTTAACCTAAAAATCACAACACTGAGGACACTCAAAGAATTTGTCCAACCTAAAAAAAGGTTTTTACCATGAAACACCACTAAAAGAAGAAACAAAAATATATAGATGATATATATGGTATGGGGCCAGACTACCAATTGTCAATTGTGACCCATCCCTATTTAGTACCCTAGTTGACTCACTACACTCAAACACAAGTGCTATTTTAGTATCATTGAGATACTACATAGTTTTTTTTAATATTTTGTGCTGAAAAATATTAATAACTTTTATTTTTATATTTTGTTTTATTCAGTTGTAGCTATTTTAGTATATCAAGTTAAATTAAAATGAAGAATATTGCTTTGAAAACTAGCGGTAATGAATTTTTTTTATTAAATAAAGATTAAAATATTTTATGTAAAAACATTTATGATTTTATTTTTAGATAACCATACATCACCCTGTCACACATACATAATTACTCTCTCTCTCTGTCCATATTACCTGTGATTGAACTGTGTCTGAAGGGGCTCTGGTGCAGGTAAAGTGGGCTCAGTTTCAGGCTCTACATTAGTTGGAGCATCTCCAGAACTTTCAATAATCTGTCGCAATCCAGCCACATTCTCGAGCAGAGTTTCCAAAGTCTCATCCTCCTTACAGAGCTTCTGCACACATGGAGAAATGATACAGGGAGGAAGATTAATATAAGTGTCTCCTTTCATGCAAGCTATAGGGCACAGCTTACTTATGATGTATAAAATAAGCTACAGCATGTACCATGATATGTTTCTCCAGTTCTGATAACGGATGCTCCCCTGAGTCCTCCTTCCACTGCAGCAGCTGCTTCATGTCGCTCACACTAAGTGCCAAAGATCGACTGTCTATATCTTCATCCTAAAATGAAAAATGAATGAATGAATGAATATGTTTTAGAATATACATAGATGCATACACACAACTAAATGTGAACCGATTCTGTTGTCAGCCTACCATAGATTCACTGTTCAGAATCTGCCTCAAAAAGTCGAACAGGGCTGAAAGCAGCTCAGCGAACTCTTTATTAAAGGATGCGGTTTCCCTGCGGATCAGAGATGAAACGGCCAAGCTGTGTTTCTTCAGAGAGCTGCAAAACAAACACAAGGACATTAACCACAAATATTACACACAATAACGGTTTACATTTTCAAATTACTGCAAAGAAGTCGAAGGATGCTAATTATTTTCAAGTTATAGCTGACAACAATAGATAAATGATAAATAGACAACATTAATATCCTATATTATTTTGTCTAAATAAATAAATAAAACACTTAAAACCAAATCTAAAATTTAAAATAAAAAAATGTGGACATCGAAACATTATAATGTACAGTGTAAAAAATGGATAAAAATGACCATGCAAGATAAAATGTCCAATATTTCACATCCATTAAAAAAAATCTCCAATATTGAGGAGACGGGGATAACTGCAGCTTGGAGTAATGGGCGTGCCAAACGGTTTCTCATTGGTCACGAAAGCTGCCTGTTCCGCATAAAGGCGAGCCATACTCTTAAATTGCTATTGGCCTACAGAAAGCGATAAATCCAACATAATACTATACAACCAAATTCCATTCTTTTAATGTAAAAATAGCGTCAATACTCTTAAGAATATTACATTCAAGTTTTTAAAAATTACTTTCTAAAGTGCCTTCAGAACTTATGCATGGTGCAGATGACTGACGTCATATATTAGGTCTTATACACACACAGGTTTGTTTTGCTATCAAAGAGAGGACATTCCATAGGTGTAATGGTTGTTATACTGTACAAATTGTACATTGTATACCCCTACTCCTAAACCTACCCAGCACAGAAAACATTTTGCATTTACATTTTTAATAAAACATTGTTTCCTCATAAATCACAAAAAACGCGCTCACACTCACTCACTCTCGCGCACACACATCCGCTGACCCACACATACACAAAACGCATCGTATTTTAGCTATCGTAACATACATATCATTAATCACAAAGATAAACGCATAACTATCTATGACAATCACACGCCACGTCTTACAGCCGCCAGGAATTTACATAAATGTATGGTTACTGCTAACTGGCCAACACCAATAGTCCTTTCACCAATGAGAAACCGTTCGACACCCCCCCCCGCCGTTTGGCACGCCCCTACTGTTAGGCACGCCAAGCAGCAGTTACCCATATTAGATATTGAGAGAAACATTAAATGCATTGTGACACCTTTTGAGATGATAAAGACCGTAGTCGTGCTCCGTGAGAAACATCATGGTTCGCAGACATGTTAGCTGGAGCGTGTAACTGCTGTGTGTATTTCCCAACACTTCCAACATCCCGTCACATATGCATGTCATCATGTCTCTGGTCGGCAGCGCGTTGGCCAGCTGCTCGGCCTCGGACACTGACGCTTCACCCGAGCCACTCACGACCAGTGACACGTCCTGATCACAGAGTGATTGAAAGATGGAAGCTGTCAATTCAGAGTTCTGCTGTGCAGACAGGCCGGCATCTGAGGGTAGGACAAGCATGGCAAGCAGAGAGGGAAGAAGCTCTGATAGCTTGTCCTCCACTTTCACATCACTCCGCGCCTCAATGCGTGCAGATCCACTCAGCAGAGCCAACATGGCCGTCTTGCAAGCCCGTTGAGATGCCAGTGAATCGAGGAGGGCTAGTAACCTTGTCAAGCGTGAGCCAGCTGCCTCCCTAAAGGCACAACACACAATCCATTTGAGCTGTCTGGAATATACACACACACACACACACACACACACACACACTAATCCATCCAGCAATTACAGTGTATGCCAATTATTCAAATTAATCTTACTTAACTGTGTAACTGAAAATAATTGAATGACATTACATAATTACTGAAGACAAAAGCCAGGGCCCACAGCTATACTACAGGGGTTCTGCCAGTTATTTATCACATTTGACCAAATTACAATTCTAACATTTTTTTTCTGGAATTTCAAGGAAAAGAAAACAAAATTTTATAATATAACTTTTAAATATTTTTATAAATTAATATTAATTTAATATATATATACATACGCATATATATGCATTTATGTATATGTCGTCTTACTGTTGCATTTCCTCCTGCAGCTGCTCCAGCAACGTTCTCATCACCAGAGTCGCAGTGGGTGCAGCAAGATCGCAGAGTTGTACACATATACGGCGGAGCATGGATAGGAGAGGCGGACAGCTGCTGACACACACGCACCTCAGCACTTCCTGTAATACTCGAGCCTGGGCGTGTAAGTGCACACTCCACAACTTTCGTGTGTTCATTGCAACCCCAATGTCTTGCACTGATAGTGCCTGAGAGCGGAAGACGGAAATCGCAAGAGATGAAATTAATGAAACTATTTTCTATAGATGCTTTTAATTAATGAACAATACAGTTATGGAAGCATAAATTTGCTGTCTTTTTTTTTTTTTTTTTTTAAATGTCGCTATGCAGGTAACTAGGTTTAGAAGCAGAGCACCTGTATGTGGAAAAATCAGCCGCAAGCAGTGCTTGACGCCATGTATGTGTGTTCAGTACCTGTGTGGTCTGCATCGGCAGAGGCAGAGGAAGCAGTTCTGACAGCAGACTGAGGCTGCTATAGATGTTCTCTGGAGCAGCTAGTATAGAGTTCAACACTTCCTTCAGCATCAGAGACCAGCTGTTTCCAGCCACGGTCTCCTCTGAACCCGTCTCTTGTTCACTAACCGCATGTGTAAATGTTAACATTATCTCCGTCACATCTCCCTGGATACGCAGCTCCTCTGCATCCAAGCGACCGGTTGTCGGCGTGGAGCAGAGGATCTTGTGAAGGGCGACACAGACGGAGGGCACACGCACGTCACGGAACTCACAGGTTCCCCCGCACAGCAGCTCTGTCAGCATGGCTCGAATGAGTCTCAGTGAGCAGGAGGCCACTGACAGCATCATGAGTCGCTGCGCTATAGGACCCATTGGCCCATGTAGTCGCCATGGCAGCAGCAGCAGTGATGTAAGCTTCTGGAGGACTTTAATAAAAGTGTCCATGCCCTCTGCACTGAAGAGGGCTATGATGGCCTGGTTCCACTTCAAGTCTTTCTGCTGACCTGCACACACACACACACAATATGTCATGTCAGGACCATTAAGGTAATATTTTTATTGGTTTTCACTAGTGTTGTCACGGTACCATTTCAGTAGTCAATATCAGTACCATCTAAACAATTCTCTGTCACAGTTTAGATAAAGCAGCAAAACAAATATGCTATTAAATACATGCTTTAAAATTTACAGTGGAAGATCTGTTAAGTACCTTTATATTGCTTATTTATTATATTGGTGTATTTTTTTTTTTTTTTACAATTAACTGATACAATTAAAAATTAACTTTAATTTAGTGATGTTTTAATTTCTTTTTGTCTGTAGTATCTGGCTAAGACAAGCAGAGTTAAGATAAAGGCAAACAGTACCTGGCACAGTTGCTGGAGGGCAAGCAATGTGGCACAACACCCTGAGAGCACTTACAAGACCCACTCCATCTGCTGTCATCAAGTTCTCCAGATTCTGATAAAAGAAACAGCAAAACTTAGTTACTACACCATATTTACTAATACATGATATCTATATTATGGTGTGCCCCAATCATATGATCGTATCATATATAGCACTTGTGTATGAGTGAAGGGGTTAGTGTTTTCTAATGCCTTGATCGATGCCTAATATACGGAAGTTATATATATATTGCAACTTATTCTGAATCATCTTAAACTCCCTAAAATGCCATAAAAGTTATGTGGTTAGTAAGCTCACCTGCTTTATGTAGTCAATTAGTGTAGGAATGCCACTGATATCAAAATGTAATTTTTCAAGTGGCTCCAACCACTTAGACAGCTCTGAAAAACACATTTAATCAGAGGTCAGATGCGAAAGCACTTACATGTACAAAAAATTATAAAATGCTTCTAAGGCCTTGGGAAGAAAAAAAAATTCTTCTTAATAGATCATTGAACTGCTGGTTTGGCTGACATTGAAGTGTTTGGTGGGCTGCAAAAGAGAAGCACACTAACCTTGAAGCTTGGTATTGTTTTCATCAGCTTTGCAAACATTAAGAAGTGGAGTGGCATAGTGCTCCATCATACGGAGATCACCCGACGTCTGAATAACCAGCAGGACAAGCATACAGGCATAGTTATAAGTTACAGACTTCCTTGCTTTGCCTTCCCTGAGAGAGTGTGAGACAGTCAGCAAATTAGAGAGAACCCGACGTTTAAGAAGAAATATCAATTTTAAATAAAATAAGTCTATGGAGTGCCTCAGGGCCCATTTGACTTTATTAACAACCTTTGTAAATGGTGTAAAAAAAAATGTATCATCACATTCTTATTCATCATTATATAGATTGCCAAAATATATGCTCTTGATAAATCAGGCATTTTTTCAACCATTGTCACATATTCTCACCCTTGGCCTTCTTTGGCATGGAACTCTACCAGGTTGACCAGACAGCTGAGGTTATTATCCAAGCTAAAAGTGTGTGCAACAGCATTTCGGCCAGTACTGCTAAAGCTAATGAGATACAGGCTGTGAAGTGTTGCCAAAACGTCTGGATTGTCGCCATCTTCAAGCTCTGCTCCATTCAGCTCAGCAACACCCTGTAGTGCATGTAGAGTCTGCATGAGCCAGACCCAAAAACCATCGTCAATCAACCCCTCTCCACTTGCAGGAGCATCTTCACCCTCACCCTCTGAAAGGGGCGTCAGTGGAGCCAAGTGAGAGGGTGGGGTCAGGTGAGTGAGGGGTGTGAGGAGACGAAGTAGCAAATTGGTGGTTTCGTGCTGGCTTAGAAGGAACAGGAGACCCTGTTGGGACTGGGACAGGAAACGCATCAGCTCTCTGACAGCATGCAGGACTCCGATGTGGGCACATGTAGCCGGATATGACAGAACAACTGCCAAGGATTCCAGAAGGTGACATGCATGCATGTATCTGTAAAAATGAAAACAATAATTAAAGAGATGCTATATATTTGAACTTAAAAGGTACACTTTAACTTGCTGTCTAACGGTAAATAAATAAAACCGTATGCGTCGTGCAGAGGAACACTGTAGCCGGAGCTACTTCTCTCCGATTATGTACATGACTAGTTATGCAGGTATTGGTAGGACTGTCCCTAAGGAATTTAGGATGGAATTATTTTGCGGTGCTTCCCTTCATAGACATGGCACTGATTCAATGCATTGACCAGTGCGTGCGCCATTCACGGGAAGTACCCTTAAACTTTGAAATTATGCTACGACAAAGATATAGCTTTCCTCTTTGGACGTGGCAAACTTGTAAGACTTGATCTGAAGAAGGACAGACGCAGGTAACATGCTCAGTCGATCTCTCTCTCTCGCTCACTTTCTGTTTAGGCTTCTTAAGTCCAAATCTACAGAGCCTTTGTTCAAATCACAATGGCACAATGGAGTATAAAAGAGGCAGTTGACTCACTCATTATCATAATGAACTTATTTAACATTCAATACACATGCATGAAGCGTAATAGCCTCATGAAAGAAAAAAAAAACACAATTGCTGCGGTAACGGTTGGCTTGTCAGTATCACGGTTTTACAATATTGCAGTTATCGCGACAACCCTAGATACTGGGCTACTCCACAGTGGTTGTCGTCCTGCCCGACTTAAAATAGTCAGAATATAAACACTTATTATAGGCATTTGGAAGATGGTTTCATGATATCCTCATTCATTATACACATTTTGTAAATTTTGAACACACAATAAAGTTAGATAATATTAATTATCACAAAAAAACAAGATGTATCAGTTTTCTAGCCACATGATACTGACCTGTACAGTGTTGGATAGGGATCATCTCGCTCCGGTGGACCAGTGATCCGGGCACTGGTGGGAAAAGCTTTCCCAGGAGGCTGTACCATACAGTGCGGCGCTGTCTCCAGCAGGTGGAGCAGTTCCTCCAAGAGACCTTGCAGCCTCTCCATGTCACCTTCTGACAAAGAGGCAGATTCCAGCAAGATATCGATGTCCATTGGGCTTTCCCGCTCTAACTCTTGGGTTTCCCTCTCATCTCCCTCCCTCTCAGTGCTTTCTCGGTCTCTCTCTCTTGATTCTCTCTCGCTCTCCTCTCGTTCACCCACCTCCCCCACAGTTGGATGCCGTTCAGCCCAAATGCCGGCTGTCCTCTGTAGGTCTGTCAAAACCTCATAAAAATGTCCCTTATGTAAAATGGCTGCACCTGCCGTTGCGACACGTACGGTCTGGTCCAACAGAAACAGATCCAACAGATGCTGGTACCCACTTGTTCCATCATTGTCATGGCTATGGTCTCTGATCAAGGACTCAATGCCCTGTGGCTCACTGATGATACTGTCTAAAGAGCGCAGCACGTTGAGTTTCAGAGTGGATGAAACATGCTCTGCAAAAAGCAAGCTCAGAAGGCTGCCAACAATCCCTTTCTCCAGCAGTTTCTGCACAGCCTGGGCACCACAGTCAGCCAGAGCAGAGGTCAGTTTGGTTCCTGCTTTGAGCTGGCGCAGGTTCAGAGCTATGGGCTGTGCCAGGGCAGAGTCCAAATTAAGAGCTTCACAGCTCCAGTCGACCAACCGCTTCAACTTTTCGCTCAGCACATCAGGGTCCTTTTTAGAGAGAAAGCTCATTCCTTTTACTAGAAAGGCAGGAATTTCCTCTAATGCAGTTATCCAGCCTGCCCCTCGATCTGCCTCCTGCCCCTCCGCCCAGGCCTCTAAAAGCTCTGAGAGTTTAGCTGCAGACTCTGCCCACACGGAGCTTGAGTCCTGGACATCTACTGTTTTGAGGCGTTTTAGCTCTGCCTCATAGCGTGTGATGTGCGGAGGGGTGAAGTGCTGGAGGGGCCGGAGGTCACGCTCATATGGATCGTACTGAACAGTTGGTAGTGAGGCGAGGTCCTCAGGTGTGTAGTCCAGGTCAAAGGCAGGCAGCTTGAAAGCCCCACTCTCCAAATCCTCCTCGTCACTGGATATCTGCTCATATCCATCATCCCCTATAGACAAAAAACAAAACACGTCACAACAATTGCCTTTTCAAAGCACAAATGGAAAACTGCACATCTGTTACACCACCACTGGCTGAGCCAATCTAGCAAGTAACAATGTCAATTCCAGAGAATTTTTTATCCTCACAAGTGAAATATCTGGGTCATTTTCCCCCCGAGATTTAATCACTCTCACTGCAGTGCAACTCCTCACCTTCTGCATCTTCATCTGTCACCTCATCACCCACTTCATCTTCCTCATCATCTTCATCTGCCTCGCTGCCATCAGACTGCACATCTTCATCCTCCTCCTCATCAGCCGGTCCCTCGTCATCTTCCTGCTCTGCGTCCGAGTAGGTCTCATCAGCAGGAAGAGACCCTCGCTCAGGTGAGACAGGCTCCAGGTAATCATCACCCTGTTCTGTGTTCTCCACCTTCACTGGACCTAAAGCACAGACAACACAATGAAGTTCAGTGCTCAGCACTACTTTTTTCAGTTTAAGGGCCAGAATATCACAAAATCGCAATAATAAAAAAGTCCACACTGAAAAATAGATTTTTCTCTTAATTTAAACCAGGTTTAAATATTGTGCAAAGACATATTGTGACATCAAATGAAGAAATAATAATATACTTTGAAAATAAAAACTTTTAATTCCACTTTTCACCCAGATTGTGATTCTTATATTATTTGACATTATCAAAATCGTATTTAATAAGGAAAACTCAAAACAGGAGCATTTTGACCACCATATTATATATATACACACACATATACACACACGCACACACACATATATATATATATATATATAGACACACACATACATATATATATATATATACACACACACATACACATACATATATATATATATATATATATATATATATATATATATATATATATATACACACACACACACACACACACACATATATACTTATATATATATAATCTTTTCCACATGGACATACATTGACCAGGTGTAGGTAGCGCCTCCTCCTCGTCGTCGTCTGGAGGAGGCGGTCCTGGTGGGGTCCGTGGACCTCTGGGTTGTGGTCTGGGTGGGCTGCCGTTAAACTGCTCTTCATTCTCCCACTCTGCTAGAGATTCAAACACACGCACGCACGCGCGTTTAATGTTTCACATGAGGCAATGACGATATTTATATTTGCATAAAAATGTTTGTACTGACCAAGTTTAATGTTCCTCTTGGATCCCAGCTGCTGCTGTTGGGGCGGAGGGGGTGGAGGAGGTGGTGGTGAGTCCCGCTCGTGGCTGTGAGGGCGTTCTGCTGTGCCATACACTGCCAACGTCAGGCATGTGTACCATCCACGCAGGACCAACCCATCTGTGTTTATCTTCAATAACAAAAGACAAAATGAAAATTTGGACATGGTATGAGACTCTAGAGGGGAGGAGTAATAAGATTCACTCAGTCCACAACACAAATGAAGGCTGATTTGCCTACAAGCCATGTGAGTGCAGGAGCTGACAGCTTTAATCATTACAGAGGCATGTGCAAATTCATTGTGGATTCAGGAAAATGCTTTTCAAGTATTTATTAAGCAGAGGAAAGCAGCTCTCAGAAGTTTGAGAAACCACAATCATATTGGGTACATGCATGTTTTTACATGGAAATATGATGCTGGGCTGTAATGAGGGGGTCTCTTACCTTTCCATTAGGCCGGAAGATGATTGATTTGTTCTCATCATACTCGAGGCTAGTGTGAAACAAACAGCGACATCAATGATTTGAACAATCAGAGTACATGAATCTATACAGCTAATGATTTGTGAGACTGCATAATGTATTTCTCGCTGAGCCTGTCCTAGACAGGTGTGCATGTGAGTTTATTTAGTACCTGCCCAGCCTGTCAAACACCGGAGCGTTGGGTTTGGACACATTGTTGAAGAACAGGTCCAACTGGAATGCGTGAGGGGCTGTTTCCCTGATGATACACAGGAAGGGGCATTGTAACCGTCAAAACCCAAACCTGAAACCACTATTTGCCATCAGCAGCCACTTTCTGTCTAATCAAACTTCCTGTAAATCAGTTAGCCTGCAGGAATCATTAAAATATAAATCCCTCTTTTATAGTATGGGATGTGTTACATATTCAACATGTAATAAATAGTTTTATATAGTTTATCCAAACAAAACAAACTTTCCTTTTCTCTCATTGTTCTCTAAACAGGTCTGGAGACAAGAAGGATGAGATCATGGGAAAAGCTGAGAGTGGTCAGAGAATAGGGGGTGTGGTGGATCCGTTTTTTAAAGTAGGAACAATAGCGACCACAGAAACCTTTTCCAATTTCCTCAACTGTCCTCCAGCCATTTCACTTCACTCATGTCCTATTGTGTGCTACAAAAACACTGGAATGGTTTGTACACACTGTAAACACGGTAGAAGCACTTTTTATCTGTCATAATATGTGTAGTGAAAATTAGGGATGTTAAAAACTGCATTTTTACAAGATTGTCTAATCAGTGTATTGTTTGAGTGTGATATTTATTTATTTATCATTTCAGCAAGGATGAATTGAATTGACCAAAATTGACATTAAAGACACTTATTATGTAACAAAATATTACTTAAAATTAAATGCTGTTCTTTTGAACTTTGTAATCATTAGAGAATCCTAAAGGTTTCCACTTCCATTAAGCAGCACAACTGTTTTCAACATTGATAATAATAAGAAGATTATTAGAATGAATCATTAGAATGATTTCTGAAGGATCATGGATCTTAATGAAAGAACACTTTTATGGAATGAGGATGAGACAGATGGTACAATATGTGTGATTCATTCTAGACATGATTGCTTGCTGTAGCTTTAGATAAGACACTCTTTGAGTGTGTGTGAGTGCGTTTTCTCACCCAAATGCTCTGCTGTCAGGCAGGTTGCTGTGTGCTTTGATGCCAGGGGGAATGACTCTTACTTCTGTGATCAAGACACCGTAAGGAAACCGCACAACATCCACATTTGTCAACTTAAAAGAGAACAGACACAGAAAAATGTTAAGAAGCTTATCAAGACACATCAAGACAAGGATAAATGTTATCAAAGATAGACTGATGCAAAGGCTACACCTCTCATTCGCACACCCTGACTGAGCAGCCAACCAGAAAAAACAATCAGGCTTATTCAACTGTTAAAGTCTTGGAATTAAGATTCCTAGGGTTCAGACTATTGAGAGAAACACAAAAGCATTCCCAGAAAAAAGGTCTTATTGAAAATGACAGAACGGCATATACATTCCCTTTCCTCAACAAACTGTCATAAGGCAACAGGCCTGTCCAACCTGTTTCTAAAGAGCTGTTGGAATACAGCGGTGGAGTGGCATATCACTGCAACAATACAAAAGCACTCACCAACCACAAGCATTCACACACACCCAAACAAGACCAAATTCCAGGACAACAGACCTGTTTCCAGCCTCTACTAACAGGACACTATGCAAAACACTGGAGAGAGGAAAAATGTAAGAAGCATGTAAAGCAGGAGTCGGCAATCTTTTTGTCATGTAGGGCTGTGTATCACCAACAATGTCACGATACTAAATCCACGATACGATACGCATCACGATATGGTTCAATTCGGAATTTAAATTTCTTTTGAGCAGAGTTTACTAACAATGTGTTTGCTGAATAACCAGTGTTATAACAGTTGTGATAACTGAAAAACGCTATTTTGTTTTTGTCATTAAAAAACTGTTTTAAATAAAATACAAGTATGATTTCATAATCCCTGTACTTCCGTTGCAAAAAAGTCACATGTATCTTAGCAGACAGATGAAAAATGTTGCGCTTACTTCACACAAGTACAGCACCATTATTTTCCTCTATTCCCATGGGAACCTTATGAAGTGACGTAATTATGCGACGTGAACATCATCTGCAAATCCCGCAGTGAAACCATGATGAAGCACGCGATCATTCCCATTTGCCAACAAAAATAAGCGCAAAAGACCACGCGAAGCAGTTTCCCGGTGTGTTGCATGACAGTGGGGGCAAATTATTTTGCACTCCGTGCAACAGCATGTTGGACCACAGACGACGCTGTATATTAGTAGTATGTAAATAATTTACGTTGCAGTAAGAGATTGCACTTTGTGCATTGGAAGCACTTAATTTAACAGAAGATGTCTGTTTTGTATAGCTACCTCTGTTAAACAGGAAATAACATAACAATAATAATAAAATATTTTATTTATTCATTTTTGCAGAAGTTGTTGAATATTCCTTTTGTAAAGCTACAGAACTTGTGTGACTCAGTGTTTTGTAAGTTTGAGCCATGTGTTAATTAAGGTCTGAAATAAAACAGAATGAGAACTTAAACATTCTGTGATTTGGTATGCTTGCCTATCATAGGAAGTAATAAGAAATGACTCTTTACATTAAGGTAGCCTTGTGAGAAGAGGGTGTTGGGGGAATCCCCTTTTTTTTCTCTTTATCATCAAACCGCAGTTTTTGCAAGTTCCCGCAATTACATTGCATAAAATTGCAAAAATATCCCACATATTCCATCACATTTTTTTAAAGAAAACATGCCCTTGGTCAAGGATTTTTGCCCGCAACAATCACAAAAAAAAAATCTGCTTTTTTCTGGAGGGACTGGGAAGATGAACGCAAGCCTTACGGGTTGGTAACAACATGAGGGGGAGTAATTAATGACAAAAATTTTATTTTGGGGTGAACGATCCCTTTAAATGTTTTTTAGGTTAAATATTGATAAACTAATATAGTAAACTTTTTAATATATCCACTGCTTCCGGTCAACTGTCATAAGTTCAGGCTTGACGTAAACGTCAGCACATGCTTCCACGTCACTTTTTGAGCTTACAGAGATTGATCTCTGTAATCTCTGCTTGTGTTCCACAGAAGAAAAAGTCATGTATGTCTGGGATTGCATGAGGATGAGTAAAATTATAAGTGAATTATATAACACAAACATTACATTATATACAGAATCACAAGACGTGCAGGACACGCTCAAACAAATTTTACAGTCGGCATGAAGCAGCAGTGTTTTCTTTTCTTCCCTTTAAAACAGCTTCTTGAACAAGAAGAACGTAGAGCTTTATAGACTTGATTTTGTCCATCTGGAATTGATTGAATCACTGTGGTTTGTCACTGCTGTGACCTCACGTGAGGCTGTCCCGCCCTCGTGCAAGTTCAACAAGTCAACAGAGAAGAGATGTCAATACCGGTGGGAGCGGTCAAAATAATACTGACGTGCACAAATAAATCATATATAATAAATACAGCAATATTCAACAATCCAAAATTCAAATATTAATCTCCAGCAAAATTACACATTAAATTCCGGGGATTTATCGCACATTTTTACCCCCGGCTACCTCTGTAAAGGTCAATGCATTACAGACAATCACCTTGTTTACATGCTCACGCGCTGCTGTCACATAAACACCCGTGAGCTCTTCTGAGCACCGGCGGCGTTATTAAACAAGCAACGGCGTATTCGTTTACAACAATATATGTGCATGTTATTGTTGAATAAATCTAATCATTGGTTTTTCACTGTACCTGCTGCATGTTAAGAGCAACTAGCGTAACGCACAGACGCTGCCAACAACAATCTAGCCACGAGTTTGTTTGCACTGTTGAACAACTTACAACATCTATAGTCTGGTAACGTAATTCTTCTAGATTAAGAATAGCTCGTTTTATTATGAAAATGTCAATTCTATCTAGAATGAACTGAATATTTATGAATTACTGTGCTAATTAGCATGCTAACTGTTTACAACGCACAATGTGTTTGTTATTACAATGGAAACTTTAAGAACGCGCAAAAACTTTTTAATGTCTGTTGTACGTTATAGTCGCTGCAACATGCGGTTAAAAGACACGGGTGAAGATGGAAATCTCCGCACGTTTACCTCTGCACTTTGATGCTTGAACGTGTCTAAAAAGAGCAGCTCCATTGCAGAATCCCCCGCCATCTTTCTTGGTCACATCAAGAACTTCCGTTAAAGAAAACACTTCCGGAGTTTTGTGTTGTAGTAGGATATCACTAGATTTTTGTGAATGCAAATAACATGCTCTAAAACATTCCAGTAAAGCCATATATATATATATATATATATATATATATATATATATATATATGTGTGTGTGTGTGTGTGTGTGTATATATATATATATATATATACATTATATATATATATATATATATATATATATATATATATATATATATATATATATAAACAAAAATATTTTAGTAATGGCTAGACTTTACTAGATTTCAATAATTGCTCTGTTTATAAATCATATAACTACGAAATGTTATACTAAAGTGTAATAATATGTTTCAAAAGTAAGATAAACCATCTACAACATCACGTTAAAAATGTATTGGCAACAGTAAAATATTCTCAAATTTTCTGAATTAAATTAAGATATTCAAAGCTTTTCAGTTGAACATGAATTACTGGAATTCTTGAGTGATTCCCAGAAATAAATAAAAGAAGTCTAGTGCTGTTGGAAATATGGATTGGGTGTCTTCTGAACTCCTTATAAAGAATGAGGAAGACACTTATCAGGCAAGTTAAACAAGAGAGTAATTTCAATATTGCATTTACAGAAGAACATAATATATATGACATAGTTTCACCATCACAAAATAACATATGGAAGCCTTTTTACAAATTTTGCATCTTCATCCAACTAAGAGCCCGAACGAGTCTGATAACAGATGCTAACAAAGTAACATTGCTAAAGGGCAATAATAATAATAATAGCACTCAAACTCTGAATTAAGAAAAATATTAAAATCCTTCAGTGATTTTCTTGGTGCAACACCTTATAAACTAGTCACAGTGCTGGAGCTGCAAGAGGGGGTTGCAAATACTCTGTTTATGACATAAAGTTGTGAGGTTTGTCAAACTATCCGCTGAAGTGAGCAAATATATGAGTATCACAAAAGAAGGAAGTGACATTTAACCAACAGGCCTACAGTTATGCTTCTGTTGCATTCATTTATCAGACAAATTGAACAAAAGTGGCCTCATTTCCCACTCTTTTTTATCCTAATGAAGTGTGTGCATGGGTAAAGTTTTGTTGCATGGTGAGGATTTTTCCTTCTCTAGGACTGAAACGCATATGGTAACATTAAAGGACACACTCACTGTTATGACTGCTTTATAAAAGCTTACTAATCCAATTACACTGACTTAAATATAGAGATGTTCCTTTTATTTTTAAGTTTATGGAATTGTTTTGCAGGCTAATATTTACCTAGTTATAAGTAGGCCTACCATTTTAAAATGATTCGATTTTTACACATTAGCTACGTCCTGTTTGATGGCAGGTGTTAACGCTCGTTTGTTTTATTAGTGGAGTGTGTCAACATGTAATAAACAGATCCTGAATTCCCTCACATCATGCAGCACGAGCGCGTTTTCTGCGTGCCCTGCCACGTCCTTGTTTCTCAGCAGCAGTAGGAGGGCTCTTTCTTGGGCAGGTATCTATTACCTGTGTCACGTGGGCGGTGGCCAGGTAGGGCACACACAAAACCAGCGCGATCCAAGCAGCCATTGCGGAGCAGAGCCAGGGGTTTCGGACTGGTTTACATCGATTCTCACGCAATTACAAGGCCAAATCAAGACGAGTCCGAACCCGGCACTGATCTGTCCGTAGGTGTTGGGATCATTGGGCTCTTCGCTTCTCTGTCACCTGGAGTTGATCTCTAGGGTTTTGCTTTTGCTATCGGGTGGGTGACAATAGCTTTTTTCTTCTTAAAAATGACGGTTAATCCAGATTATCTGGTGCTTTTATTCACCACCACATCTGGCGCAAGTGGGGACCAGTTGGGAACTGATGAGAAGGAAATTGTACAGTTGGTTTGGCAAGTTGTGGATTTAACGACTAAAAAGGTAATTTCATATTGCACCATAATGGTGTGTGTGTGCGCGCGCGCGCGTGTGTTGTTTTTCTGGTGGAGGTCAGAGAGATTTAGAAATATTTTACATTTAGCTTATATGTCATATTTTATAAATTACGTAAGTCTAAGGCTGTCTATCTATCTATCTATACTTTTTACAATCATCAATTTATTTGCCTATGTAAATTTAGATGTTGTTAGTGAGCATTTCTCTCCTTTCTGCATCTAGGCTGGTGAGGTAAATGAACTTCTAGTCAAACCAGATCATGTTGAGCTTTCTGAGGAGTGTCAGGAGGTGAATGGACTCACCGAGGATGCCTTGATAACTGCTGATCCGCTTGAGGAGGCCATCGAACAGGTGATCATTCTCATTGAATCTGTCCTGACAGGTTGGCATTTATCTTTAAATGCATCTGTTCTTGATTTTTTTTTTTTTTTTAGACTTAATTGGGTGGTTCAAAATACATAAGGATGTTTGCTTTTGAGAGTGGATCATTTCAAAGGACAGTTGAACTTTCTATTCTAACTCCCCATGAGGGAGGGTCTGCCTATAGACCATTTAAACTCAGATGAATGGTTTCGTATCTATACATACACACTATCAAACATATTGTTTAACAGCTTGTGGATTGATATTTGCACAAGCAGCCTTGTGGGTATTCATTAAATGCCACAAAAAAAGTGCCGTTTACTCAAAGGGTGTCTGTGTGTGCAGTTGAATCAGAAGTTATGTGCAGAAGTGGACGCAGGTGCAGGGAATACCTTCTGCCTCTGTACGGATGGACAGCTGCATGTGCGTCAAGTCCTGCATCCCGAGGCTTCCAGCAAGGTGTCAAACTCTAAATACTGCAACAAGTGTGCCGGTGATATCGGTCAAAAGTTTAGCCTATAATTTATGAGCATGAATGTGTTTTCTTGACTGCTTTCTTTTGTGTTTTTCAGAATATTTCGTTGCCTGAATGTTTCTTCTCATTCTTTGACCTGCGGAAAGAGTTCAAGACAAAATTCCCATCAGAAGGGGAATTAAAAGACTTGGATCTTCAGGTCATGGCCGACTGTATCCTTAAACGAAAACATGTGATTCTGTCTTTTTGTATGTCTTAAATGGATAAGAGTAGATTAATACATACATTAGTTCATAATTCTCTTGACAGCCAGCGTGAGGAAGTTGCATTTGAGTGTTTATGTGAGAGAAAGATAGGCAACAGGGTGTTGGCTGTAGGATCCCAAGGTTTTGAAATGCAAATAGACTCACAATAGTGTGGGTTCAATTGTGCCAGCAAGAGAAAGCCAAGAGTGTTTAGCCAACAAGCTTAACCTGCCACACCTATGCTGTAACGTCTTAATACCCACACACACACAGTCAATCACACGATGCAATATCACATCCTTCTGCCCAGTAAGAAAGGTTAATTGAAAGTCATTCTCTCCCTATATATGTTTTTTCATGGAAGACTGCAGTGTTTCAATGGTCCTTTTGGAATTATAACCCCTGCTTTATTTGTTCCTTGCGTCTTGACTGTGTCATTAACTGGTAATTAAGGTGTCAGCTGTAACGCTAAACACAGACTCTGTATTCCTTGACTGTGATTGCGACCAGACTTGAATGTGGTTGTAGATTCTTCTACACATGTTTTCACTGCTTACAAAGTTCAGCAGATGTCAGATATTGTTTTAGCACTTATCTCGGAGCCTGTCTGTAAGTCCTTACAACTTTCATATTATTGTCTGCACACATAGAGTTAATATTCATAAGTGTTTTTGTTATGAACCTGCTTTATTATTCTTCACAGGTCATAAGTTCTCCTTACCTGAAAAAGTGAATGACAGATTTGAGACGGGCACCTGGTAAGAGCTGTTTCTTATTTAAACTAACAACTATTATAGTCTTCAACTATGTTCGATTGATCCTTTGCTTAAAATAGTCCTACCTGATGACATGCTTTTTTGCTTAGCTTTTTTTTTATATACCTTGAAATATCAAGTGATTTTAAAATATTTTTAGATATATTTTAAGTTTTACAGTAAATTCATGGGATTTTCTTTAATGAAAATGTATCTTTCTTGTTAAAACTCTTAAAATATTACAATTACTGTTCATGAGTGCAATATCTATCAAATTAAATGGAGATCGGAAATTCACGTTGTGTATTTAGATTAAAATTTTACATTAAATTTTAAAGCAAAATTAACAATGTGGCACTTATAGTAGTGATGGATAATGCTCATAGAGGAGATTACTATAGAAGAATTTTCCTATTATTTAATACATCTATTCTAATATCTAATGTAGAAGTACATGATGTATAATGAAAATGTCAAGAACCACATACCTTGCTTCCTGAATTCTTTTTATTATGAAGTAATTATTTAAATAAAACATCAGATGAAATGCTTACATTGTCACACGTCATCCTGTTCAGTCCAATGAGAGGTTCTTAGCAAAGGGTCACTTGACACGTAAATATTTTTGCCATGCTGCTTGTGTGTCTCTATTTAAACTGAATGTATGTGTGTGTATAGCAGTAAGATGGAGAGGGTGGATGATAACACAGTGATCAGAGCTCGGGGTCTTCCATGGCAGTCCTCAGACCAGGACATCGCCCGGTTCTTCAGGGGTCTCAACATCGCCAAGTATGCACACACACACACACACACACAAAAAACAACAGGCAACTTTGGTTTAACCAATTATCGTTATTCAGTGTGTGCACAATAGCAATCTGTCTGATGATTGACTGTGTGTGTAGAGGAGGTGCTGCATTGTGTCTGAATGCTCAGGGAAGGAGGAACGGAGAAGCACTAGTGCGGTTTGAGAGTGAAGAGCACAGGGATTTGGCCCTGCAGAGACACAAGCATCACATGGGCACCAGATACATTGAGGTACACATGCATTCATAAAGACTTTAATACTAAAATATATTTTTAACTCTGTTTCTGTAAATTTAGTTACATTTAGTTCCGTGATGAATCAAAGTCCTGTTACATCCACCTTTTTTAATATTAGTAGTATGTAAATTCTCATCACATTGTTTTGCATTGCAGGTTTACAAGGCAACAGGTGAAGACTTTCTAAAGATCGCAGGAGGTAAAAAGACTATTTTGTTGTTTGGACTTGTTTTTGCGGAGAGGGTTGGGAACTGAGAACCAGTTCTTATTCTTATTCTTATTCAGAACTGGTTCCATAATTAGTGAAATCCCATGAATAATCTCTTCTTATTCAGAACTGGTTTCATTTGAAGAAAAAAAAGAAAAGAAAAAACAGAGCAGTGTGACCAGTGCAATCTGAGTGTAATCAAAAACACACTGTGCAAATGCTGTAGTCTGACTTCAGGACAAATGACTTTAATGAGGTTGGTCTTTTTAGTGAATAAACATAAACGTATAGTACAGTCATTAAAAATCTCGGTAATGCAACTTTGGTTAGAACTGATTTACATTATTATTGATTTATCATCTCATCATTTGGCCGTGAAATTGCCATTCTTTTTCCAAATATTTATTCCTTAAAAGAACCACTAAGAATACTATCAGCCAATCACAGCAAATCAGAGGGCTAAAATCAGGGTAGAAAATGGTTATTGTCATTATATAGAAAATGTATTTCTAAAATATGACAATTTTTTTGATGTAAAGATCATATTAACATTATAGGTGCACATCAGGAAACATTATAAAATAATAAAATCATCCAGTTCATGATCCCTTTAACCAACTGGAATCGTTAAGAGGAAATGGAACAGGAACTGCCTTTCCTTTTCCATCCCTACATGTAGATAATCTTGCAAATTCTAGTTCTACTAGTTAGTGAATGAGTGCTGTTGTAACGTAAACTGTGTGTATCATCTGATTTCATCTGAGTTTGTGACCTCTCTGTGTTATTTGCATCGCTTTCAGTTTGTTCTGTGTGTGACCTGTGTGTTTTTAGCTTCAGGTTGAGAGGCTTATGAACATGTGTGAATGTCTGACTGACAGGTACGTCTAATGAAGTGGCCAATTTTCTGTCGAGGGAGAATCAGATTATCATACGCATGCGTGGACTTCCGTTCACTGCCACGGCAGAGCAGGTGCTGCAGTTCTTCTCCCCGGCGTGTCCCGTGACCGACGGCACCGAAGGCATTCTGTTTGTACGCTTTCCCGATGGCAGGCCCACCGGGGATGCGTTCGTCCTGTTCTCCTGCGAGGAGCACGCTCAGAACGCTCTGAAAAAACACAAGGACATCCTCGGCAAGAGATACATAGAACTGTTCAAGAGCACTGCAGCTGAGGTGCAACAGGTGAGAGCAGCACTTCCTGTTTGCTTTGAAGTCATCAGTTGTGTGGGGGGTTTTTGGGGGGGGGGGGGGGGGGGGGGGGGGGGGGGGGGGGGGTTAGTAAAAACGTGAGCTCTTTGGGTGTGTGAGTGTGTGTACAAGTTTGTACTCTAGCTGAACAGCCCTGCTCGCTGAACAAACACTCAGCTCAGTAATCTGTAAAAGATTAGCTGTCATAAAAACTCTTTCTTAGTCTTCCCGTTCTTCACTGTAAAAACATTTAAAATTTCACTCTTACTAGTTGAAATTCCTTCTTGTTAATTTTTAGCTGTCGTCATCAAATCAAGGCTACTGAACCATAGTTTAGCCTGTGTTTGTGCAGACATTGTGTGTGTTAGTGTATCTCAGCTGTGACTATCACAAATTAGGGGCTTTTGTTAAAGGGTGTTTGTCAGAACACAGGAAAAGAAAAGAGAATCCCATCATGGCCTATATTAATTGTTGGCTGTTGTTTGGTTATTTAATAAGCAGAAGATTTACGATTGTATCACCAAATGATACCAAAACGTATTCACATTCAAAAGGAAACTCAAGCAAATTTTCTTAATCCATTACACAACAAACACCAACTGGTCACCAACTTTTCTTCTTTGTTAGGGCTAACGTTTACCGGGTACCATATGATTTTCACTTAAGAATGAATGCAAAATGTCCATTTAACTTTTACCTACCAAGTAATTATGGGGAAGCTTTTCCCAAAACATATTTTTTCAAAGCAGTTTTACAAAAAAATGCTTGTTTCAGTGTTACAATTTAGGAGGAGTTCTATTATCAGCCAGAGATGAGTGTATATGTCCATATGGCTGTAATATTCAGCAATAATGTAATGCATGTTATGTATGCAATTAAGCAGATAAAACAAATGTGTTAGGCAGCAATTACAACTAGTCCATGTAATTATTACAATGTAAGGACAATATTACAATATAAGGATAATGGGAAGGTTAAATATTCAGTTCATCCATCATCTCCACACCTGGAGCAATAAACAGGCAAATGTCTTCTTGATAATATGCATTACCACCAGTCATGGCAACTCCAGCATTTGTGTGTCAGGTACTGAACAGATACTCATCTGCACCTTTGATTCCGGTGGCCCCATCCCCCATCCTCTCGGTTGTGCCACCTCCCACATTCGTGCCCCCAACGGCAGCAGTAACAGGTGTTCGGGACTGCGTGAGATTGAGGGGTCTGCCGTACGATGCCAGCATCCAGGACATTTTGGTTTTCCTGGGGGAATACACTGCTGACATCAAACCACATGGAGTGCATATGGTGCTTAACCAGCAGGTACGGCGCTCAGACCCACTTAATTAATTGAAGTATACTAATCAACTTTGATTTCATATGGAGGTAATCCAATATAATAAACACACCTATGTAGTTCAGAATGTGTTGTTAGAGAGGTTCCGCCCTTTGGCTCAACCAATCCATAAAAATGGGTGGTTAATCAATCAGTGCAGTAGCTTCTGTCAGGACTTGTGTTTCTTCATTCCTTTGTAATGTGTTGCTTGTCATGCCTTTGTTCATGCAATATTTTAAAACATGCTGAAGAGACTTGAGCACAGGACTGTAAGATTCAATATTTCCATGCAAACCTGGTTTTAAAGATAAAAACATAAAAAGCTGGCTTGCATATTTTCAGCTGGAAACAAAGATTTGAATGATTCTGATTCCTTAACAGTTCTATTAATGATAATGATACCTTTTACTCTACCTTCCAAAGGTTTGGGGTCAGTAAGATTTTTAAAAAATAAAGCAGTCACTTATCCTCAACAAGCCTGCATGTAATTACAGTATTACAGTAAATACAGTGAAAACAACAATCATGTGCATTATTATTGCAATTTAAAAATAACTGTTTTCTATTT
This sequence comes from Opsariichthys bidens, assembly GCA_037194245.1. Lineage (NCBI taxonomy): Eukaryota > Metazoa > Chordata > Actinopteri > Cypriniformes > Xenocyprididae > Opsariichthys > Opsariichthys bidens. The sequence goes on from CM074300.1 coordinate 15,040,085, forward strand.
TAATATACTTTGAAATATCGTTTATTCCTGTGATGGCAAAGCTGAATTTTCAGTAGTCATTAATCCAGTATTCAGTGTCACATTACCCTTGATAAATCATTCTAATATGCTGATTTTCTAAATTTAAAATACGTCCACTGCACTTGTTCCATTCTTTTTAAAATTGCATTTGTTTGTGCGTTTGGTCAGGGTCGTCCGTCGGGTGATGCTTTTATCCAGATGCGTTCCGCCGACCGGGCGTTCCTGGCGGCCCAGCGCTGCCACAAGCGCAGCATGAAGGAGCGTTACGTGGAGGTGTTTGCGTGCTCCGCTCAGGAGATGAACATCGTGCTGATGGGAGGAACGCTTAACAGGAGCGGCCTCTCGCCGCCGCCATGTAAGTTACGACGTAAGTGCCGCTGGGCTCTGGGACTGCTTCTCTCAGCTGTGTGTGCGGGTAGGTGGCGCTTCACGCCTTCCTGTTTTTTCCCTTTTCTCTCATTCACTTATTCATGCATTCATTTGGTGGGTGTCCTGTCCATATTTCCTGTCTAGACAGGAATGGGCATCAAGAGCAGTAGGAATCTGGTTGGGTGAATGTTTTATTTGACTTTTTGTTTTTTATGAAATTTTGATCTGACGAGTATGTCAGATGCTTTTCTACAGCGGGGGAATGAAGGGCTTTGATTTGGGGTGATTCAGTGCAATCTTTCGAAATCGAATTAATGCCATCAATTGCACTTTCAAACGCATGGTGTGTCATGGAAAGGCACTTTCTGTTTGATTTAGGTTAGATTTCTTTCTTTCTTCGGTTCTAGTTCTGGATAGATTGTCAGCTCGGTAACTTTCCCACCCTAATGACCAACGGCAGCATGTAAATCCTCTGCATGCCACAGGTTGAGTCTGGTTAAAGGTGCCTGAACGCCTGTGGCTGTGTGCTGCTGTGTGTTGAAGGGTGGAGGAAACATACCTGACTTGTAGCTGAATAATGATGGCAGATATTGACAGTTTCGGGTTAAGGTTTGCTGCATGCTTTAAGTGAGATGTAAAGTTGGGATAGGTATTTTAATAGAAATACATTTTTTTTGTACTAAACTGGTATTTTTCAGACTCTGTGTGCAAAATATTTTGGCACATTTCATTTTACAAAAGACAACGTTCACATGATAGATGAGATTTGTAATCGCACCTGCCCCAGTAACTATGAGGCATGCTTGAATTGACTCCAAGACAACTCATTTAGACGCTGGTTCACAGTGTGACAGGCAGTATTTAGGGTGGGTTTTTGAGGTGGCTACTGGTGCTGGTGGCTACACCGTTGATTTGCTTTGTTCATTGTTTGTATAATGAAATTACTGCATGAGCCTCTGATGACAAACAATGAACAGGACCTGAAAGCAGTTTAAAGGCGTAAAGCCATCATTGTAACTGGGAGGTTCAGTCCGGACCTCACACTTTAATTGGTTGGCGATTTTAGTCGTAATTTTTTACTTTTTTATTATTTAATTTAATTTTATATTTTATTTGTAATTATTTACATTAATTCATTTTAGTCCTCTTTATTATCACTAAAATGATCTACAAGTTTGTCATCAAAAATTACATTCTGTTTGACATTTTAGTGTGAAAAAGACTAAAATAGTATGCTAAAAATGACACATATATATATATATATATATATATTATTGGTTCATTTTCTCACTAATATTGCATAAAGCTGTGGTTTCAACCTTTTTGACTCAAATAAAAATATAGGTTACAGTATTTTTCCGGTATTGTTCTAGCTTCTTTATTAACAGAAATTGTTAATATTGATATATTATATTAAATTAAATAACCATGATTCATTTTGTGATCCCTGATGTTTCAAGAACTTCATGTTCTACAGTAAAAACAATATTATTGACTGAGAAAAAAAGAAATATGATTGGTTTACTTCTTGATTTTGTTTGATTAATGTGAGTTAGACTGTTTTAATATATTAATAATAATTTATTAAGCAACATACTTTTAAGTCATCCTGTGGGCAATTTGGAAGTTTGCTGAGGCCCCTTGGTTGAGAACCACTGGAATAAAGTTTGCGTTTGAGTGAGACAAAGAAAATCAGTTCGGTTATCAGTGTTCTACTCTTTAAGCTCCAAAACAGGTCAATTCTTGCTGGATTATTTCAACTTTTTTTTTTTTTTTTTTTCTAAAATCATTGCTAATGCATTGTTAACAGAGTGCTACAGGGATGACGTCAAAACCCAGAAAACTAATTTGCCACTGGTTCCCTCAAGATTTTCCTATGGGTTTTTATAATGGGATTTACACATTTATGAATAAAATAAGGTCTGTGCTAAACGATACTTGAACGCTCTGTTCTACAACATAAACTGCACAGCACACACACATACCCCAAATGTTCTTATCTAGTTACTTATTAAAAAGCATACGTTTTAAATAAAATAGTTTCAAAATATGTTTTCGATACATAATTTACGTTGTAGAACAAATAACCCCATTCTAAAATCCCATAGGAAAATCTAGAGGGAACCAGTGGTGGGTTTTGACGTCATCCCTGCACCATTCTTAATCTTGCAGTGTTACCTTTTCTAGTCATATTTTCATCACCCATATATCTTATTAAAACCATGTAATTATCACCGTGGTGCAATCAAAAAACCTTTTCGTCATCAATTCCTTTGACCAGATTAACACTAAAATCCCCGTCTGATGGCCATAACTGAAAGCTTCAATGTTGTTTTTCCTTCTGATTAATTCCTCAATATCCCACCTCCCCCATTACAGGTTTGTCTCCTCCATCGTACACGTTTCCTCACGGGACGGCAGTCCTTCCTGCCGGAGCAGTCCTTCCTGCAGGAGCAGTGCTACCTGTGGAGCCGGGAGCTATCTACCCCTCCCAGTTTCTGCTGAGTCCCCGGCCCCTCCAACCAACAACAGCCTTCTACCCTGCCAGTAACCAGCTGTACATGAACTACACCACCTATTATCCCAGGTAAGAGTTATATCTGATCATGTTTTTTTTTTTATTATAAGATAAGCCATGGACATATACACATGCAGCGGACGAGCAATAGTTCACTGCAGTTTCATTCACAAAAGATGATTAATGGATGATTGAATACCAATTATCTTTAAGTTAATGATGTAGCTTATATTATAGTCAAGATGCACATATTAATCCAAGCCAGTGGTTGTGTCCCAAACTTATGTAGTGTACTGATCATAGATGCATAGATGTATTCAAGGTTTAAATATTTGCTTAGTCATATCTAGAATTCACTTGAATTGCCTCGGAAACCTGTCTGAACCAGTTTTTGAGGAGGATTATTCTTCATATGTGAAACCTGTCTTCCTTACCTTTTAGACACAGCAAACATATGTCAGAATACTCACCAGTAGCTGTCTTATGTCCACTGAGAGGTTTCACAAAGTGTGAATATTTACATACAACCACCGTGTAAGTGTGTATGTTTGTGTTTGAGGGTACTGTAATGAGTTTTGTGGGCTTGTATCTTGATGAGCTGCTCAAATGAAGCTTTAAAGGCTCAACATAATCACGACTTTGTCTTTAAGAAGCGCACAACCAGGACTGGGTGTGTTTACAAGGCTAACACGCTACAAAATGAATTTGTCACACCCAGGTCGATTAACATAGCTATAATGTGCATTTTAGTTCACTGCATAGTGGAAGAACTGGTTCAGGAACTGATTGTGTATGTGAGATTTAAGGAGAGAAATATGATTATCTAGCTTGAGGAAGGCTACAAAAAAGTAACAGTGTGAACTATCACACAGCAGCATTGCCTCGACCAATGTGTTGCAATTTGGGCGGGACTATTCGATCGACCAATGGAAGAACGGAATTTTTTAAATTTAAAATTAAATATATAAATCATATATTTATTTAAATGTTTTGGTTTATTTGGCTTTTTTCCCCTAAATTTGATCTTTGTCTGTTTTCAACAGCCCACCTGGTTCCCCCCCTAACATCAGCTACTTCCCTTCTGGCCACACACCTTCAGGCTCAGTCATCACAGCCCCGCCCACAGCACTGATACGAATGCAAGGCCACGCCCCTTCCCACGCTTATAATAGTGGGGTTAAGGAGATCCTCAGCATGGTGCATGGGTATCAGGTGAGTTTAAAATACACCCACAACTCTATTATAATACCAATGTGAGTTCAGCAAGGGACAGGAATCTCTTTCATGTCATTTCTATGATTATGTTAGTTAAATTCCAGCAATTAACTAAATTCCTTGATGACCTCTGAAGAATTTGAATGTATTACCAAGCAGCTTCTAATGCGCTTTCATAATGTTATTTAGCGCCACTGATCCAAATACAAGTCCTAGTTTGTTCCACATCAGAATCTTGTGTGTGTGTGTTTATAAGCAGGGCAGGGCTGGTTTGTAGGGAACATTAAGGTGTGTCCTTTGCCCTGCAGTGCTCAGCATTGAAGACTTAGATGCTCAGTGGGTTTGAGTAACAGGATCACATAGTTGCATTGCCACACCCCCTCGATGAGCTAAACAGGTTCCTCTGGTCTAAATTCCCTCACACACACTGAACTAAGGTGCGGTGAATTGGCTTGCTCTATCTTGACTCCAACTTGACTGCTGGTTCTCCGTTCTATTGCTTGGGGAGGCCAGTGTTATTATTCTGAATGTTGCCGTTCGAGATCGGGTAAATGAAATCTTCACGTATAAACAATGCACAAAACGAATATATAATCTTCAGCAAATATTATTTTAATATAGCAATAGTATGTACCGAGTAGTATTGTGAATTAAACAATATTCATCTAATTGGAAGCGTACACCATATATTTGACACCACAGGAGTGAAATTTTCTGTTAGTTTACCTAATGAGTTAATGAAGCCATTCTAAAAACAGCTGAGACTCCTGCCATGCACACCCACAACGTGCATCTTTCCATGCAGGCTGTACAATCGCCTCAGGCGGTCTGCTAGTTAGTCAGTAGGAGGGCTGTCACTCATTTGAGGTGGGGCTTATTACAAATAATGAGGCATAAGCATGTGTCTCTTGAGTAAATGTAATTTCTTTCTGTCTCCTTTAGCCCGGCAACACCGAAGCTTTGGTAACTCTCCCTTCTGTGCTGTCGGCCAAGCAGCCTATGGGAGACCAGTCTGTAGGAGGCGGAGCCTATCTTGACTTGCAGTTGCTTTAAGCCAATCTATTGTCGAGGCCACGCACCTGTGGTGGATTCAACAAACCCCTCAAAACAAAGCAGTTTATGCCATTTATGCTATTTATGAGAATTTTAAAAAGAATTATATGTATTTTGACATTAATGTATATTGCACATTGTTTTTTTATGCATTAGAGCTAATATTCCGCTCATAAGGTTTTTGCTGAAGACGTGCGTGTTTGTGTTTATGTGTGTGTGTGTGTGAGAGAGAGAGAGAGAGAGAGTGAGTTTGTATGTTCGTGTTCATGCACATGCAGTGATGTTCACTCAGGAAATAGCTTCTCAAACCAGGGTCTAAACATTATACCTGCCGAATCAAAGGCAGACTTTCACTGAAACCATAAATTTAAGCCAAAGGACCAGAAAAAAAAGTGTGTTAGTGCCTCCCTGTTGATGTGACTCTACCGTGAGTATGTGTGAATGTGTAGAGACCTTCTCAAGCATCTTTTTTTTTTTTTCTTTGAAGGTTTTAATTTCCATGAAGTTTATAGAGCTAGCTGTTTTAACATGTTTACAAGATTCGCCAAATCCTTACACCACGCACAACGCAGTTCGTGGATGTTTGAATCATGTAGTTCTGCAAGTCATTTCGCCAATTATAGCTCAGAATCAGGAACAACTTACTTTTGTGCTTTATACCTGTGTGTCTGTGTGTCATGCATTAGAAAAATATGTATTGTCCGTACCAATCAATGTACAAAAGTCTACAGATAAATGTGCTTGTTGCTGTGTGTATGTGTAGTACATGTAACCCTATTGATGAATGTGCGTGTGTGTGTGTGTGAGTGTGTGTGTGAGTGTATAGGTGTGCGCACCATAACCAAAAGTCAATGCATGTGTGTTTATTTACTGCACTCAGAGAGTGTTTTCGGGCCTGCTGTAATGCACACAGGTGTATTTTCACCCATTATCTGTGTATTAAGGAGAGTGTTTGTGTGCATCTGCTGGAATGTGAACAGGTTTATTTTTTACCTGCAGCTGTATCCCATCTGTACCCTCCTGTTTGTTTATGCCAATGTGCCTCATTTATTATACTCTGTGCTTTTTTTAAATACTAGGAGTAGTTTGCATGTTTAGGCTTTTATGAGTAGTAGGAGTAAAGCGTACGACAGTGAAATAGTCGGTGTGATTTATTTGTACTAGTACCTACACATGCCAGCAGGCAGTAGTTAAACAGAAGCACTACTCACTCATGTTACTGATCTGTTACCATCATATTTGTTATTCTTAACATAGGTAGAAAAGAGAAATCAAGAATTTGGCTGTTTGGAGAAAGTATTATTTTATTTTGATATTTTATAATAACTTAAAATAAAGTAAATTTAACAATATTTCTGAGGGATTGAGTGACTGACTCATTATGTTTGTATGTACATATCCACACCTAAAAAAAGTGATTGAGCTACATGAAATAGATGTTTTCCCCAGTGTGTTCATATCAAAATATTAACACTGGAGTTGCTCTGCTTTATGATAATCAAGTTGTATACAAGAAAATAAAGTTTACATTTCATTTGGTTTCTCCTGATCTACTTCTCAAAGGCAAACCTGAAATGCGCATTTAACGCCCTCTAGTGAGCAATGTGATCAGGATCTCTCGTCAGTGTCGCCTACTTCCGGAAATATCTTCCTTGTTTTTATATTACAAGAGAGATTATAAGGAAGTTATAGTATAAAACTGCAGTTTCATATGAAATGTATATTAGGGAAAGCAGTACAATCTTTCACAAAATATATATTAGAATATATTAGAAACTTTAACTTTGCATGACATGTGAGCACGTTCAGAATAAAACACTAACTAGCATACTACTAACTGCATGTTGCGCAGTACACACTATATATGTATACACTGTCTGAAAATAGTATCTGATGCAGTGCAATATATAAGGGCACGTTTTAAACCGTAGTATGCTAAATAGTTACATGACCTCATTATGATTTCAGGTTAAGTGGTGCTAATTATATCAGAAATTTAAAATTTTAAGAAAAAAATGATAAGTTAAATGGGCTGGTCAATCAAATAATGACTTAAAACAGAAGTTAAAAATGACTTCTGATATTCAAGTTCACAAGTAACATTTGAATGCATTGCATTGTGGGATACAGTGACCCAGGCGCTTCTGTACACTGTGTGGAAGGTCATCCAGGTATTTTGCATATTGTGCACAGTATGCATACTGCATACTACAGAAAAAAAGTATGTGTAGTATATTAGTAGTATGCTATTCCGAACATAGCTAAATACAGTAGGCCTATGCACTGACAGCTTAAAGCGAAGCCCGAGGCATTTAAATAAACTCTGCCCTTCAGGAAACCATTGACAGATTATAAAACATTGAGAAAAATAAGTGATAAGAATTATTAAAAGTTAACCGGTCATTATGTCAGTTTTTACAGCGCAGATGCCGATGCCATGCTATGAACAGAGCAAGCAAAGAAATGTTTCTGTTACTCCTTTAAACACTGCTGTGTGGTATTAGCAAAATGCTAAACTAGCTCTTATAGCATAGAGGTTTGATTAGGTCCATATGCTGTGTAACAGTGAAATAAATTAGTGCATTGAGTTAAGGGCTCTTTTTTCGGTGTAGTGTTTGTTGTCTGTAAGCAGATACGCGTGTTGTCTCAGAGTTCAGTCATTAACAGAGCCCTCAGCAGTTTCTCTCTCTCCATCCGTAGGTCTTCAGAGCTTCACACATACAAAAACAGATGGATAGAAAGAAGGATGGGAACAATGAGAGAAAAAAAACATTACGACCCACATCAAGAGACGGAAAGAAAAATAGACAAACATGCATAACAAAAGAATAGTATGCAATATAGTATGCAAATATACATCTCAGTGGAATTATTCAAGATTTTGGAAAGAGTCTGACTGTTGTGTGTGCATGGTACCTTTCTGTATTTGGCGCATATGGTAGCAGGTGAGGTACTGGACTTGGAAAGAACAGCGGGGAGTTGTCACGCTCCAAACGTGGAGTATCCTTCTGCTATGGAGAAAAAAAAAAAAAAAGTCTTTATATTGTCACATACAGTATCTCCCCAGGGGTTAAACTGGGATTTCGATTGTGATAGAACTCTTCTGCGCAAACGTTTAACCCTTGTGCATTGCTCAAATTCACTACCCTTTCGTCATTTTAACTGCTTTAAAAATGTATCAGATAAATATTTTTTTCAATTTTTTTTTGCTTGAATCTATTAATCAACCTCAGTCCTGATCAAAACAAAAAAAAATTCAGGATTTTAACTCTTTAAAACGTTAAAATCTGATGCTGCACAAAAACTAACAACGCATCAAAGCCAATGTTGTTTCTATTCTTTGACACGTTTTTTCCCAAATCAGTGACATCATTTATGAATTTGGCCATTAAAGAGTTTAAAATCCTGATTTTTTTTTTTTTTTAAATTTAGTAGTTTTGATCAGCACTGAGGTTGATTAATGGATTTGCAAAAAATTTGAAAAAAATATTTATCTGATACATTTTTAAAGCAGTTAAAATCGTGGCTGAATAACGAAAGGGTAGTGAATTTGCCCACAGAGTACTGTTGAGTTTTCGAAAATTTTCAAAGCATTTTTCCAAAATATGTGTCAAAATAAGATTTGTCACCAAAAATCATTTCATTTGCTGAAACACGGAGAAAGTTATGGCCAAATTAAGACTCAAAAATTCCCCATAGTGGATGAAAACATCCCGAACAGCACATAAGGGTTAAGAAACCGAACAAAAATTTTAACTACATATCATTGGATGCATATCAAAAACAGTGAATGCATTTTTACCCTGTATAATTTAACGAAACACACATGCGAAATTGTTCCTTTTCATGAATAGTAGGCGCAATGTCATTAAATTTAGAGGACACAGTTCACCCAGTTCACACAGACACACACAAAATTCTGATTGCATATTGAAATAGTAAGTCTTACCGGTGGGTATATGGGTGGCTGGACCTGTTTGTCCAAGGAGCTGTTTGATGAGGATTTTACCATACTGCACTGAGAGGAGATGGCCGCAAGTGCCTCAGGGAGGTCATCTTCATCACTATGGTTACTATAGGACAAACAAAATATTTCAAGAGAGTCCCCATTGTTAAATCAAAAAAAAAAAATCCTCTAATGACTTACAAGCTGAACTGTCTGACGAGGCGTTTGCGCCGGTCCACTCTTGGCTTCTCTATGTTCAGACTGCTTGAGCCTGAATCCTGTGAGGAGCTGGGATACCTGAGATGAGAAGCCGAAGTCTTTGAATATAACACATAGATGCTTGATGGTTTCTGGTGCTTGAAAAGCATCTGAGACATTTACTAGCTTCCAGAGTACCTACTGTTCTCACCTGTCAGTTTGGTCTCCACTTGAAGAGTTCCCTTTTGAGGTTCCACTATCACTTTGGGTGGCTCGCTAGAGTAAAAGAGAGTAGAGCACAGGCTATGCATTATCTCACTGCTACTGACACATGCCCTCATTGTGTAACCTCAATATTTGTGCTTTAAAAGTCACCCTGTGTATTGCTGTACAGTTATCCATACTGACATTTTTCAAGTCCAGCTAAAAACATCTTTATGTGGTTTCTAGCTTGTCTAATCGTTTTAGGTTATATGGCTGAGGTCGGCCTGGTTGATCATCTTGGTCAACTTGGTCATCTTAGGTTTGGTAGAACTCCTTAGTTCAGGAATAAGCTAGATAAGGGGACTTAATGAGCTGGTTAACCATTTAAGTCTGCATGAAATGAAAATTCACCCTATTCATTTTTGTAAATGCATGTTATAGATCTAATTGTGAATCATTTTTATATAACTTGTAATGTTTAATCATGTATATATATAACTCGATTTTCATGTGGAAACGTGTGCCGGACTAATAGTTTAGTTCACTTAAACCAGGGGTGTCCAATCCTGCTCCTGGAGAGCCACTGTCCTGCAGAGTTTAGCTCCAACCCCAGTTAAACACACCAAGGTTTTTAGGCATACATGAAACTTCCAGGCAGGTGTTTTGTGGTAAGCTGGAGCTAAACTCTGCAGGACAGTGGCTCTCCAGGAGCAGGATTGGACACCCCTGACTTAAACTCTCCCCCTCTCTTACAATCGCACACAAGTTCGCATTCTGATCTGCTTCCATCCAGTCAACAACCCATGGATAGAACCAAGTTCCCACCATCTACTACAACCCCATTTCCAGAAGAGTTGGGACATTTTGTAAAAGTAAAATGAAGAATCTGTGAAGTGTTAATATTCTTGAACCTTTATTTAACTGACAAAAGATTTCCAATGTTTTCACTGACCAACTTAATCTTAATATTTTTTAAATATAACGATATTTTGATTTTGATGGTTTCAGCTCACTCCAAAAAAAGCTGGGACAGAGGCATGTTTACCGCCATCACGTCACCTTTTTGTCTTTGGGAGTGAACTCGATGTCAATTTTTCCCAAAAATGCCCTATAAATGCATCTGACCACGGCACACATTTCCCATTGTCTTTTGGACATCTAGATGAGCTCGGGCCCAGAGAACACGACGGCATCTCGGTATAGAATTATAGTATAGCTATATAGTAAAGTGTAGCTTTCTCCTTGCATTTCTTGATGAAGCAGTAGTATTAAGTGGCAGCGGTTTTCCAAAGTACTCCAGAGCCCATGTGGCTATATTTGACACAGTAGCATGAAGGTTTCTCATGCAGTGCCATCTGAGGGGTCGAACGTCACACACATTCAACAGAGGCTTCCTGCTTGCTTGCACTACGCTTTCTCACGAGTCCCTGAATTTTTTCCACATTATGTATGGTAGATAGCAAATGACCTCAATTCTTTACAATCATGCATTGAGAAAGGTGAATTTTTTAAATGTTTGACAATACTCTCATGAAATTTGGCTCAAATTAATGAGTCATGACACATCTTTGCTTGCAAAGACTGAGCCTTTGGTGGTACTATTATACCCAATCACAATACTCTCATCTAGTACTTGTTGAATTTCTTATTCTAGACTGCTTAAAACATTTAACTTGGATATTCTATAATCTTTTTTTTTTTTCACTTTTATTTTGCCTCCCAACTTTCTGTTGTCTGTTGCAGCCATCAAAATCAAAATTTGTACAGTTAAGTTGGTCAGTGAAAACGTTGGAAATATTTTCTTTGTACTTTGGTCAGTTAAATGAAGGTTCAGGCGATTTAACAAATCACAGATTCTTGATTTTATTGCATCTTACAAAATGTCCAAACATTTCTCGAAATGGGGATGTATTATTCTTTACACTCAAATTTATTTCAGAAAATGGAAGAAAAGATATGTTGCTACTTCCATTTCATCACAATCCAACCAACTTTAGCTGGAATGACCTGTTTTTACAGGTACCTTACATGAAGATATATAAATAAATAAATAAAATAAACTTTGCATCAGCTTTTATGAATAAAGTGTCATGCAGTTACTTTAGAGATGTTGCTCTTTAGTTGTTCCTGTAAAACTGCAGGGGAGGAAGGAAGACTTTTCTCAGAGAGTGGTTTTTCCTCTGCCTGTAGTTACAGAGAGAATGAAATATTTATTCATATGGCGTAATACAGATTTAAAAATGTTTCTATTTGTTCCAGGAGGCTGTGATCTCCTTAAACTGACCACGTCTATGTTGATGTGAAGCGCCGGCCAGGCTGCAGGTTCTGCTTCTAGCTGGTTCTGCAGAGCTCGATCCAGCTCATCCGAGAGTCCAGGAGACACAACCCAAGCTTCTGATTTAAACAAACACATCAGCATACATTTTCTGAATTTTACAAGTTAGTTTGTTCAGTGTTTTTTTCTTTTCTTTTTATTATCAGCTGGGGGGGGGGGGGGGGGGGATCATCCTAAATGTGATTCCAAATATTGTTCCTCTTTGTAATAGGTTTGGTGTGCACTGCACTGCTCACAATTATTAAAACTAGATATAGTTATATAGATTACTTGTTGTTAACACCCCCTTAAACAGCTTGAAGATTTAAAGCAGCACACAACGAACATACAGTACGCTCTTGGTGTGGACCCTCGTGGACCCCCACAAACAGATGAAAATACACTCTCCAATAGTGTGCAGATATAAACTGGCGCTTAAAATGCTCAAGTGCTTTTTTAAAGTCAGGTGGAATCTGATTTTCCAATGGTATTGTTCTTCAGTGTCATTATCACTGTGGTGTGGACATGTATACAATTAAAACAATTAGGCCTGTTAAAACTTTAGTTATTGTTATCATTCAAGGTGTGAATGGGCCTTTAAGGTCTATAACACTGGGGTTTTATTGTTTGTATGTTGACACCCACGCTAGACAGACTGAATCTATGCAATTGTGGATATTTTCAGCGACCTCGTCGCCGACAGGTGGCATGAGTCACTGAATTATCTACTTAACTGACTAGTTCAAACACTAATTGATGTAGGAAAGGATCACGGATTTCAGACCTCGTGCATATATCCAACGAAATGCAAGTTAGTCAATAAAACTTACTGTTTAGTGAACTACCAAGCTCTTATCAAGTCAAGTAGCTTTGGACTCACTTGGTTTAGTTGTCGTGAGACACAGCACTTCCTGTTTTTCATATCCATGGTGATGGTAGCAGCGATGGATCTGTCCGGAATGAGGAGCTTCATTCTCTTCCACACTAAACCTCCGGGTGTCTGCAGTGCTCAAAGGGAAACTATAAAACAATGCACAACAATGACGACGAGTACAATGGTATATGACAGCTCCACGTTATTTTTGGTCGCATGACGGAGAGTTTCCGAGAACAATGAGGGCCTTCAAGTTCATTCATATATCTACACACCCACCCACACATGCAGCAGAACGGCATGTCATTTGTATTGATCCTATACATTCGCAACAAAATTAACGTCAGCATAACCAATGCAAACCTGAGCTGGTACTTGTTTATTGATTTATTTTCAAGTAACATGTAATGAATAACCACGGTATAATGGCATGCAGATACATGCACATACAGCTTTCTAATGTAATAACAGAGTGCTTATGAAAGTAATTTCAATGGATGGACCAACAACAACAACAACAACGTGTTTATGCAAATGGTGTTATTAAACAGAAAATGGAACAGTGCAAATGTTAATACAAAAATGAGAAGCAAATGTCAAGGGTTTACATAATCAATAAAATTGAGTCGATTAGTGTAAACAACATTTATTAAGGCAGGTCTCGTTGCAGCAGGCTATAATCATTAAAAGCCCCCGTCCCTTGCTGATTGAACGGATTTCAATGGCTAAACACAAAGGTTTCTAACTTAACACTTCAGCAAATACGTAATAATCATTAGCACATACAGAACAGATGTCACAAGTACTTTCAAGATGAATTTAAATTAAGAGACAGGGTTTGTAAACAGGTAGGTGCTTGTCTTGGAATGATCTGCACTTAACAGTAAACTTATACTATGAACAAAAAATTATAAAATAGGCTATAATCTAGAACAAGGGTGCTCAGTCCGGCTTCTGGAGGTTCTTGCATGCCGGTCTGTCATTTTAAAGATGTTTCGGATTAGGGCTGGAGCTGAACTGAGCGACCCTGCTATAGAATATAAAGCCAAAACAGCAGCGGTTACATATTCTGACATTGTCTTTCAGGGAATTTGCTAGTTCTAGATTTTATCGTAAATCATGCAAAACTCTAAAAGCTATTAACATGCAGATTGCCAGGCGTCAAGGTCTGCATACGCTGAATATGTTTTTGTCATCTCAGAATGCATTTGATCGGATGAAACCTGATGGATGATCACAAGCAATGAATGAGACTCCTGCAGGTGAGATGGTGAAGAAGGATGACGGGCTGACTGTGATTGGATGCGAGCGTTCAGCGGTCTTTTTTACTAAGGTGAGTGGCTCATCCAAACACCCTTTCACATGCTCACAGCGCAGTCATAACTTTGTCTCTGTGCACGACAGACACACTCCTGCCACTGCGCTCAATCAAACCGCTCTCACCAAACCCACCACTGCTTGCAGGGGGTCTGTCCACATAGGAGGGTCTAAATCAGACACATATGTACATGCAGGTGAAACACAGATGAGATCAGCCTACATTTTGTGATTTCTAACAGGAACTGAAATACTGGTTGAGGTTTTATCTTGGCAGATCAAATGTATACCTGTGTGGTGGCTGAGTGTGTCCCAGTTCCATGGGTTGTACGTATAGTGGAGGGGTCAGACTTGACACGTGTGATCTTTGCCAGGGTTCCTGTGCAGTTGGAATGTTGTGCTTATACTGGAGGGAAATCGAAAAATATGATTCATGTTAGTGAAGTCTCTAGGGAATTACTTAAATGGATAGTGCACCTAAAAATGAAAACCTCATGTTGTTCCTCAAGTTTCTTTCTTCTGTTGAACACAGAAGAAGATATTTTGAAGAATGTCGGAAACTAGACAGTTGACGGTAGCCATTAATTTCCATAGAATGAAAATAAATACTTTGGATGTCGATGGCTACCATCAACTGTCCGGTTACCAACATTCTTCAAAATATCTTCTTCTGTGAGTGAGGAAATGATGACAGTTTTCATTTTGAGGTGGACTATACCTTTAAGCGTTAAGAACTCAGTCTGCTAAATCTCAGTCAATGTAAAAAATTTCATAATGCTGAATTATTATTTTTCTCATAAGTATTTATAATTTTTTTTAAAACAAATGTTAGATACTCAAAATTAAAATTACTCACAAGGTTCTGGGGTTTTCTACGGAACCCCTAAAGGGACATGGTATTGGGGAAAAACATTGTCAAAAAAATATACTTAAATCCTTTTGCGTTCTTTTGCTAAAGTCTTGCGCTTCCCTGAGAAACTTTGCAACTTGCTAAATTAGTGTCATGGAAATAATATGAGGTGGGAGGAAGGACTATATTTCATTGCTTTTGTGGGTGAACACAAAGTTTCTTGGGGGAAGGCAATACTGAAGTGCTGAAATATAATTTTCGTCCCATCTCATATTTTTTCTGCATCACCCTTAGGGCTCTGTGGTTTTCAATCTTTTTGCAAGGGACCGCCAAATATGATGATCACTTCGCAAAGGACAGTAAAAACTTCCCTAAAATATATTATTGCACTTTAAAAAAAAAAAAAAAATTCACAATAAATACAAAGAATAGTTCTTTACAACCCACTTTTCCTGTTGTTACTAGAACTGTCAATATAATCAAACAGTCATGACTTGTACTATGACCTGTCTTTTTAAAATAGAATGAAAGCGTAAATATATCATTTTACAAAACTATATATTTAATTAAGTAATATGTTGAGTTGATGTTAAATTTGGAAGCTTAAAACAATTCTCAAAATAAAACAATGTCTTAGGATATGTCTAAAAGTAATAAATCCCCACACACATTCCTTTTTAAAAGAATCATGTAAAGTAAGAAGGATATTGAAAGCATACCGGTTTTAAGCTGGAATCAGGGCTGGTCTGTGCACTACAGAACAAAGAGAGAATCATTCATTACACAATTACAACAAGTAGAAAAAGAACAACCTTCATTATACAATGGCAACAGAAATTAGAAATGAAATAAGCATTAAGTTTTTATATCTGAGTGCTCACGATTGTGTTTGTGTGGCTTTACCTTAGATGGGGATGTTTTGCTGGAGTCATGGCTGTGGAAGACAAAAGCAGACATATATACATGACATGTGTGATGTGGTTGCATTAAAGCAGCATTTACAGGCTTTAGGGCAGAAACGGGGCAGACACAGAGATTAAGCATGTCAGAAATGCATTGATTATTGAAAGGAGAAACTGCACATGACACACAGACCTACCCTTGACCATAGACTGGGCTCGTGAGGGGTATCTTTTACTTGGTCTCCTTTCAAAAGTGCTTGCTCTCCTGACTTTACCACTATGTGTGGCTTGATATTCAGTCCTTCCACTGTAAACACAAACAACATGATACTTAAAGGCAAAAGTGTAAATATATTGCCAGGATAGGCGTGCATGTGTTGATGTCCTGATCAAGAGTTTTTTGATCTGATAAGTCATTTAATATTGAGTATCTGCCAATACAGAGTCCTGATCCGATACCTGTACGTTCCTAGTGCTTGGTGCAGACTTCAAGTGCATTAAAGTTATCAAAATAAATCCAATCTATACAGGGCTATGAAAAGTTTCTCAAGGGAAGGGGCTCAAATGTAAATTTAAAAAAAAAGAAAAAAAGGTCATCTATCACTATGGAGTAATTCCAATTATGAACTACTATCGCATTTATATGCCTATATTTGTAGATGGGCTACACTATTTTAAAGTGTCTTTGTTGCAGTGTAATTGCCCCTTCGCAAACAGTTTCACTGACAGGCGATCTAACCAGTCATAACGCTGAATCCGCCATCTTATCTGACAAAGCCGTCAGGGAGTAGCCTATAGCAGATTAACGTTGTTTAACTCGAAATATTCCACGGTTGAAACAACATTCCTTCTGATGTTCATTCATGTTTATTTGATGCTATAAATGAACTAGTATGAAGAGAAGATCAGTTCACAAGCCATTTGAAGGATCTGTCACGACACATTAAGGAGCCACTATACGGTATTTAGTGTTTAAACTGCTTAAAAAAAATTACAATATTTTAAACTGTTTCATACGTTGTCAGTGTCCTCTTTGCTCCGCAATGTATTTTTCACTGCGGGAGAACATGATGTGTGTCGTGAGAGCGCATGGGTTGTCGGGCATTGTAACGGGGCGGGTTTTGCGAAGGGTCAATTATACATTTATGTACTGAGTAATAATAATTAACAAGTATGATTAGGATTAGGGTGTGATTCAGGTTAGTTGCATGTAATTATCCACAATTTATAGTGATTACTATATTAACTACATGTAACAAAGACACTGTAAAATAAAGTGTTACCTGCAGATGTCTTTATCTGAATGTTACAATGGTAGACATTGTGTAACACACAGTTATGAATACTTCTATTTTTTATGTCCAATAAGCAGAATAATTGCAACAAAATGAAAAGTGGAGATAAGGTTAGAAAGCATATGGGTGTATGATACGCTAGAGCAGACCTCTTTTGTTCTCGCGCATAACGCACACACAAGAGGTTTTTTTTCCTTTAGTGGTGTTTGGCAGACCTACTTGAAGATGCAAGACATGCCAGACAGCTGATGTAAAATAAAGGATCAGGCTTAGGATAGCCAATACCAATCAGTTAAAAAAAAAAAAAAGGCTTTAAAATCGACCCCGATACAGATCCTTGGAATCGGCTCAGGACATCCCTAGATGTGCGTGTATGTACCTGAATCTGAACCGCGAGCCGAGGCGTGTGAAGTCACTGCGGCTGCTCTTGTTGTGGGTTGGCTGTCTGAGCCGGAAGAAGGCGTGGCTCTCGACTGCACACTTCCATAAGTGCTTACACTCCTGAGAACTCGACAGCTGAAACACAAACGTGTGCTCCTGCTCTCGGCCCTGCACACACAAATAAAGAGATACATGCAAAAGAAAGTTTTGGAGCACTTAACATTGTAGCGCAGGGCTTTTTCTTTTTTCAAATTATGAATCAATATTTTTAGATCATATTTTAATATTAAAACAAAGTATTATTATTATTCAATTATATAATTATTAAAAAATTATTGTAAAGTAAAATATTAAGTTAGCATCAACAAAATTATTTTTGTTGCTCTGACATTAAAAATATTAAGCAACATTAAAATTTTCTGTAAATGTAAACATTATATCTATCAAAGTATAGAGGAATATTTATATGTATAATTTTGGTATCCTACAATGTGAGCACAGATAAGCGAGTGCAAGTTTATGTATGTAAAACTCACCTGCTCATCATCCTCCACCACTACTAATGTCAGTCTGTTCTTCTTGAAGTCAAGACGGGTTATTTTAGGCCTAATTGGAAACATTTATGACCAGCATGTTGAGATGGAATGTAATGATCCAGCTAATGGTAAGAACAACAGGAGTGTGTTTGCGAATCTCACCAAAAAAAGAGGCCAATTTTGCTGGATCCTTCGAAAACAAGGATTCCAGTTGGTGTGAGTCCCAGAGCATATTCTCCTCCATCCCGCCCCTGGAAAGAGTCAGTATACAGCACTTTTACACTGCGACTGCACACCATCTCAAAAGTATATTATACATACTACTGAACAAAAGTTTGGGGTCAGTAAGATTTGTTTTATTGTTTTTGAAACAAGCCTCTTATGCTCACCAAGACTGCATTTATTTGAACAAAAATACAGTAAAGAAAGTAATATTGTGAAATATTACTACAATTTAAAATAACTGTTTGTATTTGAATATATTTTAAAATGTAATGCAAGACATTTCTTGTAACTGAAAGCAGCTTTGCTCCTCAATTTTTTTTCGTGTGTGAAAACAGTGATACATTTTCAGGATAATCTGACAACTATTTAAAAGTTATTTGATAAATAAATCTTTTTTAACATTATCAATGTCTTTCATGACACTTTTGATCAATTGAATGCATCCTTGTTGGATAAAAGTAATAATTTCTTTAAAAAAGCTTTTGAGCTGCAATTTTCCTCCTGATATCACAGTTACTTTTAAGAGCAGATGGATGGGTAGATGAATGGGAGTACTTCTAGAACTGCTATTATAAAGATTAATTCCACTACTGTAGAGACATATTCTTGCTGTTGTGATGGTATAATGCAGCTTTTAATGTGTTTCAATACTGACAAAGAAATGCAATTGAGTTATTGAGTTATAAGATTGTCTTTGCTGCAATAATAATGTGTATTTTATTTTACAAAGTCTGCTATTGTGAAAGTATAAGAGGGTGAAGACAATAAAGAATTTAAATATGCTCTTAGAACTGAAAGCATGTAAATTAACTAAAGTAAGTGATCTAACCTTCACAAAGTGCATGTCCACTCCATACATCTCCAGCCACTTGCACTTATTCAGAAAATTTAGCTCAGCTTGAGAAGGACTCATTCCCCTGTAGAGATATGTAACATTCAAACTCATGAGCCATAATGAACGCCATAAGGACTCCATTCAACACTTTGTCCAGTACTCCATCATTTTATGGCTAGAGGAGTCAGACCACAGCAACTCCCTCTTGCCCAGCCTGACCGGATCTGCCATATGTCCCATCTATCGCATCCAAAGTTCTGCTGCACTTGTTTTTAACCTCCTGAAATCCGCTCACATTAAACTTCTGCTCGGCTCAAATCTCTACACTGGCTGACAGTATCTGTAAAAATTCAATACAAGCCATTGTGTCTGTCTTACGCTCTGGCCCCCCGGCTATAATCAACCCCCAGATCTATAAGGTCTAGAAATTTCTCATTTCCAAGAGCAACAAACAATCCAGACTCTTAAACAAATGCAAAAACTCATCCTTAGGGACAGATCAGCAGCTGAGCACATACTTGAACAGTAGCACGCTGACTTTGATGACTGCTCTTAAATCAGGGTCAAATGTAGAAACAAGGATTTAATTAAAACCACAGGGAGACTGTTGTTTGGAGTCTGTGTGAAATGCATGTAAACATTTGAAGTGTGATTTTCACTAGCGAATGAAAGTATCAAAATACAATTAAGTGAGACCGAATCTGACGCCTCAATCTGTTCTAAGGACTTAGTTCAAAACACACACAATCTTACACCATGTTCTAACCAGGTGTGACAAAGCATCAAGAGAATAATCTAACCAGACTGTGAAACTAAATTTCGATTGTTGCTTGCTAAACATCAAACGTGCTCTGATTGGCTGTGATGTAGTCAACTTAAACTTGTATGTTCTGTTGGGGATAAGAAATACTGATTCATACTCATTACCTGCACTCAGCCCATTTGCGGTAGATATCAGCCTCCATAATCTCCGTCTGTTTGGGTGAAAAGCGAAACTCTGATACCAACACAATAGAGTGTTCTAATGGATCACAATCCCCAAGTTCACCTATTAACATACAAAATGGAAAGGAAAAGGCAAAAATCTGCTGTAAATATGCAAATACATGAAAAGAAGTCCAAACTGGCTATTAAAAACACAGAACTCACTCTGTAAGCAATAAGCCCCGAGCTCCACGTACACGTCATATGGACATTTTAACCTGCTCAGGGAAGAAGGAGAGACTTAATGACCCTTAAAACAGCCTGTAAATGTTTTTGCAGCATATAAAAAACGACTTTCAAAATATGCAACAGACAGGGTTTTCAAACACCGATCAAAATCCACTTCCATAAAATGTGAGATGACGAGACCCCGTGTTTATGTAAGAAAGTGTGTGCACCCTGTGTGGGAAAGTGTGTCGGATTGTATCTGTGCTCTTAAATTAGAAGCTGTGTGTTGGTTCTCATTGGAGTTTCTTTTATTAAAAAGGAGCAGAGCAGCACCCAGGAGACCAGACCCAGATTATACACACTGAAACAGAGCTTTTATTGGACCCCGGTAGAAACCCTGCCCGACTGTGTGTGCGTGTGACAGAGGGAGGGCCAGAGGTGTGACAGAGGGCAAAAAGGAGGATAAGAAAGGCCCTCTATTTTTCCACTGCGTGTGCATGTTTGTGTACGTCTCACTGTGAGGTAAGCGTAATTTCTTACTTGCCGGACAGTATGTCTTGTCTAAGCTGCAGTACGAAGAGATACCTGAAAAAAAAGTGGTTTGTACAGTCATAAATCTATAAAAAGTCATTTTTTTAAATAGTTGCATGACATAAAAAGTCAAATATTATAGTTCAGATAGGTTAAACATACATATTGGGTTTGAACTGATATTACATACTGCTAATACATAATGAGCAGAAAATTATTTGGTAACACTTTACATTAAGGTCTCATTTGTTAACATCAGTTAAAGGGTTAGTTCAGCCAAAAATTTTAATTCTGTCTTTAATTACTCACCCTCATGTTGTTCTACACCCATAAGACCTTCATTCATCTTTGGAGCACAAATTGAGATATTTGAGATATAATCCGATGGCTCAGTGAGGCCTGCATTTCAAATGCCCAGAAAGGTAATAGTGAAACGTTCACGTGGCTACAGTGAATGCGACGAAAATACTTTTTGTGCACCAAAATAACTTTATTCAACAATGTCTAGTGATGGGCGATTTCAAAACTCTGCTTCTTGAAGCTTTTAAGTTTTACAAATCTTGTTTCGAATCAGTGGTTCGGAGCATGAAAATTTGAAACCCTTATGACGTAACGAAGCCTTGTTTACTGAAATCATGCGACTTTCATGCTTCGAACCACTGATTCGTAAACTGTCGAAGCTTCAAGAAGCAGTGTTTTGAAATCACCCATCACTAGATATTGTTGAATAGTTGTTGTTTTTTTTGGCACACAAAAAGTATTCTCGCCGCTTCATAGCATTAAGGTTAAACCACTGTAGTCACATGATCTATAATTAATATGTCTTTAGTACCTTTCTGGGCGTTTGAAAGTGTAAATTATCTTGCTGTCAATCCAGGCCTCACTGAGCCATCGGATTTCATCAAAAATACATTAAGTTGTGTCGTACGGGTGTGGACCGACATGAGGGTGAGGAATTAATGACAGAATTTTCCTTTTTAGGTGAACTAACCCTTTAATGCATTAAATATATTCTTACAGTATGTACTAACCTTTGTTAATAAAGTAATTTTTTTCTTTGTTAAAAACCTAAGGAACATTGTTTTCAAGCGTTACCATTACAATAAATCGCACTACCAATGGTGATTAAATCTAATGATTGCTTAGCTCATATCAAATCAAACTGTGCAATTATTATTATTATTATTTGTATACTATGTTCTCAAATTATTAATGTTAAACAACATTAGCATTCCGTGACTACGTGTATTTAGTGTATTCGCGTTACCTGTAGGTTTTAATTTCTGTACAGTCTAATCTCTTAATTTGTCATGCTATACAATTCGCCATCAACATTTATTTTGTTTAATTACTCCAACTGCTGTGAGAAAAGGCTATAAATGATCCATCACCTGCAGCATCCTCACATGCGATTTAGCCAACTAGCTGAGACTCCTTTATGTAAACAGATGTGACGTAATGACGCAAAGGCGGACGGCAGCATGCTTGAATTTCCCGCGAAAAAACCCACCAGTACAGTTCTTAATAGAACACATTATTACAAGCTTACCGTCGTGAATCGGGCTAAGGTAAGGAGATAGTTTTGAACACTGGCTGGTTATGTACTTGCTCAAAAATAGATTTTGGACCATTTTTAACCCAAAGTTATGAACTGCAGCTTTAACTTTCATTGAGTGTTAGATGACAGCAAAGGTAATCTAAATGTAAAAGTAGAGGTATAACAATGCGCAATTTAATATTGACAGATATATTTAAAAAATCTGTATTATCAGCTGAAAACCAATAGAGTACGCATAATACATAATTCACCCAAATTTGAAAATATTACGTACTCACCCTCTTCTGAAGATATATGATAAATTTGTGTAACCTTAAGTCACTTCAGAAGACTAGTCCACTAACCCTATGGGACCCTTTTATAATAATTTTTATGGTGGCTTTTTTTCATTTTGGAGCTCGAAAGGCTCAGTTTTCATTCAGTTATGGAGAAACGTGGCAGGATATTGTTTTTAAAAAAGATCTTTTGTGCTTCACATAAGAAAGTAAGTCATAATCATTTGAAACAACATGGGGGTGAATAAAAGAAAATTCTTTTGCTTAAAATCTCAGTTTGATGAGTTAAATACTTTAGAAGACAGTTATATAGCATATATGACGGCTGTTGTTTACCTGGTGAACTCTTCATGAAGGTTATTGGGCTCTGAAGAATAGAATTTAACCCTGAAAAACAATCTGTATGGAGGTCCATCTACAACAGAGATATTTTACGAGTAAGAGTATGTGTACGCTGTTATGAAACAGATGCTCAATGTCAATGACAATGAAATTTGTACATAAACTTAAAAGGAAAAAAGACAAGAAGCTCTCCTTGAAGGTTATGAAAGATTGTTGTCATAGAGACAGGCCTAAGTCAGCTAATGTTGATTCAGTGTGACTCAACGGCTTTTAAAAGTGTTGTAAAGCACATACCATTCTGAAGGGTAGCACTGCGGATATGCTATAATATAGAAAAGACACTACAGGGACTGAATCAGTGGCTTCTTTTCACTAACAGCATAATCTTTTTTGAATTGCACACAGGTTGCATGGCCCGAAATATTTTAAATCTGTGTTGAAATCAAATTATACTGACACCATTTCCATCTTCCCACTTTCTCCATCCAACAACGTTCTCTTTGCTGATCTGAGTGGGGTGTGTCTTGCACTGCATACACTAGGATTGGCTGTAGTCACACCCATTGTATACACTCATAGACACTACTAGTCACTACGGCAACAGTAGATTATGATCCCAAGGTCATCAGCCATCTGTGACCAGCCAACTAAACAACTTCACAATAACTAATTGTGTGTGTGTGTGTGCGTGTGCATGATGTCTTATGACTACTCACATCTAATCTGCTTCTTTATGGGTTTGGCTGCATCCAGCCAGTGCTGAAAACATAAGGAAATTTGAAAAACAGCATGGGAGGTTTGGGGGTGACAGTGGGAGGGAGAGAGAGGAAACAAGACAGAGATTGTTATTAGTCTGAGTGCTGAGAAAAAGAAAATCCTGTTGTTCTGATTGATGTTGAGTGGCTGTTTCTCACTGACACACTCCATTTCTCATTTCTGGTCTAAGAGCTGCAGCTTAGAAAAACAGGTCACTGCCACATGCACGCACACACGCATATAAACGCTCATTGAGTGCCACTCACCGCAACCTGCTCTGGGTCCATGAACTGCAGACCGAAGTAATCAGCCTCCACCAGATCCAAATGATACATAATCTGATCAAACAGATCCTGTCCCTTGGAATGTTTCTGAAACGCACACAGTTAACACACAGATAAATCACTAAGTGTGGAAAGCTTGGGGCTTCACACTGATCTTGTGACAGTTTAAGGGGACACCTGTGGAGCATATCGTCGGCAGGAAGTTGCTCCGGTGCGCCTGCATGGCTTGATGCCTAATCGGGGCCACGGCGACGTACGTGCTGGAGTGATTTTCATATGCACTCATCGCGGCTGAGTGATATGGCTTAAAATATCTCAGTAGTCATCTCAATTTTAGTCTTAGTTTTTTTTTTTTAATTATTAAACAATACAAAAAAAAATCCTAGTTAAGAATAAATAAATACACATTTTTTCATTTTAAATAAACACAAAGAAGAATATTCTTTATATTAAAAGTATCCTGAAAAAAAAAGAAGTAAAATATTAAGCATAAGCAGCATTTTTCATTTTGTCGTTCTTGACCATCAAATCAGTATGTGTAATAAAAGTTCAGTATTTTTGATCAAATAAATGCAGTCTTGGTGAGCATAAGAGGCTTCTTACAAAAACCATTAAAAATCCGACAGACCCCAAGCTTTCAAATTGAAGAAGTGTACTTATGTCTTTACAAAAATACTTCAATATATTAAAAATGTATTTATAGATTTCTGAGTAACGATTTGATTAATGAAACTGACAGTTTGAATGATTCACGCGTGAACTGGATTAACAGGATTTTTAGAAAGGAATATGAAACAAATCGAATGACAGTCTCTAGAAAACGACATTTTTTAGCCAAATAAAGGCCATCAGAATTGTCGCAACATTCAAACTTAGTTTTAAATAGCCAGCAAAATAATGGCAAATATACTGTGACCATTCCAAACCTTTCATCCAAACCTTGTCTAATTACGGAGTCATTTGACGGATCCCAGAGCACTTTGAAAAGTCAAAGAGAGATCGAAAAATGTCTCTATTTTGTGTTTTGTGCAAGAGGGGGACCACAAATCTACACACTAAGGAAAAACTCCACAAAGAAGAGATTATCTCCAGAATAGTTCATGATTGTCAGTTGATTTCCAAGACCAGCATCCACGGAGATCAAAAACTCTAGACGAATGCAGAGTTTGGAATTTAGCTATTGATTTGTTCCATTTGCATGATTGATTTCTTTTGTTGGTTTGAGGCGAAGGAGGGACGTCACACATGATCAGAATAGGCTATGGAAATGGCAGGAGCTTCCCGTTATCAGGAGTGGAACTCTTCTCGGAATCCTGAATCAGCATCTCTACAGTGAATACATTACTTGGAAATGGAACGTTCTTTTCGAGCTTCCCAAAGACAAATTTTAGAGAAGCTTTATTAAATAAATACTTATCAAGCAAAGACGCATTAATCAATGTGATCAAAAGTGACAGTAATAATGTTACAAAATATTTTATTTTAAATAATAAATGCTGTTCTTTTGAACCTTATATTTATCAAACACTCCTGAAATAAAAGTATCTTTTTTTTTTACAAAAATACTGAACAGCACTACTCTTTTCACTGAAAAGAAATAATTCTGGAGCAACAAATCAGCATATTAGAATGATTTCTGAAGGATCATGTGACACTGAAGACTGGGGGTAATGGCTAATGAAAATTCAGATTTGCCATCACAAGAATAAAATATATTAAAATAGAAAACATTTATTTTCACTTTCTGTGACATGTTTGGCTGAAGAAATGTGCTTAAATGCCACTTGATTTGATATTTGCTGATGTAATGCAGTGACATTGATAAAAGTGTGACTTGAGTGTCCAAATAGTTTTTGGAGCCACTGTATCAGCTCGATAAGTTGTGAAACTCAATGAATAATACATTACAATGACTTGAAGGATTGGAGACATTGACATGTACTTATTGCTTTTCAATTGAAAGTGCTGGTCTATTGTCCTAACATTTAGTCTTGATAAAGGCTCAGAACCTTGATATTTAGACAAGCTCCACAAGGCACACAGACAAAATCTAAAAGACAGATAAAAATACACACACATACTGTACATAAGGTGCACACAAACCAAGGCCAGAGCAAAAATAGCTTGATGTGTCAGAGGAGAGTGGCTAGATTTGGGACACACCCTGAGGGGGGCGGGGGTGGGTGGGTGGCTATTATTCTCTTTGATACTTGCTGCTGTTCAGGTTGACCGACAACCCTTTACATATATCGACGTACATTTTAGAGCTGTTCTCCATTCTCAATACACACAAAGTGGTACAAACTAGTCCTGCATAAAAAAAATTAAAATGACTCAACTAAACTGATTATCAGCTTAGATGTTTGGGTTTCAGATGACATTGAGAGTGGTCAAATCAAAAGGAATTTATGATATGTTAAAGCTAAAGAACTGGCACACAAAAGATACTTCATAAATTCTTTGACAGGTTCAGACCGGTATGGCACATACCGAGTATGACAGCCACGTTTATAAACCAACTAGCACCAACAGTCTTTGTGACATAAAACGATAATATGCGCACTGTGAACTTCAGGTGATTACATTTTCAATTAAATATAGTTATATAACAATTCTAGTCCTCTAATTTGATCGGCCCAGTGATGTTCCAAGTGTGCCGTTATTCTTTTTGACACACTTTTGTATCATTTTCGTTTGTCTGCTCACGTGTTCTAGATCAGAGCATGTGAAATGATGTGGAAGCAGATTTTGCCTGAAGAACGGGTTTTTGACGGTAGGCGTATGCGTTTTCTCTTGCTCTAGGATTGCTCAAAGCAGGTTTCTCTTGCTAGCAAGGAAATAAAAAACGTGGAGCGGGGCTGGAGCACTTTGACCTGCCAGTAGTTTACTTTGCGGAAGTAAACAAACACAGAAGCGAGCAATTGGTAACATGCTCTATTGTGTTAGTCTGTGGTAACAAATCTCAAGAGGACAAGACAATTACATTCAACTATTTCTCATTAAACCAGTTCTGTTCACATGACAATGACAACATGACGGCTGTTGTAGGTCCAGATTGGATTCATTTAACGCACGTTTATACTATATAGAACATACATTTATTTACACTGTAATGAATTACTGTAAAAAATTACAGCATTATTTTACAGCCGCTGGCTGTTTTTTAATAATACGGCATATTGCTGTAAACTGCAATGCATTCTGGGGTCACGTGTTGGTTTGACTCAAATTTACAGAATATTGCTGTAAATTGACCCTTCGTCATTTTAAAAAATTACAGTTATTTACTGTAATCGGAGAATTCAGGGAAATTCTGTAAATTAAATTACAGTAACGCTACTGTAAAGTTTACAGTAACTGGCTGGCAACCCTGCTGCCAGTATTATACTGTAAAATTTACAGTAATTTTTTAACAGTGTACAGTTGCGACCTACTCTGAGTGTATGCGGCATTGGAGTGTCTTGGGCCCAAACCTCTGTCACTCCTCTCCATACACTGTTCTACACCAGTGTTGTGAGACATCGGGTCCTCCCTCAAAATTGGGTCTCCATTAAGACCCCAAGCAATTCCATTAGCTCAAAGAACTTTTAATGTGGATTCGCTTAATTACAATTCCTGCAAATTTACGTTATGATATGTCATTTCAACGGTTATAAAATGCCCTGACCATTAATGTCCGGTTTAGTTGGCAGATACCAGATTAACCACAAAGCTTAGAATACATTAGCATTTACCCTACATGTATTCACAACAATCTTTAATGTAGTTCCATAAGCATTAAATATCAATGTATTTAAGTTTTAAAAGAAAGATGTAATAAATATTCAATTATTTTTATTATAGTTTATAAAGTTAATTAGTGAAAAATTAAATGTGTACAAATTGTTTTATCATGCACTATATAGCAAGCATGTATATTTCAAGTCAGTGTTGTTAGTGTATTTAGTACAATTACTAGTGGAGATTATCACGACACCGCTTACCGTCTTGCTTGTTGGCATTTAAAACTTGATGTTTTGGTTTCTTTTGGGAGTATTTTCGCTGGCTGAGAAGAATTATATGAACAAACTGATAGATGCGTCATTTAATGGATATATTCTTTGTTCTTGAAACGGTGCTGTAGTACTGAACCGTACTGATAATGATCGTCGCAAACTCTAATTCACAACAAAATAGACTCAAAGTAGGAGGTACAGTGTTAAAAAAGATATATTACACGGTGAATGTACAAGACAAAGTTACAAACAGAAACTATCAGTCAGAAAGTAATCAACATTTCATGGCACGACTTGCAAAAGAGGGACCAAAGGTTAAGCGCCTAACTGGTTCGTCGACCTCAGTGGACAAATGGGAAATAATTTCTGCAAAACACTGACAGATGAGGAAAGAAAATCAGCTGGGGAACTCCGTGTGTTTTCTCCCCCTCTCTCCCTCTAATGGTTTCATTTTCAGCGAGAGCTCCCAGTGCTCGAGGGAATCTGCAGGTTTGTGTGTGACAGGTTGAGCGGTCGCTATAGGTGGGAAGTAAACAGGAGGACGGGATCACGAGCACCATCTGTTTGCATCTCAACTACCGGGACAGGACCCAACACCAGGGAAATCCGTCCGGCCACACACACAAAACTGAACTTTGACGTTAAATACTACATTCAAACCAATCAAGGTGACTTTTCTCTCACCGGTAACTCCACACTGACATCCGATCCGTCCAGCAACAGGACTCTGCATGTGATGGCGTCTTTGCTGTTGCCCGCAGCGGGGATGTGGACTACGGCTCCCCCGGTCACTACGGTCGGCGCGTGAATCACCTGCTGCTGGTGAGCCTGCAGCACCGCGTTTCCGCCTCTGCCGGCTCCGTCCAGCTCGTCTGATGTCCGAAAGCGTCGCTTTGACCGACGGCTAAACGTCCTTCGCAGAAAGCCCATCATCTTTCCCCCGCGAGACAGCGCTTTAATCAACCAGGGAAAACGGCACCGATACCGGACTGCTCAAGAGGAAGGCATCCAGCTGTTTCCCTGGCTTTCCGCGGCGAAGAAAGGCGGCGTCTACCGGACTGAGGCGTGCAATGCAGAGAGGACAAGTCTGGATACGGCGACCTGTCACGAGCTCCGATCCTCGTGGCGTACGGGCGAGAAAACACGAGCACACCTGCCAAAAGCCACGCGAATACACTCCGGTCCTTTCGCTCGTTTGATCTTTGTCTCAGTAAAAAGAAATCGAACTTCTCCTCGCGCTCACCGGAGTCCAGGTTCGGCTAAATGATGGCGCGTTAGTTCCTTTCTGTTATTGACCGAAACTGATGTACCTCTCAGGTAAGACAACCAGAGGAACTGGCCAGGCAACCTGTTCTGCGCAAGCGTTCAATCTCAGAGCAACACTCAAACTTTTTTTCCCTCTTCGGATCGGTGTGCGCGAGGCAGCGCTGCCTGCTGGCGAGTCAAACCGTGATCGGGGTGAGGTTACCTTCACGCGACTCACTCCCCGTCACTGAATTCCCCAGCAACGACTACAAATCACGCAACCCTCTGCCATCAGGAAACAATATGCGCCAAACGTCAGCATTTCACGCACGCTCATTCGAGCTCCCTCAAGCCATCATCATGAATAAGAGAAGAGGCACAACGTGATAAGAATTACACAATTTATTTATTAACAGAGGTGAATTTGATTATTCTAGTAGTGGATTGGTTGATGTTCTAGGCGATCTCACAAAGGTCACATTTTACCACCAAAATCAAAAGGAAAACAGATTTATATTTTGCATAAAGAGTTTACATTTTTAATAAGTATTATTCATTTTGTATTGTGGCGGTACTTTTAGGACAATTACGTGTGTCCATTTCTCATTACAAAATACAAAGTCTCGTTCGTCATGGCAGCATTGAATTGGGGGTATAAAGTAGATGTTTTTATTTTATGCAAAATTTGATTTACATATTTTTTTTTCCTCTCAATTTTGAGGTCAAATAAGACCCGAACAATTTATTGACATATTTTGTGAGATTCACCCAAATATAGCACTTTGTGTATATGTGGGACAGAGGAAGAGAGAGTATGTGTGCTGTAGGGACCTATAGGCTTCTACGTCAAAGTGCATTATGTTCTTCCTTGATCCGCACAGCTGTCAGGAGAGCCACAGCAAGAGAAGAGATTGTACATCCATCTTTATCCAGACACTCCCTGCCCCCTTTTCATCCGTCTTTATTGACAGTCTTC
This sequence comes from Opsariichthys bidens, assembly GCA_037194245.1. NCBI lineage: Eukaryota > Metazoa > Chordata > Actinopteri > Cypriniformes > Xenocyprididae > Opsariichthys > Opsariichthys bidens. Next base: position 15,070,252 of record CM074300.1, read on the forward strand.
CTTCACTTCTGTGTTTTTAAAAACTCCTCTCCTGTCCCTCTCTTCTCATCAACTATTAGGTGTGGAGCTCTGTTTGAATCTCTCTCTGTACACCCTCAGAATGGCCTCACACACAAAGGTGAACTGGCACTGGAAAACAAACAGGCAAAAAGCATAATTAATGACGGCACATCCAATAAAATCAGCTTAAGATATTCAACATTCTGATCCGATGGACAGATCTTTTAAAGTCATTTTAGCCATTCAGGGTAAGATGTTACATCTAAACCACTATGAGTGATCACCTTTGACCCTTTCCCATAGTTCTAAACGACCGTTCTCTTTATTGGCTTCATACTGCATACGAGGTACTTCTTTTGTATTTTCTTAAGTATTTTGCAACTGTTAAGGTATGTTCTATATAGTGTGAAAGTAATCCGAACATACTACATCATTGTCATGTGACCTAGAGCGTTAATTGTTCCGCTTCACTGGCATTCATAACTCTTCTCCCATGGCTTATGGGATAGTAAAGTCACCATTTGATGCGGAAGTAGCGGGTCATCTGGGTAATTTGCCTACACTTTTATAAATCTATGAATTTGGACAGATACACTTTTTAGATTTGCAATTTTTTGCCTATAATATAGAAGGGAAGAATGCATATTCAGATACAGCCACTGCATTTCTGAATTTAATGGCAATATAAATTCATTTATGATATATATATATATATATATATGTATATGAAAATATATAACTGTGTGATTTAATAATTCATTCATTGCACGGCATCAAAAGGAACTGTGATCTGCTTATTTATACGGATCAACAGGGCTGGAGAATGACACTGGCTTAACCAATTGTATGAGTTTGAGGCGAAACTATCAGTTTGTTAACAGAGAGAACATGTGAAATTCTTGAAAAACTGTTTGTTGGTGCGAAATGACACATTTCAACTTTAACTTGTGCGTATGTCTGTGTGGTTGTACCGATGTCTGAACCAGCATGGCCCTCTGTTCTCTCATCAAAGTAATGATCTCTAGGGGATACACTGGCTTTTCCTTCTCCATCAGTGTCATGGCGGTCTCCATGGTGATCAACACACCCGTCCGCCCGATTCCAGCACTGAAGAAAAACATTCTCTCTGTAAGATGAGCACCTGATAACATCTATGCATCTCTGTGCTGGAAGTCCCCTCACCTGCAGTGAACCATGAGAGGCACGGACTCCCCTCTCATACTTCTCATTGACTGGACAAAATCCAGGAAGTCAGAGGAATCTTCTGGTACCCCATGATCTGGCCAGGCAACATACTGCAAATGAGTGATCGAGCGCTGCTGTCCCGACTGTTTAATAAAGAGAGAGAAAGAGGGCGAGGCTGAGTGCAAGAGAATGCTTGAACGAGTTTGCAGACAAGTCTAAACATGTCAGTGTTTTGCCTTATGCAGAAGGATATTTATATGAAAAATTCCCAGAATGAGCATTAGGGCTTTCGCATATATAAATCAATCTAATTAATGAATTTCAATGACGTAATTATGAAATAATATTAGTGTATATTGTGTTTGCCTATTTACATGATCATTATCAGTTAATGGATTAAATACTGTTAGGATGAAATCAATTAAATGTAAGGGTAAATTAGATGTATAAATGAGGCCCTATGCTTTAAAAACACCTTTTCAGCTCAGAATTACTCAAATACACTGGCATTTTAATTTCCCCTTCAGCTCTTTCATGATCTTACAAGTAGGTGAAAGAGGAAGAAGTGATCTTTAAGTTGAATATATGAGTCACAGCCTGAAGGCCAAAGTGGAAAAAATAATTCCCTTATTGTGACAAATCGGGCAGAAAGGAGTAATTGGTTCGCAAGCTGCGTGGTACGAACACTCACACACTGGCATTTTTCCTGTACCCCCCAATCATCTCTTTCCTCTCTCCTTTTCTTTATTTTTTTCATCTCAGACACACACATACCCTATATGGACGACAAATGTGTGATGTAACCTCCGTCTGCTGTCCGTGCTGAGATTAACTCCCACCAACAGAGACAACAGATGGGTCTCCGTTCTCCAGCAATGATAGATTGTTTGTGAGAGTGAGAGCATGTATGTGAATGTACATGTACGCACACGGTCCCATGCTTTTGACCAGAGCGGTATGTGACCTGCGTGCCATGTTTACCGTCACAAACAAATGCTCCCACACGTTGACTTTCTCTCACACACATCAAGCTTTCAAATAAAGATGCTTGAAGCCAAAATTCCGTTTTAAATGAAACAAACTTCCGCATAATAGGACTGACAGAGCATGAGTAATTACAAACATTTACATAAGAAACTGAATGAAAAATAGAGGGAGCAAAATGTTTTTTGAACATCCTGACCACAGATACAGCTGTGGATATTTCAATAAAACATTGTTTGATGTTTCAAACCCCCCATGAAATTGCTTGAAGAGGTTCTTTCTCTCGTGATGCAGTTCCTGTTGACACGGGAAGTTTAGGAGGGAGACATCACCACTTTTTTGAACTGTTACTGAATTTGGAATGTCATACTACTTTTGCTATTTCTTTTCTATAAAAGGTTAAGATATGGCAGAAATAGTAAGAATAGTATGATAGTATACTATTCCAAATTCAAACATCCCAACATTCTAGCCTAACAATTTCTGATCCATGTTTTGTGAATAGCGCACTATTCGTACAATGAGTAGTGATAATGGTGAGAGCAAAATCTCAGCGCTAAACACTGCTGAGTGCGGCGGGATATATTTTCAGCTCATATTTTTGGCCACTTTTAACCGAAAATCCCATTTTCAGCTGATAATTTTTGGAAGCTGAAATTTTGGTGTATCCCTAATAAAAACGGGTAGTGTACAATAATGATTCCAGGAGGATAAATTGTAAAGTTTTAAAACATACATATGCTAAAAGTGCTTTTTCTCAAATTTTAAAAGTCCAAAATAACCTAAAATAAGCTACAAACTCTCATTTTGAATGCAAGTGATCTATAAAAGTGTACAGGTGCATCTCAATAAATTAGAATGTTGTGGAAAAGTTCATTTATTTCAGTAATTCAACTCAAATTGTGAAACTTGTGTAGTAAATCAATTCAATGGACACTGACTGAAGTCTTTGGTTCTTTTAATTGTGATTATTTTGGCTCACATTTGACAAAAACCCACCAATTCACTATCTCAACCAATCAGAATACTTCATAAGACCAATAAAAAAAACATTTATTTTGTGAACTGTTGGAAAGTACGCTCATTTACTGGATATGTACTCAGTACTTGGTAGGGGCTCCTTGTGTTTTATTTACTGCCTCAATTTTGCGTGGCATGGAAGCCCAGGTTTCAATGCACACAGACTGCTTAAGTCTGAATTTATTTAATACACAAGTTTCACAATTTGAGTTGAATTACTGAAATAAATGAACTTTTCCACGACATTCTTATTTATTGAGATGCACCTGTATAATATAATGAACATTGCATGCTATACATTTGTTGCTACTGCACCTCACAGGGGTGGTGTCCGTTTAAAAGTATGTCCACTGTTTTTGTTACCTGAGTATTTCTGAGTGTTAGTTCTCGGGTAACGTAGGCCAGGTTGCACTCCTCTGAGTGACAGCACACCTGAAGATACCCATAATCCCTCACTTCAGGGGGATGCGGCCAGTACTGGTGGCACTTGGTCTGTGGAAATGGAAAAGAGATTATTGAGTGCAGCATAAAACTCACACACACACACACACAAAATTGTGCTCCCTCTCTCCCTCCCTCACACACAGAGTTTATTAAATCATCCCTTTGGAAAAGAATGCAGAGCGCTTGGTTACCAAGCAACAGTCAAGCCGAGCCGAAGAATACGGAACTCACAATAAGCTGTCCTTGGGGGCCTGGAGGTGTGTGATGGGTATCGTCTGATTAGGTGTTATGTGTGTCTGTCTGTTTGTAAGAGTTTTTCTGTCGTAAAAGTGAGTACAGGACTTGAGTGTGTGCATGTGTGAAATGTTCATGTTTATTAATATTACAGCACATTGTAACTCACGTTGTGTGTAGTATTTAACCGTTTCATGTGTGTGGAGAACAGGTGTGTGCAAATGCATTGAAGTACCCGTCCTCTCTCAGTCAGTGTGGTTAGCATGATGATGACACTGACGTCCTGCTCCCACACACTCCTCCAGAAGTGCGTACAGGTGTGCGGCAGTGGACCCTGAGCTGCTATGTACCGCAAAACACAACCTGCTGGCTCAGTCTGACACACACATACACACACACACACAACCAAGTCTTCAATATGTCACCCAGAGCCATAACTTTTCTATTCACAACTAAAATGAAAAATGAAATAGAAATAAAATGATACCTTCACATGACTGGCATTGATATAGTCATCCCCCTCCTCCTGCAGCACCACCCTGGTGATGTCATCTGTAAGAAAAGAATGAACGCACAGAGATTGAGGAAGAGGGATTTGAGGATTATGTGAAAACACCTCCTCCAACTAGTTTTAAAGAGCATTACGCCTCATTCCCGAATTGAAAGCTTATACGCGAATGAATAAAATGATACATTTGACCTTAGCCCTAATCTAATCCAGTGTGGTAGCTTTGTTCAATCTCATCATGGTCATCCAGTCACCACTCTGGTTGTAAAATACAACCTTCCTGAAAATTCTTCTGAATGCCCTTTGAACTTCATATTGTTCTTTTGAACTTTCTATAGTGAATTGCATTGCGTTCATACTATCAGTTCATGCATTCCCTGGGAATTGAACCCAGACCTTGCAGTTGCTAGTGCATATTAACCACAGTGTAAAAGTCAGGTACTATATTTTCAGCAGAAAATGACACTTAATGGAATAGCTTGAAGTTTTAAAGCATTTAAGGTTGGGTGTTGGGATATAAAATAATCAACAAACAAATTGAGTTGTACACAGTTGTGGCCTATTATATTATTATATATATATATTTGGTTATGACTTGTGACCTGAAGGTAACGGGTTTGAGTCTCAGTTGAGCAAAGCACCTCACCACCAATCACTCCCCGAGTGCTACAGCAAAAATGAATAATAAAAAAAAAACCTTGGAATTTGTGCTCTGCATTTCACCCATCTGAGTATGGGACACCGAGTGTGGCTGCACATCACGTCACTTTCACTTTAAACATTTAAATTGCACATAAAGCAGTTTTTATATCAACTTTTTAATTATATCTGCTTTATTTCGATCTGCCACATTAAAGAGCGTCAAAAGGACATTTGTTATTTGTGATAACATTGATCGATCGTCAATTTTTGCCACAAGATCGATCTTATGATAAGTTAAGAATAACGTAGAAATCAATCATTTTAAGTCATAATAGTACTCTTTTTGTACAAGCAATAACACTTGTGACTTTTCTATATTGAAAACATAGGAGTTACAGGCCACAATTATTCATTTTAACATGTGCTAAATGTTCTTGTTCGTCAGAAAAAGCAATACAACTTACATGGTAATACATCTTTGTACCGATTCTTGTCCATATTCTCTGACTGCTTTGCGCAAGACATTAACATGCCCTCTTTCTTCCTGTACAACTTCTGAGAGTAGTAAAACACACATACACATGCACGGATGACAATTATCAGCAAACCACACAAATGCCAACTGAGACATGCTATAAAAACGTTTCCATGCCCCAACCTCAAAGTGCAGAAGCAGCGTGCCTGTGACTAGCCCTCTCTCCAGACGGGTCATAGACTCCTCTAGTGTCTCTCCAGACGGCTGGGTGGACAGTTGGGATATTTCACCCGGAAGAGTGAGACCCTCACCTAACTGTAGGGTTGGTTCGGCTCGCAAAGAGACACCTGTAAACAAAAACCGTTTGCGGTTTCTGATTGGATGTGTAATCTAACTGCACGAGGCACATCACAGATAAAGTTAAAGCAATTAATCTCCCTCAAAACACATTTGTTTTGTCCAGACATAAAGACACAAGTGCATACCTTTGCGGCGCACAAGCAATGCAAGTTCCTTGCTGTGCGACTCTCGGCTCGCTTTGATGAACATGACCACCTGCTGATGTGTGTGTTCTGAAATGTCCCGCCCATTTATCAACAACACCTGATCTCCCTCCATCAGTGGAGGCACAGAGCGACCAGCCTGCAACAGCCGATATTTGCACAAATGTAAAAGCCAAGAACCCCTTCATATTCACAAGCAGACGGGATTTTTATGGCTTACCGGAGATGCAGGGTTAACGTGAGAGATGGCCAGCGGCATCTTCTGATCCACGCCTCCCTAAATATTAACCAACAATATCCTGTTACACACAAGACTCTATCTGAAAGCAATTTGAACAATGATGATAAATACGCAAACTATATCATGTAGCAACTCACTTTAACATTGAAGCCAAACTTCCCATCTTGGTCTGGGCTGATCCTCACAAGCAGCAGGTCTCCATCAGCTGTCACACTCTATACACATATAACCACAAAAATAGGACCTTTGACGATTGTAGGACTGAAAAAGGATCAGAGAATGCTAGCTACAAAATAATGAAATATTAGCATATATTTAGACATGTTTCACAACATTCTAATAGAAAAACGATTGAGGGCTTCAAACATAACCTCAGAATATTGTCCTTTTGACTGCCTCAATCTAAGTTGTTTTGCACACACCCTGATAGCCTGACAAAGTTTGCTTCAAAAGTCTGAGACCACTAGTGAAAATGCTTCTATTTAATACAAAATTATACTATCGGCATGACATTTTGAGTGAAAATAAAAATTAACGCCATTGAATGACCTAGTTTTTCATTAATGACAGCAGCGTAATTCAAAAAAATGATGTAAAGAGCATCTTGTGCGTCAATATAAGAACATACAGTGACATAGAACTAGCACAGATTTGTAAGAATTTCATTTTACGTTATAACTGATCTTTTAAGTTTCAACTTGTTTCTATTAGAAAAAAAAAATCCTGATTTTCATTGTCGTCTCAGACTTTTGGGCTTTAATGTATCTCATGTCTAAGTCTTGTTAATTGGGAGAATTAACTCATCAGTGACTCATCAGCATGACTGTAGTATCAGTGTAGTGTTTTGATTTGTGAGAGTGACAAACTCGAGATATTGGTTATGACAGCTTGGTGCTGTGGTTTAGGTCCAGTGCCTGTTGTTGCATTCAGCATCACTGTTCACCAGCATTTTGATTGCTTGTCTGAAATTCAATCAAGCGGTGCTCCTGACCACATCACAGATTATTACAGATTTAAATCTGTGCCAGGGTGAAACTCATGATGCAATAGCAAGAACATGTCTGTGATATTATTCAGTTTGCATTTCAAAAATTCTCTTTCAAAATTACAAATGTATTCATTGTTGCAACATAAACATGCACAATCGTTCATTTTCAATGGCCATTTTCCACCTCTCTATGACATGGTCAAATTTTGCTGTTGAGTCCTGAAGACACGTCTATTGAAACAAATCACACCACTTTTCTGCATTTCCATATAATCTGCAGATCTAATATAGTTTTTAACTGCCCCATCCATCAATCACAACAATCCACACTCCACAGTGAAATGAGCCACAGGGACCTTCTTCATTTCAACCACTCATTTTAACGCAATGATCCCTTGGAAAGATATGTGGGGGAGCTTTGAAGTTAGAGCCTGTTGTGAACCACATTTCCCTTGATCTTGCATCATCAGGTATCATGTACAATAACACTCACCTTATCCCAGGCATGCAAATCATCTTCTTCGGTGATTACGTCATCACTATGAGACCAACTACCACTCGTCCTCCCCTCCTCCTGAGTTTTCCTTTAGTGTAATTGGTTTTAATAATTTACTATGAGCATAGATATAATAGAATACATATGTATGGTTGGAATACTGTGTGCATTTGCATATGTAGAGTAAATTTGCCTGTAAGTATAGAATACGTCTTCGCTCTCAGTCACGTAGCTCATTTCATTGGTCAGGTTGTCCACAGATGATGGACGTGGCTTACGGAAGTCATGACGTAAACGAGGACTCCGCCTAAAATGAAAGATACATTCAACAAAGACACTAAACCTTATATTAACCTTAGAAGACCAGGACCTTAACATTGCATTCTAGAACATATGCAGTGTGTGTAATATATATATATATATATATATACACACAACCGTTCAAAAGTTTGTGGTCAGTAAAAAATTTTAAAATGTTTTTGAAAAAGATCTGGCTGCATTTATCTGATCAAAAATGCAGTTACAACAGTCATTCTGTGAAATATTACAACAATTTAAAATAACTGTTTTCCATTTTAATGTATTTTAAAATTGCTTGTTTGTATTCCTCACTTGTAAGTCGCTTTGGATAAAAGCGTCAGCTAAATGACTAAATGTAAATGTAAATGTTAAAATATCATTGATTCTTGTCATGGCAAAGTCTTCGGTATCACATAATCCTTCAGAAATCATTCTAATATCCTGATCGAGTGCTAAAGATAATACTTATTATTATCAATGGTGAAAATAGTTTTTATTTATTTAAAATAGAAATCTTCTGGAACATTATAAATGTCTTTACTGTCACTTTTGTTTAATGCAATGCATCTTGCTGAATAAAAGCATTACTTGTTCATTTTAAAAAGCATTATTAATAATAAATCTTACTGGCCCCAAAAAGTCAATACAAATACATTGTTTGTAAAAATAAATAGCTCTCATTAATTGCCATAAAGATGAAATACATTAGAGTGTATCTGAGCATTGTTACCAGTTGGGTGTGTTGGGTGGTGACCGTGAGGGCAGACTCTTGGTCTCTAGGTGTTCCATTGAGTTGGTCCTCACTGCAGGGTTCAACATTTTCTCACCAATCAGTTTTCGGTACAGTGGCATAGAGCTTGAACATAAATATAGGCAATTAAACTCACACTCTCATTTGGTGGAGGCAGCAATGAACTCTAATTAACTCCAGCAATAAAGAACACAGTAATTTCTTAGAATGGCTCCGTCGTGACTCTGCCCGTGTACCTAAGTTTTGAAGCCGAGTGAGAGGGTTTCCTATTGTAGAACGTATGGTGGTCCACGCAGGATTTCCACACGTTCTTACAGGCGCGTGAACTCGGCATCGAGATAGAGACCACGTGGTGGCCGAGCTCACCCTGTACACACACATAAATGAGGAAAAACACGACAAAGATGATGCTTTTGCAGGATTCAGGCATTAAGTATCTGGCTTTAATATGGTAATTCCTGCATTTCGCTTTTGTTTCAAAGAATGAGTATGATTAAGCATGCATATCTTACATGTTTCCGGCGTAGGTGGACAAAGAACCTTTTTCTTTTGAATGCAATTTTGATGATGTTAATCCTGAAAAAAGGCAGCCATTCAAAAAGCATGCTCCTCATCAAAAAAGTATACCAGAATCAAAATACAGGATACAGCTTCCAAGGCGCTTAATTACACTAATAATAACTGTAATTATACTTCTTCTGCAGTGTTTGTATCCCATCCATTGTAATGATAATCACAGTACAGATCCAAACAGTGCTGTAGCTCTGTCAAACATCATTTATAATAGCTATAAACATCCATTTATGATGCTTAAAAAGTGTGTTTCATAAAGAACATGAATCAAGCATATAAGTAATTGAAAAATTCAAGAAACTCACCAGGGGAAAAAACTGGAGCAAATTAAATGACAAAACAAGGCCACGCCCCCTGATGTAATCCCCACCCAGAGGGCAGGGTTGCTAACATCCTATAGACAGGGATTTAGGAAATTTAATTCAATATCTTAATAACATAACCCACAACAACATTACCAGTTATTTCTTGACATTTTGGAAGTTTGAAAAAGGCAGGATTTTTAACCCAAATGGTACCTGAGCATGATGTAACTCCACTCCATACAGGTCTAATGTTCTCGCTGTATTCAAATAACACAGCTCAGCTTCACTCTGAGACAGACCTCTGAAACACAGTCAGTCACATTTAATAACTCTCTCTGTCTATCTGTGTGTGTGTGTGTTGACATACTTGTGCTGTGGATGCAGCGACTCCACTTTCAGAAGGAACTCCTGGTCTTGGTCAGGGAGAAAATGGGTCTGACTGAGGTATCCAGCGGGAGTTTCAGGAACATAGTCTCCAAGCTCAGCTGTCAATCAGACAGGAGTATTAAAACGCTATGTTTGAGAAACACATTTGATTTTTCCTGCTGAAGATACGCCTCTTCCAAGCAAAGACACATTCTCTGCAATATCAATGATGCTTCTATGGCAGAGCTGCCAATCACAAAGTGAGATGATGTCATTTCCTCAACTTACACTGAATAGAGTATGAAGCCAGTACCACAGCTGAGCTTAAAGGACACTTTAATCTGCAATACAAAACACACCATGATATTTTGGAATACAAAATATATTGTTGTGACATCAGGGACTTTTTTTATTAGTATTTGTCAACATGATATATTTAGTCAGTCAAAATTTGGTATTTAAATGTCCATAGCTATTTACTATAATTCTTATTTATACACAATACCATGTGTTTATCAGACCACACACAACTTCACAATCCATGGGTTAGAACTCCCTGAGCTTTACTCTGTAACCAGAATCACCTGTTTTTCAAGCTGTTCACCTGTTTGTAACCGGCATGCCGCATCCATTATAATGATGTGGGTTGCTGGTATTTTTATGGTATTTTTGCTCAATTAATAATTTTTTTTTTAAACCTAGATATATTATTCTATTATTCCTGTTAATATATATTTTTTATAATTTAAACAAAACAGATTTCCAAATAAATGAATAGCTATGCATGTTTTGTATGGTACATTATAATGTTATGATACCTAAATTCAGTTATATAAAACTACTAATTTCACATATAAATAGTATTCATCTATAACACCTGCCATTTATCAGTTATCAGCAATAACATGAAAACATTTATCAATTCATCTGCAGTTAGAATTTGATATTACTTTCAATTGTCCATCAGAAACTCAAAAAATAATGGCACAAGTAATATGAGTCATTTTCAGTAATATGAGAGTACAAGAACTACAATATGATACTGTTCAAATGTTTTTTTTTTTAAATAAATTAATAATTTTTTCAGAAAATTGCATTAAAATGATCAAAAGTGACAGTAAGCCACTTATAATATTGCAAAAGATTTCTATTTCAAATAAATGATGTGTGAAAAATGTATGATGGTTTTCATAAAGATATGTTTTTTAACATTGATAATAAGAATAAATGTTTCCTGAGCACCAAATCAGCATATTAGAATGATTTTCTAAAGGACACTGAAGACTGCAGTCATGATGCTGAAAATTCAGCTTTTCCAGAGGAATAAAATGCATTTTAAAATATACTAAAATAGAAAGCAGTTAATTTACACTGTAATAATATTTCAATATATCAATGTTTTTACTGTATTATATTTAATGATCAAATAAATGAAGCTTTAGTAAGCATTAGAGACTTTAACTTTTAAATGGTACCGAAAGCAACATTTACCTCCCCTCACAAATGTCCTTCTTAATTTGCAAGAAATAAAAATGCCTGCAAAACAAAATAAGGGTCAGAATACCTCTAAATCTATACACATAAATAATATATACACACATTTCTGTCTCATTTGCACATAAGCAGGGAGATGTACCTTGTCTGCTCATGCTGGAGGGAGTTTGGATCAGAGATGAAGAACCTCACTCTAAATATTAAAAAGAATGGAGCAGAACCTAAGGGAACAACCGTGGGAAAGAAAAAGCACAGTCAGATGAAAAGGACCCCAGAAAGAAAAATAGTTCAGACAACAGATATTCACTGATTAAATGTATGCTCAGTGTCATACTATTTCTAAAAAAGGAAGGAAATTGTGCTGTTGGCAACCCCCCCGAAATCTAAACTCTAATCCATTAAACCATAATTTGGAGTTTAAAAAGCAGGTGGGCACTGAAGCGTGAGCTGCAGGCACCCTCTCTGCCTTTATGCATCCACGTCACATCAAGTGAGTTGATTCTCATGAGGAAAACAAATATGTGTCTACCGCTGCTGTTTTAAGGAAAACAAAATTCTTTGTGCTCCAATGACATAACTCATATTACACACTCATCAAACATGTGCACTCTTATTATGGTTATGTCTGTGGCTGATGTCAAGGCGCACAGAGATCTGCTCCCACGGAACTTAATCAAGGCCTGCAGATTTCCACAGAATTAAAACCACATTCTACATATCCACCAACCTTTATCTGTATCATAACTGCATTTCTTTGGAAGAGCTTTAAAGAATGTGGTTTAAATAAATGGTAAAAGCTACAAAATATCAAGTCTGGTCGACCGTGGTAAGCTGATAATAAATTATCTATTTAGCTATTTTGTCAAAATACATGAATAAGAAAGCTAAATTATCTTAAAAAGTGAATTTAGGCATCCCAGCATTAAGAATGGCTAAAGATTACATTTAACAGTGTTATTCAATTATTGTTTTAAATTAACTTTAAATCAGCATTAAATTTTGGCAAAGAGAAATGTAAAAGTAAAAATAGGGAAATTTGCATGCAAAATTAAAAAGCCAATATTCTTATTTTCCAACACAATTGTCACTTAAATCCATTGACTGCAGGTTGCCTACTGTATCTGTCTAGTTTCTCCCTCACCCTTCAGCTGTTTCTTAAATGGTTTGTTGGGGTCCAGCCACCTCTGAAATGACAGATATAATCAGTTATCTCGGAAATCCTCATGTTTCTTAAGACAGGGCATTATATTTCTCTATTTCTAGGTCACCTCTTGCTCTCTCGCAAACAATCACACATTCAATTACCGGAGAGCTGGATGTATCCTCACTGATCTGCAGGCTGAAGTACTGTTTCTCCACTATGTTTAGGTGTTCACATGCCAAATCAAACAGCAGATGACCAGCATCGTGTTTCTGTGAAGCAATAACACATGATGTCCCATTAGAAATTGTACCAGTTTACCAAACCTGTATTTATAAAGTGACCATATTCTACATGGTATATCAAATTACTGCATGTGTGTAATGCTAAACCATTACAATATAATATAATATAATATAATATCATAAAGTCATATAATTCTGATATGTACAAACACTACCGCAAAAGTTTGAGGCCAGTAAGACTTTTCATTGTCCATATTTAAAATGTCTTATGTCCACGGCTGCATTGATTTGAGCAAAAATATAGTAAAACAGTAATGTTGTGAAATATTACATCTGTTTTACATTTTATATATTTGATGTGAAGCTGAATTGTCAGCAGCCATTACTCTAGTCTGTAGTGTCACATGATCCTTCAGAAATCATTCTAATATGCTGATTTCCTGCTCAAGAAACAATTATTATTATTATTATTATTATTATTATCGATATTGAAACCAGTTTTTGCGGAAATACTTTTTTACAGTTTTAGGATTATTTGATGAATTGAAAGTTAAAATAAAATTGATAAAAACAGAAGGTTTGTGATGTTAATCACTTTCCTATTACTTTGGATGATTTAATGCATCCATGCTTAATAAAAGTATTACCATCTTTTAAAAAAAAATCTTACTGACCCCAAACTTTTGAATAGTAGAGTAAAATAATTCAATAATAGCAAATGAGTTGTGTAAAAACTTGCCGAATAAACGACAAAAAAATATATAGTTTATTCACTTTGCTACATTAATATTTAAATGTAATTAAATGAAAAATGTTAAAATAATATTATAATACATTCAATTAATTTTAATTAAAAAAGCAGTGAGATAAACTCTTCTATAAACTATCAGCAAAAATCACAAAATGGCCAAATATCTATAACATTTCAAGCTGTTTCTCATTGTGCTGTGTGTGAAATACAGACTGAACGGCAGCTCAAAACACCCAACCGCTGCATGAGCTTATGATACGCTAACTACATTTCTCGGTTGGACAAAGCAAACCATTGTCGCGCTAGTAAAGTTTTGATGGATGATAATTGTAGTCCAGGTAAAAATGATTACAGTGACATAGGGGAGTTGTACATTAAGAGCACGAGACGAGGGTCGGCTATTATTGAAGTGCAAACAAACTGTATGAGTGGCGTTCTCGGCGCACTGATTGCTATTGAAAATGATTAAAAAAGGGGGTTGGAGAGGTTTCTTGGAGTATGTTTTGTCAAAAGGTCTAGTCTAACACCTTTATTCTGGTGACTCCTACATGTGTGTTACTGTTTCTGCCAGACAAAACGTGCCCGTGTGCATGTAAGGGTGGGTGGATGTCCTTCAGAATATGAAACCAAGGTTGCAGCAGTGCAATATGGAACATGAGAAGAGAAGCATCAGTGTAATATCCCTCTCCATCCTCTAACTGCCAATAAAGGCAAGCTCATACACATATGCGCATTACCCCTCTCTCTCTCTCTTGGGCTTTAACATCCATTTTTGCTCATCCTACAATCCAAACACATCTGCATACACTCTTATACTCACACTGACAGTAAAATTTTGGGTTGTGCCATCAGGGAAGAGCACTACACACAGTAAGCCGGAGCGTGGCATGTGTGTATGTTTGGACAGATCGGCACGTCCAAGAGCAGTGATCTTGTTTCCAAGCACGCACCATGGGGATGTCATCTCTTAAAACTGTTACATATGCACACCTGCCAAAAAAAGGAGTCAGACAGGTTAAATGTACAAACTTATTCCAAATGTGAAGGTGATGATGACGAAGAAGATGACTCCCTGTAATAAAATAACATGACACATGTACAGAATTTCTGTACATAACGTTCCAATGTTATGAAACACATGTATACAGCACACATTATCATACCGTGTGGAACAGACATTTTAAAAACATGTTGCGAACTGCATTCGACGACAAGACGTCAGCAAATCCCTCATAAGTGTAATTATACATCCTGTGCAGGTAGAACGTTCCACCCTGAATTATTGATGGACAGGTCAGCACAGATACTGTGCCTATGACACATGCCAAAATAAGACGAAAAAATAAAAACAGAAAAACAACCACACATCTTAGCGGAATAATAAATTTTAAAAAATCACAGATTTGGGGATTTTAGAAACAGACGGCCTATGATGCCTATGATGAGAGGCACCTTAACTTTTTTAAAAACATCCGAATGGAGCTGCGCGCTATGATGTCATCAATATTCAGAATTAACAATTTATAAGCATTTGGGTTTCATTAACTCTAACTCGTCCTTTTCTCTTCCTCTCCCACACTCCCTCTCTCTCTCTCTCACACACACACACACACACACACACATACAGTCACACTCTCTTCTAGGTCTAAACATGTTCTTGCATTGTTTTTCACACTCTTTTCTACCAGCACTGTCCAGGAATGTAGACTATTTTACTACTCAGAGAGTTAAGAAAGAGGAAGAAACAGTTTCACTGCTGAGGTTGAAACAGAGAAATAATTTCTCTGCCCATAAATACAATAGTAAACGAGTGAAATACACTGTAAGAAAGTAAGTAAGTATGTTAAGCCCTAATTTGCCCCGCAGTGGGGAAATTGCATAGTGATCAAATGGTCAAAGCCAAATTTATATTGAAAGCACCTTTTATCTTCAAACACACCAGTTTAGTCATTGTTGGTTCAACTGTGACTTAACGTTCATTAAAGGGTTAGTTAACCCAAAAATGAAATGTCTGTCATTTAAAGGCCCAATATGTAAGATTTTTGGATTAAAATATCCAAAAACCACTAAAACAGAGTTATATATTTTGCATACTTAGATAATACCAGAAACATTCCAAGAATGTTTAAATCCAGAGAAACAAGCAACTTTAACCAGGACTCGGACCATACCTGCGTTTATTTTGTAAAAACCAGACACCAATGACACTTTAATATATTATGTTTTATTAGACAAGGGATCATCTGTTTGGATACATTTATACACAGAAAACTAATCATTGTTATATAACTCAACACGTTTCATCTTATTGTTTGTATCGTTTTCTTGTTTTTATTAATGAAATTGTAATATCGATCTATTTTACTGCAGCATGCAACAAGTGTTTCACAGTTGAACGCACAGAGTAACGTTATGACATAATTTTCATCACTCAAATGTATCTAATATGATCAAAAGCACTGCGTTACCCCACATACGTTTGACCGAAAGAAGCGGAAGCAGTCGTCTGTGGCATAATAAAAGTTCCGCTGCTCTGTCATGCTCGTCTCTCATTACCAATCGCTCCAGCGGCCTCGTTCAGCTCCCTTCTGCTTCATACTACAGTAATGTTAATAATCTCATCCATGAATGTGATTTTTGCTCGAGTTCCGTTGAATTCTTTTCCCCTGGATGTGAGGTGAAGACAACATCTCCCACGATTCCGCGCTCAATCTCAATCCTCTAGCGGCGAAAAACGACATATCGTTCCAAACCCGTGAGACCTTCGTTCATCTTCATCATCATCTGCAAAAACAAAACAAAAATATCGACCTTATTCAACAATTTCTTCTCTTCCCTGGCAGTCTCCTATGCTGTTGATGTAGCAAGCACAGTGCAGCACCCCTGTCAACAGCATAGAAGACTTGACAGGGAAGAGAAGAAATTGTTGATTAAGGTCGATATTTTTGTTTTGTTTTTTGCAGATGATGATGAAGATGAACGAAGGTCTCACGGGTTTGGAACGACATGAGGATGAGTATTATTTAAAGGCACAATATGTCGTTTTTCGCCGCTAGAGGACTGAGATTGAGCGCGGAATCGTGGGAGATGTTGTCTTCACCTCACATCCAGGGGAAAAGAATTCAACGGAACTCGAGCAAAAATCACATTCCATTTCCTGCTGGTCTCGAGATTCAAACAAGCAACATTCAGTTACAAGTCCGATTCTCTAACCATTAGGCCACAACTGGCCAGAAGCACCTCTGTGCCAACTTTAAAGTGTAAATTTGGCATTAGACAAGTAAACATGAGTGTTGTTGATGCTTTTGAAATACTGTATGCAAAACATTCACACCAATAAAATAATTTTTATCCTTTAAGAGAGCGAAAAGGTGGATGAGGAAGAAGCTAGTGAATATGATACAGATACAAATATGTTGTCCAAAGGAAATCCTATGTTGTTATTTGACACTAACGTTATGACAATTAATGTTAACAGCCTAATGTCACTTCGAATTGAGGAACAAAAAATTACTCTAATTTTCAGACCATACAGATCCTGCTCGCTCTATTGGTCTCTTCTGCAATTGCAGAAGTTTCATCTCTGAGACTAGAGACAGTACACTGCAATAAATAGGCTTGGAGAGACATTCACCAATATAAAACACACACACTTCAGAGGGCTAAAATATGTTTTACTTTCCCTCGCACGTTTGGAAACAGTCTGTGGTGGCGATCTTTAAAGGTTAATGTTTACCAGTAGCTCAGTTGCAAAGCGCTTCACGCTTGAGCTCACTTTTGAGAGACGAGATATTTACGAGGAACGAGGTGTACTTTATACAATACTTCGTAAAACAAAGGCCTTTCCCGACCCTAAATACCGTTATGCAGTAATGTATTTGAAACGTGAAAGCAAGTCTGGGTATTTCAACACGAGAAAACAACTCGGTGTCTGTATAACGAGACAAGGGCTTTTCTGGGTGTGACGTTTCACATTTCAGACTCAAGTTCACGCTCGGTCTCGGGCTCGGGCTCGGGCTCATATCTGAACCGAACTGTCACGAAACCGAACGAGCGAACAGACAGTCCTGCACCAACATTTTGGCTCGTATACATAACTCCCATGAAACGAAACAACGGTTACGATAGCTTTCTCGCGATATGTTTTAAGATCCATCCCGAAGTGAACAGATTTGTCGCTTTTAAAGCCAAATAAGCGTCATTTGGCAGTTTCTTTCTTCAACCCACAAATCTGGCAGTCAAAACGGGATATTGCGAAAAGCGTCAGAAAGTTACCTGTTTGATGTGTTCCCAATATCTCTGCGATGCTAGTGGTGCTCAGTCCCCGTGATGAGAGAAAAGTTTCCATGTTAAGGCGATCATAGTCGCAGGTGTCGGTAAACTTCCGGAATATGTTATTTTTTTTCTCCGGGTTCCTTCGGGAGGGCATTCACGGCGTCACTGCGCTGACCACAAGCGCAAGATCTTTCTTAGCTAGGGTTTTATTATTATGTTTCCTTTCGCTCTGATAGTATGATTACAACACACCTTTCACAAATTTCCTAATGTGCATGTGATTGTCAACCCACACATAGAGACTTCCGAGTTTACACGAGCCTTGATTTCAAGGCGTGATTAGTGTTGTGCGTGAACTCTCAGGAATTTCACGGGTGCGCGCAATCTCAGGTGCGTGTGCACGCTTGGTTTAGGGCGCTGCCTCCCCCTGAGTCAAAGCACCTGAGACCAGAAAAAAATACTCATGCCTTCTGATTAAACAAACAAACAAAAAACCTTCCTACAACCCGTCTCCCAGCTTACTCGGGCTGGTTTTAAATGGTTTTTGACTGCCCAGCTAAAAAAAACTTCTTAATTGCTGTTCTCTTACTTTGTATTTCCCAAAATACTTAAGAATGTTATCTTCTTTCTTAAGGTTGTTCTTAAGATCATCATAGATAACTTGTTAAAGTTAGGATATCCTCCAGCTTGTCTTAAATCCCCAAAGGTTGGGATTTTAATTAATTGTTTTATTTCATAATATTAAGCATTAGAACAGAACAGTAGCCACATATCAGCAGGGTTTCTCAAATCTGGCCCTGGAGGTAGGCCGCTGCCCTGCAGAGTTTAGCTCCAACCCAAATTAAAGACATGTTAACAAACTAATCAAGGTCTTCAGAGTTACATCTTGGTGATTTTGGTTAGGGTTTGAGCTAAACTCCGCCTGCCTTCAGGGCCAGATTTGAGGAACCCTGATATAGACTAGCATTTTACTAGGAATGTGCCCAAGTACTCTGAAGTGACACTGTCATAATTATGCATAGCATGATTTTTTTGCTAAAATTGATATTCATTAACTGAACAAAATGCAACAGACCGCTCTGTCTTGAGACAGACTCTTTACAAATCTTTTTAAAATACACGGTCAAGCCAGTCGTGCCAAAAATAGTGCGTGCACTCATAATTATTATGTTACTACAATGACATAACACCAACAACGTTTTCTTCTTAGGAAAAAAGAAAATGTTCTTAAGAAAGCGTTTGAGAATATCAAATATTTTTCAAGAATTGCATTTTTGTAACAACATTCTTAAGAACTTCTTGGAAATTTATCTTTCAAAATTTCTTAACTTCTTTTATGAGAAGAATTTAGTGAATCTGGACCCAGCTTGGTTATGCTGGGAGACCAGCTAGACCAGTTTGAGGTCAGAACCTCAGGGTTATAATGGTGGTATAGTGAAATGACTCCAAATGAGAATTAATAGAGCTTTTGCTCATGATAAGTGAGTTATGAACAAGTTCTCTTGTAGAGATTTTAAGAAATTAAAGATTAACATTTAGCCACAATTTGTTTAGTCTTGCAACAAGACTAGCAGCTTAGATTCAAAAAATCTACAATGACATGACTGAGGGTCTTATGTAAATGTTTTAGACTAGAACATGTTTTTGACATTTGACAGCATCAGTTTTAATTGGTTTACATGTTTGAAACCACTTAAATGAGTCACCTCATGTGGTTTGTCTTGTTGTGATCGGGCAGCATCAAGTTAAATTGAGATGCGCAACAGCTACAATGTGATACCTTAGGTTTGTCCTGAGAAATGTTGGTGGGTCACTAACACATTATTTGTAGATTGTTAACTGTGTCTCCCAATGAGAATCCATGAGGTAATTTGACAAAGATACATGGATCTGTGGGGGGTGGGGGGTATTTGTGTGTCCTGGTGTCATCTCTCTGATTCAGAAACTAATCAGGGCTGACTGTCCCTTAACCTTCTGCTAACCAAATATAGATTTCTCTATACCCCACACTCCCACCCCTCTATGATGTAAGAGATCAGGGGATTTCTTGGAAGGTATCCTTAATAAATCATTGAGTATTGCTGTCATATGTCAAAGCGAGTGCAAGAGTATTAAACAGAGTGTTGAACAAATTAAAATTCCAGGTGGATTATTAAAGAAAAGCATTTAAAACATTTGGTTGGATTTTAGGTGTACAGCTTGATTATAGACAGGCTTTGTCTTTTATATTTAGGAAAAGCTAAGATGGAGGAAAAAATTGTGTTTGTTTGTTTGTTTAAATGACAAATCTGAGGAAAACACTAAATATATTATGTATTATAACTGTGGTATGCAGTCTTAACATTATGTCATGGATAATACACATAATTCCTTTTCCAATAATGACAGACTAACTGACATCAACCCACTTTATTTGTCTTGCTAAATAAATAAATTAATAACTGGACATTTCATATTGATTTAAGTTTAAATGTATTTATTTATTTTATTATACTTGCAGATTATTTTTAAAATTTCTGTTTGGAATAGTCCATATAAAACGAATGTGCTCTGTCTTACTAATATGCGATGTTTTTTAAGTAGGCTACATTAAATATTCTTTGGCTGAGGAGATCGGTTTTCAGAATTGACCACTGAATGCATCGACTGACCAATCAGACTCAAGTATTAGAATGCACTGTACTAAAACATGAAAACATGAAAAGTTATTTTACTACACCTTCCTCTCTTTCAGCAACCCAAAATGTGTACCGTAAACAGTATGACATCTTGTTTTCTCACTCATCTTTTCACTTATTTTCACTTCCCTCACCCTTTCTTTGTGTCATCTAGTTTAGCATTAATCTAATATAAGAATCTATCACTTATGTTTCAGGTTTCATATAGGCTAAACCACTCTTTAGTGTTGTAGCCTACCTCTGCAAAAGTACCAACAATCTGTTGTTGATCTGCACTGTTGCAGACACTTTACCTCTTCAGAATGTTCCCTAGGCTAAATTTCCAGCATTGATTTCTAATGCATGTGCTTTTTTGTTTCCGTGTGTGTTTGCATGTGTTGTGTATGGCTGTGGTGACAAGAAGGCATCTCTGTTATGTAACTTGTAAAGTTGGCTGATTGAGAGTGTTAACATGCCAACAAGGCAATAAGAGAACTCTTAATTTGTTAACTTAGACAGGATGAGGGATCCCCCTTACTGGAAGGTATAGTCAGTCCTATCCAAGAACAGTTATGAAACCTTCTCCAACCTCAAGCCAACTTACGAAATTCATATTAAATATGCAAATTCACTCAAGTATATTAGTAGAGTGTGAAAGAGGAATTTGGAAGACTTTAAAAATATCAGTGAACTTCAGTGGGAATAAGTTGAGGTCATTTTTGAGCAACCAAAATAGGATTTCGGGTAGCTAGCTAATCGTAAACATAAACAAAACATCAACTTTTTTGTGATAGACTATATTTCTATACCTTAGCAACCAAAATAGGATTGCTAATCCAAAATAGGATTAAAAATAGGTTTTGAATCCTATTTGATATCCAAAATAGGATTTCGGGTAGCTAGCTAATCGTAAACATAAACAAAACATCAAAATTTTTGTGATAGACTATATTTCTATACCTTAGCGTTTTTCTAGAAACCTTTAGCAACCGTGTAAATTTTGTGGCCATTGAAATGTTTAAAACTTTAAATTGATTTAGGGGGACCAGAGCCCGTATGTTGAAAACAGGGAACGAGAGCTCAACTGGGCTCTTTCCAAGCTAGGAGTGTCTTATCCGACGAATAACGGGCGTAGTGGCGTCACAGCTTTTAGGAGGAACAACGTGTCCTGCAAAAATAGCCGGTCACGGTTTACCCTCAAGAGACAGCGCTCAACCAGAACTGACCGGTAAGACAGCACACTGCCGACGGACTCACAACTCACAGCTGTCCACCAGGGCTTTCTTTCTTGTCGAAAACATGGTGAAAAAGGCTAAAAGTCCCGTCACTTACGCAAAAATGAAGGGAATACTTTCATATTTTACAGGTAAGCTCGAATACTTATTCCTCAAACTTTAATAAGAAGAGACATCTTGATATTTTGGATCAGATAGGTCAGATATAACGCAGAACTTATTTGCCACAATAATTTTAATATTTCAAAAAAGAAATCTCATACTTTAACAACATCTATCTGTCATTCTATAATTTGAATATTTGGAAATATGCTTGTTTTTAAAATCTAAACCAATTTAAAGGTAAGGTAAAGGTAAATGCTTGAATATACATATTTGAACAGTTTTACGAAGGTTATCAACTATATGCAGCAGATATTTCACTCATTCAGATATTTTTATAATATTTTATTTTCTCAGCTTTAATCAAGGACAAGAAGCTTGGATCCAGCCACCCAATCTATCGACAGTGAGTTTCCTCCTAGTCATCATTTTCCATTGCATGAGCTAAAAGTGAAGCAGCACACAGATCTGCATGCATTCCAGTGCAAAGTTCAGAAGATCGACTCGTTATTTGATTATTTCTGCAAAGATCAGCTGAAAAATCATGAATGACTGAAATTGTACTGCATGTTTCAGACTGACCACCATTGGACTTTTAAGACCATGACCTACTTATAGCAACATTCCAAAGTGAAACCAGTAGCCAAGTGCTGTCACATAGGTGTTGGCCGACTTTGGGGGCAACTTTAGAACAAATAGCTCGATCTAAAGATTTTTCATTTTGTTAACAACACCAGCATTTCTCTGATATGGTTTCTTTCATTCCAGGATGAATTTCCTGCAACCTGAGGGTAGTTTTTCTGAGGACGACGGAGCAGCAGCTGTAAGTGAACTTTTTCAAGTTCATGTCCACTTGTATGTCCTGGGCCAACATACAGATTAGCAATATCTAAGATGAAGTATTAATAAAGGTCTCCGGTCCTTACAGAAATGTAAGGCCAAGTCAGCTGCACTGATTTGAGTTGCTGTACTGGTTGACCTACAGTAATCTAAAGATATAACAGGAAGTGAAGTGAACTGTGGTGTGGTTTCAGATGTCACTGGAGTAAGCTGCTGACTCTCTCTCTCTCTCTCTCTCTTTCCCAGGTGTGTTATAGTAATCCACAAACAGAGGAGCCACAATCTTGGTAAGTGGGGGGGCTCAATTATCACTTTATATGGACACAAACACATACAAGTAAACATAAATATGTATTTCTATATGATTTTAGGGTATCTGCAGCCGATTTTGACTACTTAAAGGTTATCGGGACAGGAAGCTTTGGCAAGGTATAATGTTTTAAGAGACACTCTCTGCTTTGTATTTTCTAATGTGTGAACATTTTTAAACCTTGTTTGATTGTCTCTATTCAGGTGTTCTTGGCCACACACAGGGAAAATGGCAGATACTACGCAGTCAAAGTCCTACAGAAACACATTATTTTAACAAGGAAAGAGGTGAGCATGACTATGAGTTTATTAGTATAATTATTTGACTCATAATGTTGTCTGTATGTATTAATTGTGTTGTTTTTTTACAGGAAAGAAATGTCATGTGTGAGCACAGGGTGTTGTTAAAGACTCTTAATCATCCATTCTTGGTGAAGCTCCACTTCAGCTTTCAGACTAAGGACAGACTCTATCTAGTGCTGGACTATGCATGTGGAGGAGAGGTATTTACTTAGCTATCTAAGTGGGGTTTCATTCCATAGACGTCTATTGTTTTTTATATACAGCTAGTTGTGATATAACCCTAAATCACACCCTAACAGAAGATGTTCTGCTTTCATTCAATTCAATTTATTATATTTATATACCATTTTTACAAATAAGGACTCCAAAAGAAGTTTTTTTTTTCAGATTTAGCTCACTTCTAAATACAAATTTGTCTACAAAATATAGTTATGGAGGTACACAACACAATAGAGTACACATCGAATCCGGACATGTTTTTGGAGATAAATCCAGACCAAAGGTTCAAGTCAGATGCCAATAACAGGATTACCCATCAGAACATTATATTATTGTCCGATTATCAGATATTATCATCATATTATCCGATTATTATTTGCAGTTATAATTGAGCTATGGCTGGTTTTCGCATAGTTATTATCTCTCTGTCTGAATATACACGACGCAACGTGAAATTCCGAGTATCAAATCGATAAACAATCCGATGTTTGAATAACTCAGAGGCCAGTTGTAGTAGATGAAGCCTACATTCGCATTACTTAGATCTATTAGTCCGTCTCTGCAAAACCAGACTGTGCAATTTCAGGAACAAAAGCATTTATCAGGGTCTCAGCAAACTTCCAAGGGATATTTAGTATATTATTCCAATATAATTAATATTATTACCATGAATATTATTAATTTATTAAAACATTTACCGTAATAAAAATGATGAAAAACATCTGAAATGATCTTTTTTTCTTTCAGATTTCTTGTTTTTATTAAAGAACATGCACAAAATGTGGTTAATTGATTTTACCAATATTGTCACTCAAAGTTTCTGTTAATAATATATTTTAGATATTATTATTTTATAGTTATAATTCTGTTCATTCACAAAGGTTGAGAATCACTGTTTTGAGTGACAGAACAATTTATGAAATATTCATATAAATTATATGAGACAAAAGGCATGTGTTTTTGTGGCAAATCCAAATAATAATATTTTGTATGTTAAAAATTAAATTCTTCATCTTTGAATTTAATGAATGTCTGTTTTCATTTTTGCAGCTCTTTTACCATTTGCAGAGAGAGGGTGTATTTGGAGAACCCAGAGCCAGATTTTATGCTGCTGAGATAGCCTGTGCTTTAGGATACTTACACTCCCAGAAGATTGTCTATAGGTACAAACACCCTTCTGAAATAGCTGTGCCTGTATAATGCACATAAGCCCATTCATTTGTGCTTAGTAAGAACAAAATGAACACAAACTTTCAGCAGATTTAGAGTAATCCATCTTTCTCACATGCTCACAGGGACTTGAAACCAGAAAACATTCTGCTGGATTCTGCAGGTCATGTGGTTCTGACCGACTTTGGATTGTGCAAGGAGGGCGTGAGTGGACGTGGCACCACCAGAACCTTCTGTGGAACCCCAGAGTACTTAGCACCTGAGGTTCTCCTGCAGAAGGAGTATGACAGGACTGTGGACTGGTGGGGTCTGGGCGCTGTTCTTCATGAAATGCTCTACGGCCTGGTAAACAGCCACCAATGAATGCTCAGTTAGATAAATAATACAGGTAGACAGGTGTGTTTTACACAGACTCTTTCTCGTTCCAGCCACCTTTCTACAGTGCAGATCGTCTTGATATGCTCAGAAATATTATTTATCAGCCTTTGGTACTAAAGCCCGGAGTGTCTAGTGCCGGCAGAGATCTGCTGAAGAGACTGCTAAACAGGGACAGGGCCAAGAGACTAGGAGCCAAACGTGACCTGGTAACCCAACAAGCACACACACACATTCACGAACAATCACACAATCTGAAATTTGTTTATCTTGTGAGTGGCTAAATGTCATTTTGCCCTTTCCTTGGCTTTTAGACTGAGCTGCAGTCTCATCCATTCTTCTCATCTATTCATTGGGATGAACTTGTCGCAAAGAAAATTTCTCCTCCTTTCGTTCCCTTACTGGTGAGTTTTTTTTTTGTTTTTTTTTAATTATTATTATTATTCACACATGTGACTTTAAAGGGATTGTTCAACTAAAAATATACACTTCTACTGTTTAAACCACTATTGGAAAACCTGGCCTTATTTTCTACTGTGGAACACTAAAGATATTTTGAAAAATAATTTTTTTTGTCCACACAATGAAAGTCAATAGGGTCCAAAATGTTGATTTTCACTGTAGTGAAAAAAAAAATCATTCTTTTGTTAGCGTTCCACAGAAGAAAAAAAGAGAGCGTGAGCAAATGATGTGCTCACAGGACATGAGCTTCATATAGATCATGTGTAAATAATTTATATTTGTTTACATTTCAGTCTGGCCCTGGTGACCTCACGAACATTGACCCTCGGTTTACAGAACTTCCTGTTCCACACTCACTAGGAGCATGTGAGGCGTCTGGAGCAACCTTTCCTGGTTTCACCTACATCAATGAAAACATTCTCTCACTGACTCGTGGGCACTAAGACAAATTTTTGTCAGACCAATAGACATTTTGTCCGAACAAAAGTCTAATGTTTAACTTAAGCAAACACACTTCATTTTTTATGTTAGCTGGACCAATGCTTTTGCACATGACTACAAAATTTTTATCAAAAGTGACTGTTTTCCTAATATGCATATGTTATTTAATTCATTTTTAGCCCTATTTGATAAAAAAAACTATTTATACAGAAATACAATGACTGAAATGAAATACTGACTGTACTATATTGTAATGAAATGAAATGAAGTGAGACTACAAGTTGCATCAGATGTTTGATTATAAGAGATTTAAAGTTGTGAGACCGAAAGAATATCAAATCTGAATGTTAATGTACTTTGTACAGTATTAAGATTGAATTGGTGAGTGTTTGTAAGATTTGGAACATCTTGTGCCCCGTTTTCCATTGTTGATCATGTGACTCTGTTTTTGCTGACATGATTCTTCTTGCAACCTGTATCATAAATATCCAGACATTATATCATCTTGCTTACCCCTAGACTGACCCAGAAACCATGTGATTATAATCATGTCCTTATATGTATTTCCAGTAGTTGAAACTGATGGTTTCGCTTCTTGTTTTTTACCCATAAATTGTACCCCTGGACAGCGAATAAATTGTGTCAATGATTGAACTGCATTCTTGCTGGTCTCATCTTTGATACCCAGAATCGATTCTGGATTTCTTGCTGCATTGCTCAAGCTCAACTTTAAAGAGTCTTCTTGAACTCAATATCCAAATTATTTTTATCTAACAGCTTGGGGGCTCGTCCGCGAACGGGATCGGGGGGGGGATTCTCCCTGAGAACCGGGAAAAGAGAAAAGCGCGCCGAAGATCGAAGGACCTACGGAATGAGGGTAAGTGTCTTTTTGAATAAAGCACTACCCTGTAGGATCCTGTTGTTGAAAACAAATCTCGTGGACGCATGAGAAGTTTTCTTTTTTGTAATCACTTGTAGGCTAGTGGAAAGTACCTTCCATTGTTGTGCCACTATGGTTGGCAAACAGTAGTTTTAATTAACTATTAGCAGGAGTGATTGGGAACCACCAATTGTTAGTGGAAAAATATCCATCGTTGTGACACTGTGGCAACTACGGCCATTGTGTTTAGCCGGATCGCAACAACGGTAGCTTTAATTAGCTATTAACTGGGATGGTGGTTGGAGGGTACAGTACTGATCACACTGTGCTCTCGGATCACGGCAGCGCATATTGGCTTACGTAAAATCAAATTTGTAAATTTTAATATTGATAAATCACTTCAATTGTCATTGCATGTTGAAAGATTGTGACATAAAAGAAGGTGTTTTTAGGGGCGACCTGGACTCTGTTTGGCAAAGCTGGACAGATAAGGCGAGAGCCCAACATTAGATTAAAACACCCAAATAAAAGAAGGTGATTTTAGAGGCGATCAGGACGAAAAGTCTTGTGTGAGCCTAACCTAGGACCATCACCCAAGTCACAATACGATACATGCACAACAGTTGGGGTTGGGCAATTTAGTACAGAAATCTTTGTGCACACTTACTAACAACTGAAACTAATCAATAATACACTACAAGTGGAAGATGGGGGGTTCAGTCTCTAGACCATTACCCAATGAAACGCCCGCTGAATTCATGTATAGAAACGACCAAGGAATTTACACCGAACCGTATATTAGTAATTTGGCTGGATGGTCAGAACAGATGAAACCACAAATTGAACTCACGTATCCAAGAGAGGGTTCGTTTACCGAAGAAAATATGCAATTGGCAAAGCGTCTAGTGAAAGAAGGGTGGGGCGATCCAGAATGGGATTATAGTTATATGACGAAAAGTTTTAATGTCTGGAAAGAAATGAAGAAGACTTGGGACGAAGGACCCGAGAAAAAAAGTGTAACAGCGTTCGTATCTCAACAAAAGAGACTCGCAGCAGCAAAGCCACCGCCCTACTATACGGGCCATGACCCCTCTGCACCTTGCTTAACGAAACCTAAAGAGTGGCAGACTGATTTTAAAACCGAGAATAGAGGAAGTGAAACTAAGCCATCCAGCCAGAATGCGATGGTATGGACAAGAGCTGCAAACGCAATAAATATGAAACCATTAAAAATGTCTGATATGGAAGCAATATGTAACAGTTTACCATCTCCTCAAAATCCCGCTAAATTCGTGACTATCCTACAAACGCATACTAAATATGCTCATCTCACCGGAGCAGATTACAGAGCAATTCTGTTGAGAATATTACCAGAGGATGTCACTGAGGCAAATTTAATAGAGAAATGCCCCGCGCTAAAACATGAAAATGATAAATTGACAGGGACGGGCACCGCTGCTTCGCCCCATGTTTACTATTGGGAAAAGCCTGAAAATCACGACACCTTTTATGCACAGCTAAAAACCTTCTTAGACCAACGCATAGGTGAAAAACAGGATCTGTCTTTTGCTGCCAACACCAAGCAAAAACCAAAAGAGTCCGTTTCAGATTTTTACATGCGGTTCAAGAAGGCATGGGTGGAAGAATCCAAACTTCCAACAAGCTCTGACATGAAAGCTTTGTTTACTAATACTTTCTTGAACAATATGCAGGCTTCGAACGCAAAACTAATCAGAATCACCACGACCAACCTCCACAATATGGAAATAGATGCATTAGGCCAGAGAATTAGGGAATTAGATTCATCTGGTGGTTTCGCAGTTAAAACAGAGACTGCAATGTATACGATGCAAAACCCTCAATCGAAAGTTCGCGACCAAAAGGTGGAAGTGAAACAGCCAGTAGCCCGGTCAAGACCTTTAGTGTGTTATTTTTGTGGGAAAGAAGGTCACGTCCGCAGCGATTGCAGAGCGTGGAGAGGGCGACAAATGGGGAAGCCGTGGGTAAAGCCACAACAACACAGGAATGATACAGGAAATTATCCTACCATGTGGCCAAAGAATCAGCAATGACGCCAGGAATTAGTTCCAGAATTATCGATGGTGACCTTAGCTTTCTCAAATCATAGCGAAGATTTACCTTATATCACTTTGACGGTACATGGTCAACCACAGACGTTCCTTTTGGACTCTGGGGCTGATGTGACATCGATCTCATCGATTTTTTATGAAGGGCCACTTAGTAATCGAATAGTTAATTCTGTAGGTATATCTGGAACTAGCATTGCATGTCCTGTAACGCCCCTTTGGAGTCTAATTTGCAGGTCTCTGTGAATCCTTTGCCAACATTGACATGGACAGAGTAGACTACACCACAGTGAGCCACAACTGGACAAGCCTCGGATGGTGCATCACATGATTAATCCATCTTTGTGGTCACAATACAAAGATGACACAGGTTTCATAGATATGGAACCTTACAAAGCTAAATTAAAGACTGACAAACCAGTCTATATTAAACAATATCCTTTGTCCAAAGACAAGGAACTTGGTATCAAACCACTGATTGATAATTTTGTGCAGCAGGGTGTCCTCATACCAATACATTCACCGTACAACACACCCGTGAATCCGGTGGTCAAGGCGGATGGAAAGACGTGGCGATTGACTCAGGACTTGAGGGTAGTGAACCAATTAATAACACCCTTAGCTCCTATTGTACCTGACGTTCCAACTGTTATCAATTCTATTCCGTGCACCCACAAATATTTCACAGTTATTGATCTTTGCGCAGCATTCTTCTCTGTACCTGTACATCCAGAAACTCAGCCTATCTTAGCTTTTACATTTCAAGGTAGACAGCTGACGTGGACACGCCTTGCACAGGGTTTCATTGACTCACCCGCTGTTTTCTCGGCAGCAGTGCAAAGAACATTGGCTAAAATGACTGATTTGCCTTCTACAGTTTGTGTGCTTCAATATGCAGATGACATCCTGGTTTCCGGGGAGACACAGGAAGACTGTGAAAAGGCCTCCATCATCGTCTGCAACGTGCTCGCCCAAGCTGGATTCAAGGCTTCGAAAGAAAAGCTTCAGTGGGTCAAGTCGAAGGTGACGTACCTGGGACACATCATAATGCCAGGTTTGAAAGCAATCTCAACAGACAGGGTCCAGTTGATCAGAGAAATGAAGTCCCCTCGAACTGTACAACAACTTCAAAGCTTCTTGGGGTTAGTGAATTATTGCAGATCTTGGATTCCTGATTGTGCATTGCATGACAGACATTTGAGACACCTGATTGACCATAAAGTTCCTCCAAGTACTCCTTTACAGTGGACGGATGAAGCGGAACTGCATTTCACTGCACTGAAAGAAGCCATCACCACAGCACCTGCATTGGGCCTTCCCGACTATTCCCGAGACTTTCACCTGCATGTTCGTGAGGCGGAGGGTGTGGCCCTTGGCGTCCTGTTGCAACAGCACGGCCCCACGTACAGACCATTAGCATACCTGTCTAAGAAACTAGATAATATAGCTTCGGGTATGCCAGCATGCCTGCGGGCAGTAGCAGCTGCAGCTCTGATTGTACAGATGGCAGAGAGAATGGTTTTGTCACATCCATTGATCCTTTATACCTCCCATCAGGCTATTTTGCACAACATGCAAACACAGCATATGACAGCGCAACGACGTTCAGGGTATGAGGCAACTCTGCTGGCTACCAAAAATCTCACTATTAAGCCAACTGCATCCATTAACCCTGCATTGCTGGGCGTTCTTGGAATGACAGACATGATAACTAATGTGACAGAGCATGATTGCATCATTGAGTTGACTTCCTCATGTTCCTCCAGGGCCGATCTGTTGGACACGCCCCTGGATGGGGGAATGCATATCTATATTGATGGGTCGTGTTCCAAACCTTCCGATGGTGTCTACCTTTGTGGCTACGCTGTGGTGTCGGATACTGGTGAAGTATTAGAGGCTTTTGCATTGGACTACAATTCAGCTCAAGCTGCTGAATTGGTTGCATTAATTCGAGCATGTGAACTGATGGCAGGAAAACGTGTAACAATCTACACTGATTCAAAGTATGCATGGGGGGTAGTACATCATTTTGCTAAAACATGGGAAGCTAGAGATTTTAAAACAGCAGACGGTAAACCCATAGCTCACTCTAACCTGATAGGGCAATTGACTAAGGCAGTACAGCTTCCCTCCGAAGTGGCCATAGTAAAGGTGAAAGGTCACGCAGCAGGAGATGATGAACAAGCTATAGGAAACAGAAATGCAGATGAAGCTGCCAAAGAAGCTGCAAAAGCACAAATCAAATCACCGTTCGTCACGAGTAACCAAAGTCAGTTAATTATGACCATGCACGTAACTAATGTATCCGACATCGACATTAAGATCTTGCAGAGCCAACCAACACAAGCTGATTTAGAGCATTGGGGAAAACACAAATGTGCCCCAGATAAAGATGGAATTTTGAGAGATGAAAAGGGAAGAATAGCGCTTCCGAAGTTAGGATTAATAGTCCTCATCAGACATTACCATGGTTTGTCGCACACAAGTTGTGCAAAGGTAGTACAAGTAATCAATCAACTGTATTGTATTGCAGAAGTACACAAAACTGCTAAACTCGTGCTAGATTCATGTCTTACATGTGCCAAAGTAAATCCGCATAAACCAGCTAAACATGATGCACTGCCACATCCACAAGCACCATTTCAGAATGTGCAAATTGATTTCACGCACATGCCGCCAATAGGAAATTTGAAATATCTTTTAGTAATTGTGGATCGATTCTCAAAGTGGCCAGAAGCATTTCCATGTGCAAAGGAAGATGCTAAAACTGTGGTGCGAATTCTAACCAGGGAAATAATTCCTCGATTTGGCATACCTACCACTATTGAAAGCGATAACGGGACGCCATTTGCGTCAAAGGTAACGCAACTCTTGGCCAAGGCATTGTCAATTGACTGGCAATTCCACATTCCCTACCATCCGCAGTCTTCGTCAAATGTCGAACGCCTCAATCAAACCATCAAAAGGAGGCTTACAAAAGCCTCCATTGACACCGGAAAGAGATGGCTAGATTTGCTGCCCACAGTGTTGGCAGAAATAAGAATGACTCCATCTTCCACTACTAAATTCTCACCTTTTGAAATACTAATGGGTAGGCCTTTCCCTACTCCATGGGTGAAAGGCCGCTCAGGCATTACTTCCCTAGGTGACCTGGAGGTGATACAGGAGGACTACGTGACTTCCCTCATCGAAAAACTAAATTCTGTATGTGCTGATGTTTCTCTGTGTCTCCCTCTCCCCTCAGAAAAGCCCACTCACCCTTTTGTTCCAGGAGAGAGTGTGCTGATCAAAGACTTGAAACCAACGAAGGTGGGAGAGCCGAGGTATCTTGGACCTGCCACGGTGATCGCTGTGACAAGGACCGGAGTTCTGACAGATTACCAGCCGCAGTGGATACACGCCTCGAGGATAAAGCACAGTCCTTCAGGAGAGCAGGCAAGCTCCAATTTAGAATAGAATCTCAAAAGGGGATTCACCTTACTGCCTAGCAGGGAGGAGCAAAACACTGATTAAGCTGAGGAAAGAACTACCTCTAATAGTGAGGTGGGGGTCATCCAAAGCTAGAACATATATGGCCCATTGAGTCAAACAGTGTTAACTCCTTACACCCCCTGCATGCACTAAGGGCCAAATTCTTATTAATGGATATACCATCTCTAGGGGAGTTTGCTCAGTGCTCAGTTGCAGAAGCTGTTGCAGTGTTTAGCGAAGATATTGTTTATTTCGCCAAGTGCTCCCTAGAGGAAGACCCAAGATTAGATAATTCGGACAACATTACGAACATCATCCACCACATGAGAGAATCCATCCCAGAGCCAAAGAGAGATGAGTCGTGGTTTGGCTGGCTGAACAGCCTGTGGGGTGGCTGGGGAACGTGGATTTTCAATACGGTCATACCTATTGTTGTACTCATGTTGATCTTACTACTGTTAACACCATGTCTGCTCCAATGTCTCAGTAGCTTCATTGCACGTTCCCTCCAAGCTCTAACATCCAGAGACACATACCAAGTGATGTTAAATGTTCAAGCTACCCAGACATTTTCTCGTCAACCTGTTGCTCAACCAAATGAACAGGAGTTTGATATTGATGACAGTGACAATGAATATGTGCATACCTACGAATTATAAGTAATCAGTAATAATTTGTAATCAGAAAAGACAGTGATTTCTTTTATTTTTAAGAATGGAATTTAATTCATTAGAGGATGTTGTACTAACTTGTTGTATCATTTCATGGTAACAGATTTTCTGATGTATCTGAACTAACAAAAAAATAATAATAATAATAATACGAGTTTATATGATTATATGTGATAATCAAGTCTTTTTCTGTGCACAAGAATGTTCATAAAGTAAGACATTTTGTCTTAAAGTGGCCATTGTAAGATTTGGAACATCTTGTGCCCCGTTTTCCATTGTTGATCATGTGACTCTGTTTTTGCTGACATGATTCTTCTTGCAACCTGTATCATAAATATCCAGACATTATATCATCTTGCTTACCCCTAGACTGACCCAGAAACCATGTGATTATAATCATGTCCTTATATGTATTTCCAGTAGTTGAAACTGATGGTTTCGCTTCTTGTTTTTTACCCATAAATTGTACCCCTGGACAGCGAATAAATTGTGTCAATGATTGAACTGCATTCTTGCTGGTCTCATCTTTGATACCCAGAATCGATTCTGGATTTCTTGCTGCATTGCTCAAGCTCAACTTTAAAGAGTCTTCTTGAACTCAATATCCAAATTATTTTTATCTAACAGTGTTTGTAATGAAATTGCCTGATCAGTAAAAGAATGTGGAATGGAAACCATTAAATTATTTTAAACTAATGCACGATTATGAAGTTTGTTTTATTATGAAAGGTATTTGTATTAGTTGTTTTTTGGAAAATAAGGTAGCATATCACAAATAATTCATGCGCTGTACTGTAATCAGTGTTAAGATCAAGAAGTAGCATTTGAGTCACAAAGAAGCTCATCCACCACAGATCATTTAAATGTATCATTTGCCACTACTCTGAGTTGTTTTACCGTCATTTCTATAAGTGGCAATAATGTTCTGCTTCCTGGATTTGCCTCAAACCTACTTCACAAACAACGTGCCAACCAACCACTAAAAAGAAATGTCCACTTTTAAGCTCACAGCGCCATCTTGTGGCGTCTTCGCTGTCATCCTCGACGCTACTCTTCCCACAATGCGGCTGTCAAAACACTGCATTTAAACATTACGAACTTCAGTTTGAAGCTCGACACAGTGTTGTTTTATGTATAAGCTCTGCCTTTCTCTATGTATTGCCTATGCCCAAAGTATGGCCTTCGAAAGAGGTTTGAGGAGTAAACCTGAACACGTGACGGTTACAGGAAATCAAATCAGGATCGCCGCTACAATGACTGTAAACTGAACAGATTCAAAATCATAACGTTTTTGCGAAAACAGGTCGTTTCAGTGAGCACGCACTCACAGGACTCCGTTCAAATGTGAGCACATGCGACCCCGTCTGAACACTACAACGGGATCGCTTTTAGTCTAAAGTGCGTTAAAAAAATAAGAGGACCATTTTCCATAACTAATAATAAGGCCTTCAAAGGTTGTAGCGTAAGGAACGGGTATCGCGGACAATTCAATTCTGGGATCATATAAGGACACTATACGGTTCGGTTCCACTGATTCCCCGCTGCATTAAGATCATCACTAGCAAATATATGCTGTGATGAAGTTTATCGGGGCTGTAGAAGTTGGACAGACACATATTAACC
Source organism: Opsariichthys bidens (assembly GCA_037194245.1). Taxonomy (NCBI): domain Eukaryota; kingdom Metazoa; phylum Chordata; class Actinopteri; order Cypriniformes; family Xenocyprididae; genus Opsariichthys; species Opsariichthys bidens. Next base: position 15,105,018 of record CM074300.1, read on the forward strand.
GGCGCATGCGCAATAACGCCACCATCCAGCTCTAAATAAGAGTTAAGAGAGAAACGAGGTGAGTTGCACGTTTATCAATAAATAGGACGTTAATGTCGTCACCCACGCAGTAAACAACGACACTAACACAGAGCGCGTTTCTTGTTTGACAATTTTCAATCATCGCGACTATTTTCAACGATGTTTAAAAACCGTAAAGATAAATAGAAGTCACAAGTTTGTGCAGAAGAAATTAAAAGCATGCAAATTGTTATTTCCCCGGGTCTGCGTGCACGCGAGTTATTATGTTTATGTACTGATGAATGACAACTCGTTCAAAGTGTCTCGGGGGATGTTTTTCTTTTGAACATGCACGTGAAACTGTTGATTTGGTTTATTGTAGGCTGCCCTGCTAATGTTACAGCTAGCCGGGGCTATCCGTCGGGCTAACGACATTCCGTGACAAGGGGAAAGTAAGGAGTTTGTTGGCGGAGGGGAAAACATTGCGTTTTAATAAAACAAGTTGTACACTTGGCCTTCCCGTGTTGTATGAAGGTCCGTGCGACGCGAATCAGACCAGAAAACTGTTATAATTTACATACTTTAAACGTGTCGGCGGCCCTTTGCTATCCTCCGCCATTTTGTGTGTCAGTCGAATGCTAATAATGGGCGCTCGCGCATTACACTTTATTTATGGTCAGAATAAATTCAGTCATCACTTGAAATATCCAAACAAACGTTTCATAATAAACACACGAGCTGTTTGTGTGATGTTTGCCTGGCCCCGTTCCTGTACAATCTGAGATTTTGCCAAAATTTTGGTTTATGATAAACGACAGGTCAAGAACGTTAATACACTATTGCCTGGTGTATGCGAATGAAAACGCGCTTAAATAAAGACTTTCTTCTTTGAAAACAAATCCATCGTGATTATGAGCGTTTTAAATTGTCGTCCCAATTATCCGCGCACCTTTAAAGCGCAGATTTAACGAGATTCTTTTAAAACAAGGAAAAGCTGAACTTGTTCGTCTAACTTTACTTTGAATCGCTTTCCTTCTTTAATAGCCACCAAAGTGGTTTAAGTGTGTCCGCGTGAGTGTGTATACATAGCCAGGCCATAAAAATGAACATCATAACTATGTAGAAATACATATTTTTGTCTTCGTTTAAGTGCTTGAGCAATCCGTAGCTCGAGCAGCAGTCGCCCTCTATCGGAATTGGGTGGAACTACAAGCGACGCGCGGCTATTTCGTAATCCCGAGTTGCGGTCGTTTCATCATCCGCAGTCAAAACACGGTTTTAGAGACGAGGTCGTCTTATTTGTATATTGAAAACGACCGTTTTGTTTTGTTTACTAAAACAATGTGCGCTGAAATACATTTTTAACAAGATCTTTTTGTTGATTTTCTCTTACCCTTTTGCAAGATGGTAATGATTAAGATTAGGCCTATGAAGACAACTAACATCAAGACTGACTACAATGATCAGGTTTTTCAAGTCATTTTTTATCAGAAAGCTATGGATGTTCCGCCATTTTATTTAAGTCTCGCATTATATTGCCTTTGAATATGTTTGGTTCCAATGCAGTTATTTGTAAAAAAAAAAGTGGCTCTCAACCAGGTGTCCTCAGCAGACAACACAATTAAAGTGCCTCAAGTCTTAAAATCATTTAAAACAAGATTAAGAGCAAGATTTTTTTTTTTTTTTTTTTTTTTTTTGATTGATTATTCCCCCAGTCTTGGAAAACCTGGATATATGGGGAAACCTAATTTTAAAAGTCTGATTTATAGAGCTGGAAATGTTATGTACGTTTTACTAGTTTGTAGAATATTTTATTAGGTAAAAATTGTCATTAAAACTTTTTTATCTATATCTATAATCCTTATCCAGTAAATCACGAATGACTGAAAAAGTTCTTTGGTTAAACCCCAATGAACATTAAGCTCTTAAAACTTCTTGAATCCTGAAATTTAATTATTTTTCATTTTAATTATAACTATTGTACTTTTTTCATTTAAAGAAACTATGAGTGTACATAGATTAAAATAAGTTTTAAAAACAAAGACAGGGCTAGAGGGCCTTCAGATGTCATTATGGACAAAGAGGGGCCTTGGAGTTCAAAAGGTTGAGAACCACTACATCTAAGGTTTGTTTGACCTTTAGAGGTGACAGTTTGGTTTACTTTAAGATGCTTGCTTCAGTCATCTGTCCGTGTTGTAACAGTATGTTTTTCTCTTTTGTCTTCCATTTTGCAGGAAAAGATGGCAGAGACATCTACGAGTGATGGTCCTGCCACAGGAGCCGATTTTGACATGATGAGCGCTCTTGACTGGAAGGACGGCATAGCCACATTGCCTGGAAGTGACATTCGGGTACAAATATTTAGTATATCTGAGGCATAAAGAGTGATATGAGAGACATATTGAATGTCCTAATGAAAAATCTCAAAATCTGGTCGTTTTTTAGTTTCGGATGACTGAATTTGGCACCCTGGAGATTGTTACAGAGGTGGAGCCCAAAGTTAAAGAGGCGGAGCTTACAGGCCCTCAGCCTCAGACTACAAGCACCAACAACAGTCATTCCGCTGAGCAAAACAAAACTTCAAATCAGACTGCAAAGCCCCAGTTGAGTACAGAAAATCAGACAAATACTGTGGGTGAGTACACGTAACACATATTTCTACCAATTTGAGGAATGATTTGCTCTTTCATTTATTTTTGAGAACTCAATTTCTCTTTTTTTTTCATTTTCAGTTTCCACTGACCCCCATAGGCAGGCCGGGGGCAACAGTACTAGGAGCCCCAGCACTGTGGAAAGCCCCAGCGTGAGTACAGTGCCGAACGCCATAGTTCCCATCACTGAGGCGACTGCAAACTGTAGGTCCTGTGGTCACTCTGGTTCACAGGAGTCTTTCCTACAGGGCAAATTTTGCAGTGCTCCTTGTGTGCAGCCCACCAGTGGCAGGTACATGTTTGTGGCACTTACAAAGGTCTGCCAGATGCACTGTTTATGGTGCATTTATAAGTTCTTTTGCCTGTGCAGGTCAACCCCAGCTGAGGCATTTGAAGGAGAGCGTTTAGGTAAACGTGTGAGAAAGAAGAAGAAGATGTTTATGGAATCTGGAGATGAAGAGGAAGACAACATAGAGGAGGAAGAGGTAATACACACACAGCTCACACAAAAAAGCATACATTGAATATCAACAGGATGCACTAAAGCAGGATATCTATCTATCTATGTTTATCAATGTTTATTTTTTTATTTGGGTTTTTCAGGAGAAAGTTAAATCCTCGAAGGGAAGACGAGCGGCTAAAGTTGCTAGACTAGGTTGGTAATTTTCATTTAGCGCACACACTCCAGTGGCGAATCCAGGATCTTTTCATAGGGGTGGCCAGGCAGGGGCCAGCAACCAGAAATCTTCATTATTTCAGCATCAAAATGAGTATAATGCACTGGACTTTACATACAACGCAACTGATTATAGTTAGTTTGCACTTAATTGTAATTGCGATAATGAATTAGATCAATATTTCTTTTTAAGATAAATTATTCCTCACCTGCAGCCATATTAATAAAGCGGCTTGTTCAGTCAGCTTGTTCTGGTTCTCTAAACCCCCAATAGCTTGTTCTCTAGTGTTGCATCTTCATGGATGAGGCACACAGATAACTACATACTGTTGTTCAAAGATTATCATTGAATTTTATGTATAATCAATGAACTCTTAAACAATTCTGAGCTTGTCTGTTTCTAAAACTACTAAACGTTTAACTTTCTATATTGTCAAAATAAATAATTGCAACAGTTCTATTAAACCCAAATTAAACTCCGTACAAAGGGAAAAAATGTGTTCGGTTTTGACTTTCCATTTGCAAGAATGTGAATAATGGCGAAAGTCAACAGCCAGAATGTAAAATTAATTATTTAATGCATTTAAATGTGATACATTTTTGTTTGTACTTTATAAATTAACGCAAAATTAGCATCTTCTAGTACAAATGCTCAGTGCTCACATTTATTAATGCATTACAAAATTACATATCAACCTGTGACTTATAATGTGTCCTCATATAGCAGTTGTGGTTATTTCATGACTTAATTGATGACAGAACTACAACGCTGCATGCTCGTAGTTTATTTTAGTGAAGTGATATACAGAGCGCCGTATTTTTATGTTATTGAAAAGTGCACGTGTGTGTTTGTAAAGTCTCCCGCTTTTTGTGGTCTTAAACAGACTAGCTCTAGCTCCTAGCTCTGTCCCTGACACACACACACACACACACACGGAAATATAAACTCTGGTCAGACAGTACCTCATGCCTTGTGTCTGGGTAATATTGCTGCCATACATATATATATATATATATTGTGCATGCTCATTGTTACATTTAAATGACCTTTTCTGCTTAACAATCACATAAGCATCTCAAGTTGTTTATCCATGCTATACATTTTCATGTTGTGATGCTTAAATCCACTTTGTCTGATTTTAGTTTTTAGTCTTATTTTATTTTGTGTCAGTGTTGACAAAATAGTTTTATATTGGTTCTGGAGTCTTTTTAGCTGGTTGAGTAGACTGGATTGTGTCTTTTTTTTCTAAGCCATACCTCTTTGTGATGCTGTTTCCATAGTGACAGCACCTCCCATTAAGAAGAAAACCTGGAGTTGGTCAGCGTATCTGGAGGAGGAGAGAGCCATTGCTGCTCCCTTGAAACTTTTTAAGGAGGTGAGACAGACAGCATATATAACCTAATCTAATCTAATGGACATAGAATGCATATGACCCTGCTTAGGTTGGTAAGTTTGATGTCAATTCAGTATTGTCATGAGAAAAAAGTGTTACTTGACATAAAAAAGCTATGAAATTCATTAATTTTGTTTTTGTGTGTTTGCAATACAGCACCAGTCTTTTCCTCAGAGCAGGAATGGATTTAAAGTTGGCATGAAGTTAGAGGGACTGGACCCCTGTCACCCTGCTCTCTTCTGTGTTTTGACAGTTGCAGAGGTAACCAGGGTCAAACTGTGACGTTACTTTATATGTGATTTTTAGGAGCACAAAACTAAATATAGTTTTTAGATTACATTTAAATAAAAAAAGTGTATCTTCTGACATATTTGCCCAGGTGCAAGGCTACAGAATTCGGCTCCACTTTGATGGTTACCCTGAGTGCTATGACTTCTGGGTAAATGCTGACTCATGGGATGTGAAACCGCCAGGCTGGTGTGAAAAATCCGGCCTCAAGCTATTGCTGCCAAAAGGTGCGTAATGTACTGATGAAGATATACTGTGAAAAAAAAAAATCTGTTGTCAAGGATACACAATGCAAACCAGATTTTGTACAGAGCCCTACTTTTGTTTTCTGCAACATACTGTTTTATAGATGTTATTTTGTTTTAAAACTACTTAAATTCTATATTCACCCTGAATGATATGATGTCAAAGTGGTCTACTAGTTGTTATTGTGAAATATAACATAGTTGTAAGAGTATTGTAATTACAAGTATTATTTATAAATAATAAGTATGATGAAATAAATTAAATTATAATAAAATATGATTTTAAAAAGTATTTAAAAAAGTGTAGTTTGTTGTTTAATTACATTTCTAATGACAAAACTGTTTTTTTTTTGTAATATAAATTCAGCTAAAATATTTAATTATTTAAAAAAAATGGTGAAATGTATTGCATATGCTGTTCTTTACTATTTGAGTGTTTGCTTACAGGTTGCAGAGATGGAGAGTTTAACTGGAACACATATGTAAAGAACTGTCGGGGTCAACTTGCCCCCAAACATCTCTTTAAGAGTCTTAATACAGTATGTAATTTCATATGTCCACACTTAAAGATAATACGAGATATCTCAATGTTAGTTTCTGTTCTGGGAGGTCATGTTTTCTTCTTTAATCATGTGTTATCTGCCATATTTAGTCAGTCACACCATCGGGATTCCGTGCAGGGATGAAGCTGGAAGCCGTGGACAGGAAAAACCCATCACTCATCTGCGTAGCAACCATTGCTGCTGCTGTCGACAACCGGCTCCTCATTCACTTTGACAACTGGGATGATACATATGATTATTGGTAAGATGGTGAACAGGATGTTGCCCATATGAGCGTCCCCATGAGTGTGTGTGGTTGTAAATGCGTTCTGTTTGCTCTCAGGTGTGATGCCAGCAGTCCATACATTCATCCAGTTGGGTTCTGTGAGGAGGCGGAGTTAACACTCACCACACCTGCAGGTCAGAGACTCTTTAATATTCAGCCCTGCAGTAAGTGCATCATCTACATAACCTTTACATTTCATTATTGAATTTTCTCACATAGTGTGTGAGAAACGGTTGAAATAAACTTATATGTGTCATTGTACTACATTATTAAAATATTAACAGGAAAAATTTACAATTTATGATGTATCTAACATCTTCTATTCAATTTAAATTGATTAGTTTAGCACTTACAGAATTTATTGCGGACCCCATAGCACCCCTTGTGGCTCCAGTTTGCAAAGCACAGGATTAGAATTTTCTTTTTTCTTTTTAAACAAGCTCTAATGTGCACAAGAAGTTGTATTAAAGTGTGTATTAATGTCTGTGTCTTAGAGTATAAGCAACCAAAGAGCTTTTCTTGGGAAAAGTACCTTGAAGAAACTGGAACCCAAGCTGCACCAGCCAGAGCCTTTAAACAGGTGAGGTTTGATTCATCCCACTGAACCACGAGAGGTGAAGGTAAATCATTTAATGTCCTTTATAACTGGTAAAATGTCATTTGAAAGGTCCCAGTAGTTGGTGTGATGCAAAAGTATAGAGTCAGCCTGTACAACATAGAAATAAAAATTTACAAAGAATAAAGTTCATTCGATCTGGTTCAAAGAAGTGGTCAGTTTGATAGAAAATAACTTTATTATAAATTAAATGATAATATAAATGACATATGTGCTGTTTTATACATATTCAATTTTTAACAATTTTATCTTCTACACATTTCAAATTTATTAGTATAGCGCCTTTCATAATAAATGTAAACAAATGCAGAAAAATAGCGAACAAGCTAAATGTTACAGTGGTGAGGGAAAAACTCCCTAAAAAGATAATACAAATAATATTAATAATTACATAATTTGCTGTTTCATACGTTTATATGCTTGATACAAGTATGTTTTGACCTTTGATCCTCGCCCATCCAGAGACCACCACATGGCTTCCAAGTTGGGATGAAGCTGGAGGCAGTGGACAAACGTAATGCCGTGCTCATCCGTGTCGCCACTATCTCTGACACAGAAGAGCACAGAATCAAGGTTTGCACACAAATCTATTGTTTCATGAATTAAGTCAAATTAGAAACCAACATGGGAGTACAGTCTCTAATATGCTAGTAGAGCTCGTACATATTCATTAATTCTTTGTGTTTTTATATATAGATCCATTTTGATGGCTGGAGTGACGAGTATGATTATTGGCTAGATGCCGATAGCCCAGAACTGCACCCAGTAGGCTGGTGTCATAAAACGGGACATCCTCTACAACACCCCAACGGTAACATACTGACCCACACACACATATATACAGTGTTTCCGCACATGGCCACACCAGACTCATAATCAAACTCATCAGGTCCCAGAGATTCTCCAGTGCCCCCAGGGCAAGGCTGCCCAACCCCAGGATGCAACGGAGTCGGACACATTCGAGGACCTCGGTATGGGACACATTACACGTAAGTTATAAATGTGTTGTTACAAAAACAACTAATAATGCTCATTCAAATGCAAATGAGTCTCTCTCCCATTGTTAGGGCGGTGAGTTGTCCATACTCGGATCTGAATTTGAATAAGGACGGGTTGGTTCCGGACAGACTGAGCGGGGAGAGGCCGGTCACGCTCAGTGGACCCCCGCGTCACCGCCGTGCTGAAACGCTCACTCAGACGCACCCTCCTACACTCAGCACCAGCACTCCAGACCCCCCCGACACTACCACAGACACCTGTCCACAAGCTCGGGCAGTGCGTGAGCACATTGTGTGAGTGTCAGCAGTGATGTACAGTTTTAGGTTTTACTTTTTCTCTCTCTCTCTCTCTTACACACACACACACACACACACACATTCACTCTTTATCTCTTTCTCATTCCTTCAGGTCTGGCAGCACTCCCAAATGTGTCAAGCCACCCCAAGTGAAGCAGGAAGGTGATGGGAAAGGTATAGCTTCTTCAGATATTGTGATATTTTGGCTCACTTTGCTTTTTTATGGATAATCCATAACTTCTGAGAGTTTTGTTCATAGGTCAATGAAGTGTTGCTTCTTTTTTTTGCCTGGATGTGTTAATTTATTCAAAAATGCAATGAGTATAAAAGTCGTACATATAATAATGACTTGAATGCACCCACTATGATGTACATATTTTTTGATTTCTGAATTAAAATAAGTTTGATATTTTTGGGGGGAATAAAGTCAAACATGATAACATAATGAAGAAAAAAAGATAACACTTTACAATAAGGTTCATTTGTTAACATTAGTTAATATGAGCTATCAATTGTTACTGTATTTGTTAATCTTTATTAACGTTAATAAAACCAGTGGATATTTTGTTCATGTTACTTCACAGTTCATTAACTAATGATAACACATACAACTCTTGATTTTAATAATGTATTAGAAAAAGTTGAAATTAACATTAAGTTGGATAAATAAATAAATGCTGTAGAAGTGCAGTTCATTATTAGTTCCTGTTAACTAATGTAGTTAACTAATGTTAACGGATGAACCTTATTGTAAAGTGTTACCAAACAAGGCTTCATTAAAAAAATTTAATTGAAGTAGCTTAATTAAGTAGCTTGACAATTATTTTTTTTTTAAAACTCCAAAAATGTTTTAACACAACTGCTCCAAATCAAAGCCATGCCAACTAACATGATCAGAAAAACAAAACAGAAAATTATAGCAGAAATGCATGCTGTCATGATTGTCAAGATCAATAAGGCAATTTGACAAATAAACAAGTGTTGTGAAATATATATGAATTGAAAAGAGTTTTAAATATGCTATCTTTTTCCTGAAAACAATGATTAAGCTGTATCCACTCGCCTATATTCAGGGTGTAAGAAATATGTTAATACATTTACTGATGGTTATACATATGGTTAAATTTTCAACACCATATGAAAGCTACACGAATACAACGAGCACATTTCTAAGACCTTGACACCTGTCATTTCTAGCATGCTAACCGTTTCTTTATTTTGGACACTCTTATTTGTCACTGACTGACATATGAGTACGTTTTCAAAGCATATCATGATTGAAGTTTGTTTGTATTGTAGATTCTCTTCAGCAGTTCCTGCATGAGTCTGTGTTTTGTGGATGGGAGCCACCAAGGTTTCAGCTGTGTTGGGAAAAGCATGGCAAATTGCTGCCTGAAGCTTTGGGCCTCACCGCCAAGAGAGTGGCAAAGTGGAACACAGAAGAGGTGGCATTTGATAAATCTAGAAAAGTTCACTTAGGTTCTATTAGAGGTCTTTGAAACGTATATATTATTATTGGGTCTTGTTTGACTATGTTGTTCTTTCAGGTTGCAAGTTTTGTAAGGGGGCTGCCTGGCTGCAGAGAGCATGCTGCCACCTTCAGGAAGGAGGTAAATAACTAAAACATCAACTTTACTTGTGAATGTCACGTACACTACGATTCATTGTTCAAAAATACAGTAAAAACAGTAATAGTGCAAAAACATATTACAGTTTAAAGTAAACTTTTGAATATAGTACATTTTTAATTATATTAAAATGTAATTTATTCCTGTGATGGCAAAGCTGAAATTTCACAAGCCATTACTCCTAATCGGGCCATCGATTTATCATGTCTTTTTAAACCATTTGGTACTTGCATAAAGCCGCCTCACAAACAGCTCATGAGTACCAAATTTAGTTGTTTTTTGTGGCTTATTGCACTTAAATGGCCAAATACACACAAAATAAAAATGCCTGTCTTGGCGGGTAAATAAATTTGGTTATGTCTTAAGTGAACGTAAACATTTGAGAGAGAAAATGTGTATCAGTATATTAGATCCATGAATTTGCCCTTAAAGTGACAGCAGCCTCATAAACCTGCTGCTTTCTATCATTAATGTTAATCAAACAACAAAAGACAAAGAGAAAAATCAATCACTGCTCTTCAGTGAATAACTTTGTGACTTTAATTTTAAGGTATATAATTTACTCTGAATTTAGGTTATTCAATATCTGTAGTATTTCTGTACCGAAATACTTTTTATATTTATTTTGTCATATTTATTTGTGCTACTGCTTTTAATTGATTTGTTCTTATTTTACTGAATTTTAGTAAATTCAATTCAAAGTTTGAAATCAAGCTTCCTTGTGTTGTGTGTGAGCCATTTTGCTGAACAAAGTTACCTCATTACAAAAACAAGTGCATAGAGTGAGCAAACATTTAGGTGTGAGACAAAAAGCAGTGATATACATATACTTTCTCTGAACATTAGGTCATGAATATTTATTGGTAAAAATTTGTTAGAACCCTGTCACATGATCCTTAAATCTTTCTAATATGCTGATTTGGTGCTTAAGAAACATTTCTTATAACAATCACTGCTTATTTTGTGGAAACGGCACCAATCTGTGAATAATTTTGTTCTCAGATGAATATGTTTTTGTTTTTTTCCCACAGCAAATCGATGGCGAGGCCTTCCTGCTCCTTACCCAGTCAGACATCGTTAAGATTCTGAGCATCAAGCTTGGCCCCGCTCTTAAAATTTATAACTCTATCCTCATGCTGAAGAGCGCCGATGAAGAGTAGACACCTCATAGCAACTGCTGCTCCATCAAACATGCTTAAAAGTTGCTCCATCAATGTGTCCAGCAGACCGACAAATGCTCAGTCATTGAACTCATTTATGACTGATGGACATTGACAATCAGTCGATCCAACGAACTGTGTGTGATCAGAAAAATCACATCTCTTAAGGCTGATAATTAAAGTCTCCCCTTCCAACTCTGCACTTGCTCTAAATTAGGTCTGATATTCTCTTTTGAAACAGATCGTTTGATTCATATTAGACTCTGGGAGGGGAGACTACACTATACTGAGGCACCTTAAAATGTTGAAAGCTTAAACTGGATTGTTATTGTTGAAATTTGTGCTTTTATGGTTGCTAAAATGACGGAAAATAGAATTTGGTGCCAGAGGCACAATTGAAAGGCATGATGGTAGAGCTTTTACTTGAAATGTATTTTTTTTTAATGCAAAAAGACCTTTGTTTGTCATTGAAAACTCATCCCAAATAATCCAGATTAGCCTGTTTGAGACCACTAGAGGGCAGCAGGATTCGGTGTGTGTGTGTGTGTGTGTGTGTGAGCTAGAATGTGCAAGTGTGAAAGACTTTTGTTTGCATCTAATGTCAGGGAATTCGTGCTCTGGGCTAATCTGGAATTGAATGTCTCAGTTTGTATTTACTACAGATGAAATGTGTAATCTTGTAAAATGCATTTGTAAATTTAAGAAATTGTATAGTGAATTGGTCAGTGTGCTGACTCAGTAGAAAATGCAAATAGAATTAGAAATAGAAATGAGAGGGTGTGTGTGAGTGTGTATTTTAAGCTTCTGAGACCCTGACGTTTCGCCTAGTACAAGCATTCCTGAGTATTAAGACATTTTGTTCTGTCATTCACCAAGCAAAAGCTTTTTGTACATCTGTGACCTGCTGTATAATACAGCTGTAATTCTCAGCTCTGCTAAAACTGATTTTACTCCGCCATGTTGTAATCACTTCGCTTTCATGCATTGGTTTGATTTTTGCAGTGCTTCTAAAGCTTGTCATTATACTGCACATGCAGGTTCTTCTAATAGCATTAGGCCAGAATAATAGATCCAGTTAGGGTCAGAAACTGGAGACGAATTGGAAAATGGATGTACTAAAGCTAAAATACTAAATAAAAATAGATAATAGTCTGCAGATTATTGTGATTACAAGTACTTAAGGCATTTGGATCGTGATGGAAAATCAAGACTTAAATCCTCATCACAGTGGTTCGGGTCAAGGATGAGTTTGAATCAGATTTTGATTGTTTTCTTTGGTGCGTGTGTGTGTGTGTGTTTGACTGTTTATGTGTGACCGATTGTGTGTTCCTGAGTTTCAGTCCCAAATGATTGGATAGAGCGAAGGAGAATAAATATGAATTTCAAACAGAACTGTTTTGTTATATTTTATTTCTTTTTTCTGTCATAAAGACCTTAATGGATGCATAAAATTGAAATTTAAGTTCATGCTTATGAACAGAGGGATGGAGTTACTTTTATCTTTTTAAGTGCAATTACACATATTGGGCTTGAGAGAACACTTAAAACCATTTTAAGTGACAAAAATAAAGCAACTGATGAAACTCTTTGCACTGTGAATAAACTTTTCCCCCACTTTTCATTATGTACCCACACATTTTGTGCCATTCTGCTGTTTTTGTTTGCAGGTCTAAAACTTTTGCTTGCTTATTTTGCACTTTTTTTTCAGTAGGCTATAACAGTATATACAATTACAATATTATTACTTTTGATCTCAGACACACATAATGAAAACGCCAAAGTAACTCCATAAACTGGCCACTTCATAAGCAACAGAATCTTCTACACTGAACTTCTATGTATGCCCACAGTTATCTGAAGGCATAAGAATGTGAATATGTATTTAAATAACTTAATAGAATACAAAATAACAGTCTGATTCAGTCAGGAAAAACCTTGAAATTGGCCTAAATCCCTTGAGACTCTAAGAATAGGTTATTCTGCCCACTGTGGGACCCAATGGGCTTTCACACACGTTCCCATGACCCTCTAACCACAGTTAGTCTCCACAGTCTCTCTCTCTCACTCCAACGTCACTGGCCCGTTTACAGTAAATGCGCCTCCCCTCACACTCATGATACGCGCGCGATTGCAAAGGTTGGATACTGATGGATTTGCGCGTCTTCATCGACATGGTTATAAGACTCGTTTCAAAGTGCACGCTCTCGCGTCTTTGAAGTAATTAAAATGGACCGTAGCTAATCATGTGTTTCCAGTGGAGAAGCAACTGAGGTGAGTTAAAGTGGTACTAACTTCAGGTGCTGATTTGCTGACTTGATGTGGGTCAACGTTCAGGATGAGAAAGAAACAGGGTGTGCTGAAAATCAGACATGCTACACTTGCTGCATTTGCGTAATGTGTTTTGATACTTTTGAAGACACACCGTGCAGTTTGTTACCTTAAAGGTGAAGTGTTTTACAGGGCAACTATAAATGAACCATTTTCCTGTGGATTTCCCTGCAAAGGTGTAAATGATGCGTCGCTATCATAACATTATTCTGTTTATTTGAGAATATAATAAGCCCAATCTAGCAACATTGGCTCAACCAATGGCACTAGTTTAGGGCGGGATGATCTGTATGTCTGACCAATAGAAGACAAACTCCACCTTTAATTTTTACCAAAACCAAGTCAACATGAAATCAAAATTGACAATTCTTATTTTTTTTATTCAATATTGTAATATTGTAAATGATTTATCCATGCACATATTTTTTTAAATTCATGTGCCCTCATAATCTTTAATCAAAATGACTTTCCCTCCCTCTTTCAAAGATGTCTCTTCTCTTCTCTGGTGATGTGTTTACTGGCATGAGGCAACTTGTCGCTCACATCGTGAGATCAACCAATAGCAAATCATAACCATCCAACCATCTAATATAATGGTGCAGATATGACGTCAAAACCAGCAAATGTAATTCCCTCCTGGCTCCTTCGAGATTTTCCTAAGTGGTTTTATAATGGGGTTTTTCAATTTATGAGTCAAATAAAGCATGTGCATGGTAAACATAACTTGATAACACAGAGTTGTTGTGAAGCCACATTTTAGCTGTGTGCTTAGGGTCATTGTCTTGTTGGAAGGTAAACCTTCGGCCCAGTCTGAGGTCCTGAGCACTCTGGAGAAGGTTTTCGTCCAGGATATCCCTGTACTTGTCCGCATTCATCTTTACAGTGATCTCTGCAGTGATGCTTGACTTTCTACAACTTTCTCCCATATCCCGACTGCATCTCTGGAGCTCAGCCACAGTGATCTTTGGGTTCTTCTTTACCTCTCTCACCAAGGCTCTTCTCCCCCGATAGCTCAGTTTGGCCAGACGGCCAGCTCTAGGAAGGGTTCTGGTCGTCCCAAACGTCTTCCATTTAAGGATTATGGAGGCCACTGTGCTCTTAGGAACCTTAAATGCAGCAGAAACGTTTTTGTAACCTTGGCCAGATCTGTGCCTTGCCACAATTCTGTCTCTGAGCTCTTCAGGCAGTTCCTTTGACCTCATGATTCTCATTTGCTCTGACATGCACTGTGAGCTGTAGGGTCTTATATAGACAGGTATGTGGCTTTCCTAATCAAGTTCAATCAGTATAATCAAACACAGCTGGACTCAAATGAAGGAGTAGAACCATCTCAAGGATGATCAGAAGAAATGGACAGCACCTGAGTTAAATTTATGAGTGTCACAGCAAAGGGTCTGAATACTTAAGACCATGTGATATTTCAGTTTTTATTTTTTAATAAATCGGCAAAAATGTCAACAATTCTGTGTTTCTCTGTCAAAATGGGGTGCTGTGTGTACATTAATGAACTTAACTGATTTTAGGAAATGGCTGCAATATAGCAATATTCTAAAGAGTGAAAAATTTAAGGGGGTCTGAATACTTTCCGTACCCACTGTATATATATTTTGCAATAAATGTAAAATATATTGTGCAAATTTTTTATAATTTTTTTATACATATAATCAATGTTTGTAAATGAGTAGATTTATATTTCTCCATCGTTTTTAATTTGATTATGCTGTTCGAACTTACATTAATGACTGTTGATATTCGAAATTCACTAACGTCAAGCCACACGTGACCAAGTTGACCTACGCTTCAAGGGTAGAGCCGTGGTGGAAGCTGGTATCTCCCAATAAAACCTCCCTCCTATTTTAATAACCCATAGGAAATTCCTCAGGCAACCTATATGGTGAATTAGCCATCTGGGGTTTATTCCAGAAAGCAAGGTTATCTTACTCTCAAACATACCTTGAACTTTCGGTTGATTAATCCAAACCTTGCTTGCTTGAGGTATGCTGTTTCAAAAAACACGTCCGGGAATAAGGCCCCAATCACACTGAAGGCGTTTTTCACCTCTGAAAACGCACGGCGCACTGCACCGCACTATCCTTTTTTGTTGATTTTAGGGGGAAAAAAGCAATGTGCTGCGGTTATTCAAGTTGCAAGGCACCTACTGATCCAGCTGTCCTGTCAGTGTAGCGTGAGCGCTCTTGGTTTGCTGTTAAACTTTCATATTAGCAGAAGCGCCCAAAGAACTGTAACTATAAATTTGTGTAGGCTACTCTGCACACCGTGTAAACAGATCTAGCCTATACTAGCTTTACCTAGTTGTAGTTTTCGATGGTGCAACAGGTGTAAATATTCATCGGAAAGCTGGACGTAACTAAGTCCAGCGTAGAGCTTACACCCTACTTTTTTTTGCCAAGCTGGTACAATCGGCCCCAGGACTCTCTCTAGCGTGGGCTGCCCAGCCAAACTCAGCGATCGGGGGAGAAGGGCCATTTTCAGACAGGTGACCAAGAACCCGATGGTCTCTCTGGCAGAGCTCCAACGTTTCTCTGTGGAGAGAACCTTCCAGAAGAACAACCATCTCTGTAGCACTCCACCAGGCCTCCACATCAGGCCTGTAAGCTAGAGTGGCCAGAGGCAAACCACTCCTCATTAAAAGGCACATGAGAGCCCGCTTGGAGGACTCTCAGACCATGAGAAACAAAATTCTCTGGTCTTATGAACCAAAGAATGAAAACACTTTTGGCCTGAATAGCAAACATCATGTTTGGAGGAAACCAGGCACCACCACCTGGTCAATACCATCCCTACAGTGAAGCATGGTGGTGGCAGCATCATGCTGTGATGATGTTTTTCAGTGGCAGGAACTGGGAGACTAGTCAGGATCGAGGGAAAGATGAATGCTCAAATGTACAGAGAAATCCTTGATGAAAACCTGTTCCAGAGCACTCTGGACCTCACACTGGGGCGACGGTTCATTTCCCAACAGGACAACGACCCTAAGCACACAGCCAAGATAACAAAGGAGTGGCTACGGGCAACTCTGTGAATGTCTTCGAGTGGCCCTGCCAGGGCCACTGTCCAACTTGATGGAGCTTGAGAGATCCTGCAAAAAAGAATGGGAGAAACTGCCCAGAAGTAGGTGTGCCCAGCTTTTAGGATCATACTCAAAAAGACTTGAGGCTGTAATTGATGCCAAAAGGTGCTTCAACAAAGTATTGAGCAAAGGCTGTGAATACTTATGTACATGTGATTTTTTTTTTTCGCAAAGATTTCAAACAAACGTCTTTCATGTTGTCATTATGGGGTATTGTTTGTAGAATTGAGGAAAATAATGAATTTAATACCATTTAGAATAAGGCTGTAAAATAACAAAATGCTTGAAAGGTAAGGTACATCATATATGTGTTTTTATGTTTTTATATTATAGAAATATAGGCCTATTATAGCATAGAAATGATATTATACTATTATAGCACGTCCTGTTGCAAAAATAAAAAACAAAAATGCCTGAATGCAGATCAACAATGTGACGGTGTTAAAATGTTTATAAATGCCATTGTAAATTTTTGTGGTGCCATGTGACTTCTAGTTTAAATTGCATTTGTTTGTATATCCTGCATGACTAGATGTGGTAAAAAAAAGAAGGAAAAAACCTTGTACTGTCTTGAGAAATTGTTTTCAGCGATTCTACATCCTGAGTTTTCTACCTAAAATGTCCTACCCATGATTTTAACACCTATATTTCAGTAGTAGTCCATCTGATCTTGTTTTCCTGTTGACAAGATATGTTACCCATGTGTGCATTTATATACACAGAATGGTGGAGCAGCATCGAAAATGCTTAAACTAGATTATTAGTAGTTTCTGAGCGTACAGGTCTGGTTTTCAGAACAGCCGAATTCAAGTTGGGAAAATTTCATTGCTGGTTGAAGAAACATGATTTTGTATTACTTGTTGTATTTTTTTTTTATATAGAACTGTTAATATATATAAAAAGAAAACAGCTAAAACATGTAAAGACGATAGTAGACAGATTGCCTTTTTTAAGCAGAGATGAAATGTCAGACAGCATTTGCAGTAAACCTGTGAGGAACTGGAAGTACAAAGAACTTTAAAAAAAAAAAAAAGGATTATACCAGGATTGTCAAGGATTAGTTGTCTTCCCCACAAATAAATGCTTCTGAGAAACTGCTAGGATTACTGTAATAATGCGCGCAGTATTGTCATTTAAAAAGACAAAAAGACAAATGTTTTTTAAGGCCAATTCACACCGCACAGACAAACACCAACAAACAAGTTGGTCTTTGGCTTTAGAATTTCATGAAAAACAGTCATGTTCACACTGCCACAAAAGACACGACAAATGCTGTTTGAACACGTTCAGTTGGGTGAAAACAGATGCCGATAGGGTTGGCGTTTGACTGTGGCCTTTAAATATATGATTTACAGGAGATTTGCTTGAGTATTTGGAGTCTATTAGCCTGTTTATGCCTTTTCCCCTTTTTCTTCAGGAGAATGTCTGAGGTAAATGCCACAGAAAAAGTCCCTGTAATGATCCCAGAGTCAAAGACTCCACCTCCAAGGACAGATACAGGGCCTGTGATTGGTGGACTACATCTGCGATCTGCACCAGGGGCTTGTCTGTTGTTTGCCGTCGTTTTGCTGATAATAGGTATCAGCATCACTGTGGTGGGGTATTGGAACAGTCAACCCCGCCTACAAACACCACATCATGTTTCAACTGGACGCACCTCTTCAGAGACACTGAGGCTGATTGGTCCTGTCATCATGGGGGTGGCACTTTTCATATTTATTTGTGCCAATGCAGTTCTCCATGAAAATAGAGACAGAGATAGACGTCATGAACAAGACAGAGATAAAGACGACCAGGGGATCCTGCCGCTAGTACAAACTCAAAGGAATAAGTATTCAGGACGATTTTCACAAATTGAAACCACCATACATACATTGGACTTGTCTGAACTCAACATTCATTGCTTAGAAGAAGGGGTGGGAATTCCCACCCTAAAGTGCTCTTCCCTATCCTCTGGCTCATGTAGCTCCAGTCAGGTGAACTTGGAGACCAAAATGGAAACATTGACCTTGCCTATCATTAAACTCAATGACTGCTTGATTGGCCCCTCAGACCCAGAGCCTCCACCTCTCCCTGAACGGACATATCAGAAATAGATGGGAGTGGAATATATAGCAGATGTGGAGCTAACACATGCTAATCCTGCAGATTATGACACTGAACAAAGAAGAGCTAAAGAATAGTAGTCTTTTACTTCTGTTGTCCTCACTAAAGGTCTACATGTGAATGTCTGTCAAACTAAAGATATTATAGGGCCAAGAATGAATTCAGATTTCCCAATTTGATTCCAATTCAAAAGTTTTAGATTCAACGCCTACTTTTTATGCTATTCCAATTAGTTTGGGTACACTTCTATTGTAATATGCATTTTTCTTACATTTCTTTCTGTGCTAATTCTGTATTTATGCAGGGCAGTGTTTCAAACGGATCTGGTGCTAAAAAGAGTTAAAGATCGGGTCAATTAAGTATTGATATCATTAAAAAAAAAGACAAAATCACAATCAGAAACACATTTTACCAAGACATAAGCTGCTTGTCACATTAATTGAAAACTCTTTCATGCAAATCTCAAAATAGAGATTTATAAATGATCAATTATAAGTGATCCTATTTTTTTTATGTGTTCCTACCCACACAAGAATAGAGACTGCACTTTGTGACATTGTGTTTGTAGTTCTAGTCTTTATAGTTCACATAAATGTCATAGCAAATATGAAAGGCGGCCACTTGTGAAACACATAAATTGATGTGTCCACACAAACAGATTCTCCTATCCTGCCCTTACAAATAAAATAAAAAACAAGTTTATTCAAGTGTGTTATTAGTGTACTTATTTTAAACTAAAAAAAGTTTCAGTCTAAATTTCAATCTAATTTTACTTAGTTTTTTTCAATTGTTTACACGCAATTTTGAATGCAATTTTATATTTTTTCAAAATATAATCACAATTATCCAAACACTACACTCAAGTTGCATAATTTCTAGATTGTTTGCAAAATGACACACTTCAGTCAAAACATATTTGTGAAAATGCTATTACTTTTCATTTAACCAACAATGATCAGACACTATTGCAGTCAGTTTCACACTGCTGTGATAAATAAAAAACACATTTGTAAAAAAAAATGATTTTAGGAAATAGCATGTGCTATTTTTGGCCAGACATTGTTATGTAAGGGATAATTTAGATGAAATAAAAAATAGTGACAAACCCACAACATTCTTCATGATTGGTTTGAGGTATAGGGAGGATGTACACAAATAGGCCTACTATAAACTTACCAAGCACTGCACAACACTGATGCTGCAGACTGAATATTTCAAGTATTTATTTCAATACTTACAGTATTTCTTACCATAATCAATTACAGTAATCAACCAACAATGAAATCAATGAAACAAATAAAATCTCTAGACAAATAAAAATTACTGCACGAAGTACAAACACTTTGAAGAAAAACTACTGTCAAAGCAACAAGAGTACTGTAACTATTCATCATCTCTCCGTCTGGCTGGATCAGGCCATAAGATCTCATCCACATCACAGGCTATATCTTTATTGGCAAGGCACCGTTGGAAGATTCACCTCATGTGACGAATCCACCCCTGCACAGAAGCTGCTTTGATGTGATCACAGGCCTGCTCCATGGCCTGAATGAGGGGCAAGCGGTCATAGGGTCGTTGGTCGTATACCTCCCACTGCAATGCTGAAAAAACTCTTCTATTGGATTCAGGAAGGGGGAGTATGGAAGAAGGTATAAGACTTCAAATTCAGGGTCCTCATGGAACCAATTCTGGACCAGAGCAGCCCGATGGAATGAGACATTGTCCCAAACGACAATATACCGCATCTGGTCCACTTGGTTTAATGCTGTGACAATCTCGCGCATCTGTCAAGAAATGTACAGTCGTGGCCAAAAGTTTTGAGAATTACATAAATATTGGAAATTGTAAAAGTTGCTTAAGTTTTTATAATAGCAATTTGCATATACTCCAGAATGTTATTAAGAGTGATCAGATGAATTGCATAGTCCTTCTTTGCCATGAAAATGAACTTAATCCCAAAAAAACCTCTCCATTGCATTTCATTGCTGTCATTAAAGGACCTGCTGAGATCATTTCAGTCATCGTCTTGTTAACTCAGGTGAGAATGTTGACGAGCACAAGGCTGGAGAACATTATGTCAGGCTGATTGGGTTAGAATGGCAGACTTGACATGTTAAAAGGAGGGCGATGCTTGAAATCATTGTTCTTCCATTGTTAACCATGGTGACCTGCAAAGAAACGCGTGCAGCCATCATTGCGTTGCATAAAAATGGCTTCACAGGCAAGGATATTGTGGCTACTAAGATTGAACCTGAATCAACAATTTATAGGATCATCAGCAACTTCAAGGAAAGAGGTTCAATTCTTGTAAAGAAGGCTTCAGGGCGTCCAAGAAAGTCCAGCAAGTGCCAGGATCGTCTCCTAAAGAGGATTCAGCTGCGGGATCGGAGTGCCACCAGTGCGGAGCTTGCTCAGGAATGGCAGCAGGCAGGTGTGAGCGCATCTGCACGCACAGTGAGGCCAAGACTTATGGAAGATGGCCTGGTGTCAAGAAGGGCAGCAAAGAAGCCACTTCTCTCCAAAAAAAAACATCAGGGACAGATTGATCTTCTGCAGAAAGTATCGTGAATGGACTGCTGAGGACTGGGGCAAAGTCATATTCTCAGATGAAGCCCCTTTCCGATGGTTTGGGGCATCTGGAAAAAGGCTTGTCAGGAGAAGAAAATGTGAGCGCTACCATCAGTCCTGTGTCATGCCAACAGTAAAGCATCCTGAGACCATTCATGTGTGGGGTTGCTTCTCATCCAAGGGAGTGGGCTCACTCACAATTCTGCCCAAAAACACAGCCATGAATAAAGAATGATACCAAAACACCCTCCAACAGCAACTTCTTCCGATGACCCAACAACAGTTTGGTGAAGAACAATGCATTTTCCAGCACGATGGAGCACCGTGCCATAAGGCAAAAGTGATAACTAAGTGGCTCGGGGACAAGAATGTTGAAATTTTGGGTCCATGGCCTGGAAACTCCCCAGATCTTAATCCCATTGAGAACTTGTGGTCAATCCTCAAGAGGCGGGTGGACAAACAAAAACCCACTAATTCTGACAAACTCCAAGAAGTGATTATGAAAGAATGGGTTGCTATCCGTCAGGATTTGGCCCAGAAGTTGATTGAGAGCATGCCCAGTCGAATTGCAGAGGTCCTGGAAAAGAACGGCCAACACTGCAAATATTGACTCTTGGCATAAATGTCATGTAACTGTAGATAAAAGCCTTTGAAACGTATGAAGTGCTTGTAATTATATTTCAGTATATCACAGAAACAACTGAAACAAAGATCTAAAAGCAGTTTAGCAGCAAACTTTGTGAAAACTAATATTTATGGAATTCTCAAAACTTTTGGCCATGACTGTAAGTATTAGATTTGCATTATTGGGTCCCAGATTTTCTGGGATTTCTGCTGGGCTTTAATTGAACTCTTCGTCTAGCTTCCATCAGTGTCAGTCCATGGTTGATAACATGGTCAATAAATGTTGCACGGATGTCTTGAGTCAAATTTGGTCCTGGCCTCTTTGTTCAGGTTCTATCAACTCTTCAAGTCCTTCTCTACCTCTTCATCTACCTAGGCCTCCTCCTCTACCTCCTGAGTGCTGCGTTTTCAGATTAGCACATGTGTGCTTCCACACCTGGTGGATGTGATTATCCAATTCGTTCATATGTGTGGTCATTGGCAATCCAGGGCTTTGTAATGACAAGGAAGTAACCTCACAATCCTTATTTGTGTCTAAGGTGTGAAAATGTGTGTAGAGTTTTACAAATCACTGTGTGTAATGTTTTGCAAAAAGGCTGAAGCAGACATCAGAGGTGTAATGTAACAAAGTAATACAGTTTTTCTCAGTTGCTTTGGCTCAATTCTCGAATGAAATTTTTTTCCCCTGAAACAATACGTTCACATCTCTGAACAATTAGCTTCTTGTTCATATCAGATTGGAATTTCGTATTGATTTGAGCAAATTCCAAATGCTTTGGCACATGTGTGCAAACAATAAGTAAAATTGTCTGCAGTTTGCCCAACAACTAACTGCATATGGCTTGTTGATCAAAACTGATGAGTCGATTCTCACTTAAAAATGGAAAACATCAGATGTGATGTTGATGAAAATCTTTGGCCTGACCAGCAAGAGAAACAGGATGTCCACCAAGAATATTTTTTTTCATGGATGTTATTTTGTAGTTATTTGGTATTTTTGCATTTTTGTAGTAATGTACAGTAAATGGACAAACAAGATTGAACATGTATTACATTTGTACAAAAATAAATGTACTGTATAAATACAAATGTTCATATATTTTGTTTCTCTATGAGGAAAAGTACCTTGAAGAAACTGGAACCCAAGCTGCACTAGCCAGAGCCTTTAAACAAGTGAGGTTTGATTCATCCCACTGAACCACGAGAGGTGAAGGTAAATCATTTAATGTCCTTTATAACTGGTAAAATGTCATTTGAAAGGTCCCAGTAGTTGGTGTGATGCAAAAGTATAGAGTCAGCCTGTACAACATAGAAATAAAAATTTACAAAGAATAAAGTTCATTCGATCTGGTTCAAAGAAGTGGTCAGTTTGATAGAAAATAACTTTATTATAAATTAAATGATAATATAAATGACATATGTGCTGTTTTATACATATTCAATTTTTAACAATTTTATCTTCTACACATTTCAAATTTATTAGTATAGCGCCTTTCATAATAAATGTAAACAAATGCAGAAAAATAGCGAACAAGCTAAATGTTACAGTGGTGAGGGAAAAACTCCCTAAAAAGATAATACAAATAATATTAATAATTACATAATTTACTGTTTCATACGTTTATATGCTTGATACAAGTATGTTTTGACCTTTGATCCTCGCCCATCCAGAGACCACCACATGGCTTCCAAGTTGGGATGAAGCTGGAGGCAGTGGACAAACGTAATGCCGTGCTCATCCGTGTCGCCACTATCTCTGACACAGAAGAGCACAGAATCAAGGTTTGCACACAAATCTATTGTTTCATGAATTAAGTCAAATTAGAAACCAACATGGGAGTACAGTCTCTAATATGCTAGTAGAGCTCGTACATATTCATTAATTCTTTGTGTTTTTATATATAGATCCATTTTGATGGCTGGAGTGACGAGTATGATTATTGGCTAGATGCCGATAGCCCAGAACTGCACCCAGTAGGCTGGTGTCATAAAACGGGTCATCCTCTACAACACCCCAACGGTAACATACTGACCTACACACATATATACAGTGTTTCCGCACATGGCCACACCAGACTCATAATCAAACTGAAGGTAAGAAACAGGGTGTGCTGAAAATCAGACATGCTACACTTGCTGCGTTTGCGTAATGTGTTTTGATACTTTTGAAGACACGCCCATACAGTTTGTTACCTTAAAGGTGAAGTGTTTTACAGGGCAACTATAAATGAACCATTTTCCTGTTGATTTCCCTGCAAAGGTGTAAATGATGCATCGCTATCATAACATTATTCTGTTTATTTGAGAATATAATAAGCCCAATCTAGCAACATTGGCTCAACCAATGGCACTAGTTTAGGGCGGGATGATCTGTATGTCTGACCAATAGAAGACAAACTCCACCTTTAATTTTTACCAAAACCAAGTCAACATGAAATTAAAATTGACAATTCTTATTTTTTTTATTCAATATTGTAATATTGTAAATGATTTATCCATGCACATATTTTTTTAAATTCATGTGCCCTCATAATCTTTAATCAAAATGACTTTCCCTCCCTCTTTCAAAGATGTCTCTTCTCTTCTCTGGTGATGTGTTTACTGGCATGAGGCAACTTGTCGCTCACATCGTGAGATCAACCAATAGCAAATCATAACCATCCAACCATCTAATAGAATGGAGCAGATATGACGTCAAAACCAGCAAATGTAATTCCCTCTTGGCTCCTTCGAGATTTTCCTAAGTGGTTTTATAATGGGGTTTTTCAATTTATGAGTCAAATAAAGCATGTGCATGGTAAACATAACTTGACGATGCTTTGTTCTACAATGTACACTGCACTACTCACACGTTTCTGACGTCATATCTGCACCACTCTATAGAGTGCAACAGTTGAGTTCCAGAAGAATTTCGGAATTTCTCCATAAGGAAAGTGATTTTGAACGATTACTTATAAACATTTAAAGACAGACTCTCTGTGACCTATGAGGTTGTTAAAGGGTCTTCGGATCATAAATTAAGATATTTTTCTTGAAATCCGACAGGTTTTTTTATCCTCCACAGAAAGCAACATGATTACATTCAAGGTCCTGAAAAGTAGTAAAGACATCATTAAAATCCTCATTGTGACTTCAGTGGTTCAACCTTTATGTTATGAAGTGACAAGAATACTTTTTGTGAATTTGGTAATCACTTTGCTTTTTATGGGGGATAAAAAAAACCTCTTGGATTTCATCAAAAACATCTTAATTTGCATTCCGAAGATGAACGAATGTCTAACAGATGTGCAACATTAATTTTGTGAACTAACCCTTTAATCCATGGTATTTGCTTCTGCTGACGCCATCAGTCCCTATTATTTTAGCTTATTTTTAAGATGTTTAACTGTGGAATTCCTGATGAAAAACTACATTACCTATGATGCTGTATAGAAAATTACACCAATCAAAGAGTTGAAAAAACAACATGCTCCGCCCTCTCCCATGAAGCACTGCAAATCATGTAATTTCAAAATACTGAAATGTTTTATATATATATATATATATATATGCATATTTTGCAAAACATTTAAAATATATTGTAGCCTACATATTTTTTATACATACAGATTTATATTTCTCCGTCGTTTTTAATTTGATTATGCTGTTCGTACTTGTCACCGCTTCAAGTCGAACACATTAACGACTGTTGATATTCAAAATTCACCAACGTCAAGCCACACGTGACCAAGTTGACCAACGCTTCAACGGTAGAACCACGGCAGAAACTGGTATCTCCCAAAAAACCTTCCAAGGTAACAGAATTGTCCATAATAATAATAATAATAATTCACATTTGCTGTGTTTATAATTTCTGATGTAAAGTGAAAGTCTCTTGAAGCAATGTTAACCACTGACCTTATTTTAATTCCGCTTTTCAAAAAATGCTATTTTAATAACCCATAGGAAATTCCTCAGGCAACCTATATGGTGAATTAGCCATCTGGGGTGTATTCCAGAAAGCAAGGTTATCTTACTGTCAAACATACCTTGAACTTTCGGTTGATTAATCCAAACTTGCTTACTTGAGGTATGCTGTTTCAAAAAACACGTCCGGGAATAAGGCCCGATCACACTGAAGGCGTTTTTCACCTCTGAAAACGCACGGCGCACCGCACCGCACTATCCTTTTTTCTTGATTTTAGGGGGATTTTTGATTTTAAGGTTATCTTACTGTCAAACATAGGCTACTTTGAAATAGACTTGATTTTTTTCAACTTCAGGCGCTCCGAGCGCTCCTGCTAAAAACGCGAGGCGCCCGGGGCGCATTAGGGGCCGTTAACATATCGCGTCTTTTCCGCGGGCATATTCATTATATCCTATGTAAGCGCGCGGTAACCGCGCGTAAAATGGAAGCGACGCGGTCGCGACGCGCATGCGGTCCGGCGCGCTCGTTTTTTCCATGCGCGCCTGTGCCGCGGCGAGATGAAAACATCTCAACTTTTCAGAAAGCCGCAAGCGCACCGCGGGTCATGTGACAAGAGCGCTTGGACAAGTTTGTGAAATTCTCCATGTTTTTTACGTTTTTGAAGGGTAGGGTGCACCCAAACACTGCGGGAGTTTTTCCTCTCCATAAATAAATCCTGTACAAGAGCTACTGCAAGGGCTTTTCGGTGATGGAAATCCATTCAAACTTCTGCGTAGTAGTGGAGAGTGTTGTTCGTGGTTGCATAGCAACCACAGACGCAACAGAAGCGCAAGCTCCCGAACGCTTGCAAAAGAAGGAGGAAGCGACGCGGCCGCGCTTTCCACGCGTTTTTAGGCGCTATATGTGAACGGCCCCTTAAACGGCGAGCAGAACGCTCACTACCATAGACAACAATTCAAAAAAGGCGCCTCTCACTGCAAAAAAAAAGTCATTACAGGGAGGCACCAAAAAAAAAAAAAAATTTCTATAAGCTATAGGCCTATGCAATTATTCGTTAATTATGTTGAAATATGTAGATTACTTTTACTATTTATATAAGCTGCTTATACTATTTATGTAAACTGCTTTTATTTATTTTCCATTGCAACTTTAAACAGATCTAAGGAGTTTGTTGTTTTCATTGTAGCCTTGGCAACAAGCCTGAATAATATGCACATGAATTGAAACTTGTCAACTCACCTCAACTTGCCTTTTGCAATCATTTAACCCACCATGGGCAATGCTGAAGTCGCTGTTACAAATGCAGCGAGCAGGATGTCATTATGTTTGATACTTATAAGACAGGGGCACACTTTACTGTAGTCTGCCGTAAAATGTGTCTTGTCTTGTACTTTTTTTCCTCTGCCATGGTGCTCCTGTTTCTAGATAGACATAACTGATTCAATTGGTTCGGGAGAAGAGATAAAAGCCGCCCACACTGACAATTGATTGGTTGATTTGCCGAAACAGGCCAATCAGGATACTCTCTGTCTTAGATGCGCTTCGCACACAAGCACACACACACGCAAGGTCTCTCGCTCCCTCTCCCTCTCTGTCTCGCACACGCGCTCTTGCTCGCTCGCTCTAGATTCCGGGAGATTTTAACTATTTTGCGGGCATCAGGGAGCCCCTATTAATATGCGGGAGACTCCCGGAACTTCCGGGAGACTTTGGATGTCTGTAGGTTACTTTTAAAATGTATTTCACTACAGATTACAAAAAACATGCCTTAAAAAGTAATTTGTAACGTATTTCGTTACATTACTCAAGTTTAGTAACTTAATCTAAATACTTTAGAATACTTTGGAATACTAATAAGTGTGGAACAAACACAAAAAAGGTCATTGCAAGTTTTTATCTCACAATTGCATGATATAAAGTTGCAATTGTGAGTTATAAAGTAAGAATTATGAGAGATAAACTCGCAATATTGAGAAAAGTCCAAATTATGATAAATTCACAATATTGAGATAAATCTGAATTATGAGATATAAACTCGCAATATTGAGAAAAGTCAGAATTATGAGATATAAACTTGCATACTAAATTCACAACTGTGAGAAAAAAAAGTTTATATCTCCCAATTCTGACTTTATAACTTACAATTTTGAGTTTAAATCTCACAATTCTGAGAAAAAGAAGTCAGAATTGTGAAATGCAAACTCAGTTGCAGTGACGAGTGAATTATAAAATGACTCACAAAACATGAAAACAGTCGTGGATCATCAGGTCATGACAGGACAGTTAAGTTGATAGTTGGGCAATTTTTTTTTTTATAAATTCAGTCATTTTGTCTTGTTCAGGACAGTACTAAATAAAAATAACAACATTTTTATGATCCCTCTTAAAGTATTAAAATGTTAATGAAACTTAACTCTGCTTTTTCAGACGGTCAGAGTCAGAGAATCACCAATTGCTGTTTAAATGACATTAAAATCAAAGTAGTCACTTTGGTAATCTAAAATACTTTTCAGATGTAACTGTAATCTGATTACCACCCATTTAAAATGTATCTGTAATGAAATACAGTTACTCAAATTTTGTATTTTAAATACGTAACTAAGTTACTTGTATTTCGGTACTCCCCAACCCTGCTTATTTCTTCTTTTGTTAATGGCTATTTACATACTTGGTGCAAATAACCACCTATTTGGTGGTTGTGCAATATTTTTTCAGTTTTTTCATTTAATAATCTGTAATCGTTGCAAAAAAGAACTGTATTGTTTGATGCTAATTATATTATGAAAAGAAAGACTAATTAATCTACAGTGCATTTGGAAAGTATTCACAGAGCTTCACTTTTTCCACATTTTGTTGTTAAATATATGTAAAATATGTTTATAAATGCCATTGTAAATTTTTGTGGTGCCATGTGACTTCTAGTTTAAATTGCATTTGTTTGTATATCCTGCATGACTAGATGCGGTATAAAAAAGAAGGAAAATACCTTGTACTTGTCGTCTTGAGAAATTGTTTTCAGCGATTCTACATCCTGAGTTTTCTACCTAAAATGTCCTACCCATGATTTTAACACCTATATTTCAGTAGTAGTCCATCTGATCTTGTTTTCCTGTTGACAAGATATGTTACCCATGTGTGCATTTATATACACAGAATGGTGGAGCAGCATCGAAAATGCTTAAACTAGATTATTAGTAGTTTCTGAGCGTACAGGTCTGGTTTTCAGAACAGCCGAATTCAAGTTGGGAAAATTTCATTGCTGGTTGAAGAAACATGATTTTGTATTACTTGTTGTATTTTTTTTTTATATAGAACTGTTAAAATATATAAAAAGAAAACAGCTAAAACATGTAAAGACGATAGTAGACAGATTGCCTTTTTTAAGCAGAGATGAAATGTCAGACAGCATTTGCAGTAAACCTGTGAGGAACTGGAAGTACAAAGAACTTTAAAAAAAAAAAAAGGATTATACCATGATTGTCAAGGATTAGTTGTCTTCCCCACAAATAAATGCTTCTGAGAAACTGCTAGGATTACTGTAATAATGCGCGCAGTATTGTCATTTAAAAAGACAAAAAGACAAAAGTTTTTTAAGGCCAATTCACACCGCACAGACAAACACCAACAAACAAGTTGGTCTTTGGCTTTAGAATTTCATGAAAAACAGTCATGTTCACACTGCCACAAAAGACACGACAAATGCTGTTTGAACACGTTCAGTTGGGTGAAAACAGATGCCGATA
Source organism: Opsariichthys bidens (assembly GCA_037194245.1). Classification (NCBI taxonomy): domain Eukaryota; kingdom Metazoa; phylum Chordata; class Actinopteri; order Cypriniformes; family Xenocyprididae; genus Opsariichthys; species Opsariichthys bidens. The sequence continues at coordinate 15,134,166 of CM074300.1, forward strand.
GGGTTGGCGTTTGACTGTGGCCTTTAAATATATGATTTACAGGAGATTTGCTTGAGTATTTGGAGTCTATTAGCCTGTTTATGCCTTTTCCCCTTTTTCTTCAGGAGAATGTCTGTAAGAGTCTCAGAGTCCAACACTCCACCTCCAAGGATGGATACAGGGCCTGTGAATAGTGGACTGCGCCTGCGATCTGCAGCGGGGGCTTGGTTGTTGTTTGGTGTCATTTTGCTCCTAATAGGCATCAGCATCACTGTGGTGGGGTATCAGGATGGTAAATCCCTCGAACAAACAGGTGTACGCACCACTTCAGGGACTCTGAAGCTGATTGGTCCTGCCATCATGGGAGTGGCGCTTTTCACAATTAATTGTGCAAATGCGATTCTTCGTGAAAATAGAGACAGAGGTAGAGAAAGATGATAAGAACTTTTGTGACTTTAATTTTAAGGTATATAATTTACTCTGAATTTATTTTATTCAATATCTGTAGTATTTCTGTACCGAAATACTTTTTATATTTATTCTGTCATATTTATTTGTGCTACTGCTTTTAATTTATTTGTTCTTATTTTACTGAATTTTAGTAAATTCAATTCAAAGTGCATAGAGTGAGCAAACATTTAGGTGTGAGACAAAAAGCAGTGATATACTTTCTCTGAACATTAGGTCATGAATATTTATTGGTAAAAATTTGTTAGAACCCTGTCACATGATCCTTAAATCTTTCTAATATGCTGATTTGTTGCTCAAGAAACATTTCTTATAACAATCACTGCTTATTTTTGTGGAAACGGCACCAATCTGTGAATAATTTTGTTCTCAGATGAATATGTTTTTGTTTTGTTTTTTTTCCCACAGCAAATCGATGGCGAGGCCTTCCTGCTCCTTACCCAGTCAGACATCGTTAAGATTCTGAGCATCAAGCTTGGCCCCGCTCTTAAAATTTATAACTCTATCCTCATGCTGAAGAGCGCCGATGAAGAGTAGACACCTCATAGCAACTGCTGCTCCATCAAACATGCTTAAAAGTTGCTCCATCAATGTGTCCAGCAGACCGACAAATGCTCAGTCATTGAACTCATTTATGACTGATGGACATTGACAATCAGTCGATCCAACGAACTGTGTGTGATCAGAAAAATCACATCTCTTAAGGCTGATAATTAAAGTCTCCCCTTCCAACTCTGCACTTACTCTAAATTAGGTCTGATATTCTCTTTTGAAACAGATCGTTTGATTCATATTAGACTCTGGGAGGGGAGACTACACTATACTGAGGTAGGGTTAGGGTTAGGGTAGGAGAAAGGTCTTATCATTGGTCGAGAAAGCGGTCTGTCAGGTTGTGGGGTAGGGTTAGGGGTTAGTTTCTGTTGTAGCAATTCAGTTGAAGGTAAATTTCAAGTAAAAATGAATATCTAAATAGGAACATGGTAGTATATTTAAAGTACAAAAATAATATATATGAATAGGAAACTATAAGTATGTTACATTTACTTTTTAAAAAAAAAAAAAGTATACTTTCAGTGTAAAAAGTTTTGCCAATTTAGTCCGAAGGAGTATTGTAGGAGTATTGCAAGTGCACTTACAAGCGTACGATTACTAATAGTATGCTTGTAAGTGCACTTACAATACTCCTACAATTTCAATAGTCTATTAGTACATTGATTTTAGTATACTTATTACATAAAGTATACTTATTTTTTGTAAGGTTGTCTCAACCTTTCTGTATACAACATGTTTAAATTGTTAGAGACTTCTAGCTGCACACAGTGGGTGTCAGTCACATGCAGTCATACAGTTGTGAGTAATGCTCTGTTTTGATTAGTGTTGTTTACTTATTAGGATTATTATTTATTTTATTTATTTTTATTTATTATCTATTATTATTATTATTATTATTATTATTATTATTTTTTATTATTATTATTATTTATTGTTGTTGTTGTGTGTTGTAATAAAAAGTAAGTGATGTGTTTGTGTGTTCTTTCTTCTTTTTTCTTTTTTTTTTTTTTGTATGTATGCCTTCCTGAGATAGGTTAAGGGTTACCCACCTGTGCTTCAGCGGTCATGTGGGCACTACTGCTTTACTGATGGGTTTCTTAATTAAAATCTGGCATAAAATCTGCAGAGACGGGCCTTGACGAGAAGAGAGGAAATGGGAGGACGTAAACAGTTGGTTAATCCTGAACTGTACGATTGCTGCAAAACCAGTACAGCTGTCTGGTACAGCATCAGAGCTTAGAAACATGGATTAACAGTTTTTTCAGTACGTATACAACGAGGGATGAAGGTTTTGCTGGTTACTACCATGGTGGTTTAATGAGTCCCTGCTAGTGGATGACATAACTACAGTATTTTGGTTTGCAAAAAATGTATAAATCCCAAAGGTCAAAGGGAACAGAAACAATGTTTTCAGAGGTATTCACCGGCTAGCCACCAAGATTTCTATTTTTATTTATTTATTTATTCTATTTATATTTATTCTATATTTATGCCCAAAATAAATAGATTGCTGAACATGTTTAGAAATGTACAGTGTGCCACTTATTGAACCATACTGAACATACTCAGAATAAACACATCTCAAATTTGAGTGCATTTGACAGATTTTATTCCTTTTAATTAAAATTGAATAGGTGCAAGCAGTTAAAATAAACTAAATTAAAGCTGGAGTATTGTATTTAGACTTTTAGCTTGAAGGCCTGTACAAATTAAATGATGTCAATTGATATAATATTGTGGACATAATTACCAGTTCAATCACACTAATCAAATTCATGAAAACGTCAAAAGAGGATTATATTCTATAAAACATGCAAAGCATTTCTTTTTCCACATATTCACATTCTTGAATGTTCCAGCAGTAATTAAGCAAGTGATTCAGCAAGTGTGTAGAAATGAAAGCACTTTGAATTCAAGCATATATTGTTTCTTGTTGACGAAGAAAGACTGTTTTTTCATCATCTTCAATCTGCAAAAGAAGATTTTACACACAATTGGTTCACAGACTTTTCAGAAAAGCATTTGGAAAGTCTTTAAAGACAGAGGTGTGTGTTAATATGAATGGGGGAACAATAAAGCTGTTTGAAGTTGGATCCACCCCTAAATCCCTGTGTTACTCTCACATTTAGATACTGTAGATCAGTGGTTCTCAACCTTTTTGACTCCAAGCCCCCCATTGTTCAAGACAATATTTGGGCCCTCCTGTCAAAAGGGGCAGGATACTCACAGGGTAGTTCTACGAATTTAGTTCAAGGAACAAGCCACCAGGGTGGTTCCCCCGAGAACTAATAGGGAACTATTCCTGGTTGCATTCGCACCGCCAGTAGGAACTATGAAGTGACGTAAGCTACACTTCTTGTGAATTTTATTTTAACGGCGATGAGAACACCAGAGCCTGATCACACAGTGCTCACAGTCTCCGTCTCCATTAGTTTACGATTTATTACGATTATTTTCCATGTTCGCAGAGTTAGTTTGTGAAGTAAATATAGGCTATAAACTGTGTGTGTACATGGCTTTTAAAAAAAAAAAAAAAAAAGGTAGGCGCTCGTGTTTCGCATGTGTTCAGCGAATCAACATACTGGTAGTTCCTATTGTGCTGGATTAGATCCTACATACTATCCACAATATTTGCCCTATATAGTATGGAAAATTACTAAGGTCACATACTATTTAGGATCGATAGTATGCACATTGAGACGCAGGCTTAGTTCCCCCAAAAGAAGTTCCTAGTTCCTGCGGTGCCAAAACGGTCAAATCCGGGTACCGCCAATAGTTCTAGGAACTATGAAAAGGTTCCTCTGGTGTGAAAGCCCCTCAATAATATCACTACATTGAAATAAAGTAGACATATTGGACTCGCTTGGAAGTTTGCAGAGGCCCCCGCTCCCCTGGTTGAGAACCACTGCTATTTTTAACAATTCCTTGTGAAGCACATTATAACTATATGCAGTTATGTGTGTATACATGCATGTTAATAACTCACTAAGCCCATTCTGACGAGTATCTCGCCAGTGGCATGAGGGAGCTGAGCTTTGCCAGTAGGTGAGTATGACGAGAGACGTCTGTCCCATTCAGTGGGTCCAAAATCTTGCTTGACCTCCATAAAGACACGTTTAAGTTCAGCAATGCTGGCGTGGTGCTTCAATATCATCTCCTGGGATATATCTGAGTCCTACAGAGAGCATATATTAGTAGGATTAACTTAGCAGGACTACCATAAAAGTAGACAAGCCAATATATATTTCACACACTTCACAAACCTCCAGCATCAAAATGCTGTGGAGAACATAAATGCTCTCTCCTTCAATTCTCTTTGTCCATGTCTGTGACTAAAAAAAAAACATTTTGTAACACGATTTCATATTAGTATGCTCTGGATAAGAAGGAACATGCAAAAGATGATATAAATAGGTGAGTATCTCACCTTCCTCATGAGCACAGACTCAGTTTCTGCCTGTTCTGTGTATGTGTGTATATTTGTAACCTCAGACTCCAATGTGATATTCAGAATGTCTTTTGTCCTCTCCTGATGGGTTTTTGTAATGGACACAGGTCGTGCGGTCGGAGTTGAAGTCAGTGGTTGGTCAGTCGGGATCTGTGGGCGGGGTTTGGGCGGAGCCACTGGGGAAATAATAGGTGTGCGTGGGAGAGTGGGAACTAGAAACAAAGAAAGAAAGATGTTCAGTAATACATGGTAACAGTTTTGACAGATAATCGAAAATATTTATTTCTTATAATCAAGTGTTTCTAATTCTGTTCGTGATACATACCATAATCTTTACGGGAAATGCCCATAAGGGTAAACCAATCGTCCTCCACTTCTGTCTGCAACTGAACTGGTATTTTCTCTGGTGCAGATGGCCTTTTTGTTTTTTCGTCCACTCTTATTTGTTTCCTCCTCTCGTCTTCCCTTCTCCTCTTCTCTTCCTCAGCCCTCCAGTCTAATTTAAGGACATCTGTGAAAATTTTAAAAAGAGTAGATAATAAGAATTTGTTGACTGCCAACAGTGAATTAATTAAATTTGTCCCACTAAGATATAAGCAAGGACACATTAAATTGATCTAATGTGACTTTTATATTGTAACAAAAGATTTCAACTTCAAATAAAATCTGTTCTTTTAAACTTTCTATTCATCAAAGAATCCGGAAAAATGAATCACTGCTTCCATAAAATATTATGCAACACAACTGTTTTCAATTTTAATAATAATAATAAATGCATCTTCAGCACCAAATCATTGTATTAGAATGATTTCTGACAGATCATGTGACACTGAAGACTGGAGTAATGATGCTGAAAATTCAGCTTTGCCTTGCCATCATACAAATAAATTAAATTTGAAAATATATTCAAATACAAAACAGTAACTTTAAATTATAATAATATTTAACAATATTATATATATATATATATATATATATATATATATATATACTACCAGTCAAAAGTTTTAAAATGCCTCCATTTTTACGGTTTTTATTGAAATTTACGCAGTTTAATGTCTCAATGTACTCTGAAATTAAAGCATAGAACAAATAAACAATTGAAGATAAAAAAGAAATCATGGAATCGTTTTGTTCAACAAAATTTAATCTAAATTTTTGACTCATCAAAGTAGCCACCTTTTGCAGATATAACAGCCGAACACACTCGTGGCATTCTTTCTACAATGGAAATCAAATATTGTTCGGAAAGTTCTTCCCAACACTGTTGCAGAAGTTCCCACAAACGTGTTGCACTTGTAGGTTGCTTTGCTTTCACCCTTCTGTCCAGTTCATCCCAAACCAGCTCGATGGGGTTTAAGTCTGGAGACTGCTGTCCATTCCATGATTTGAAGCCTACCGTCTTGTTCTTTTCTTCTAAGGTAGTTCTGACATAACCTGGAGGTATGTTTTGGGTCATTATCTTGCTGTAGGATGAACCCCTGACCAACTAGGCGTATACCAGAGGGTATTGCGTGGCTCTGCAAAATGCTGTGGTAGCAGTTTTGGTTCAGGGTGCCACTCACTCTGTGCAAGTCGCCGACTCTGGATCCAGCAAAAGAGCCCCAGACCATCACGCTTCCTCCTCCATGTTTGACAGCTGGTGTCACACACCGAGGAACCATCCTTTCGCCTACTCGACGGCGTACAAAAACCCTGCGTGATGAGCCGAAGATTTCAAATTTCGATTCATCAGTCCATAACACCTTCTTCCAGTCTTCAGTAGTCCACTGCCGGTGCTTCATGGCCCAGGCAAGCCTCTTTTTCTTATTTTGCCATCTTAGCAATGGCTTTCTTACTGCCAGTCGACCTGTCAAACCTGCAGCTCTAAGTCTTCTCTTCACAGTTGAAACTGAGACTTGCTTACTTCGACCAGTGTTAAGCTGTGCTTGAAGCTGTTGTCCTGTGAGCCGCCCATCACGCAAGCTGTTGACTCTCAGAAACTTGTCTTCTGATTCTGTTGTGGCTTTGGGTCTGCCAAACCTCTTCCTGTCAGAGTTTCCTCCAGTTTCCAAATGCCTTTTGATGGTATAGGAAACTGTACTCACTGACACCTTGGCTTTCTTTGGAATTTCTCTAAAGGAAAGACCTACACTTTCAATACTGTCCAAATAATGCTTAAGAGGGTGTAGTAACACAGTCTGTTCCAAAACTGCTTTTATACAGACAGAGGGTTTGTAAGTAATCAACAAAAGTTGGGACACCTGTAGGAATTGTTAGCATCAACTTTCAAGACTTAATTTACTTCCATTGCTGCAGAACAGCTGTAAGTTGTTAACCCATTACTTGTTCCCTGAAAAAGACCTTCTTGTATAACTCTGAAATGTACATTATTTTTCAGTTTTTGGTAACCTAAACGTTTTTTTTTTTTTACCTCTGGCAGTTTACCGCTTACCTTTGTACCATTTCAGGTTATTCACTGGACTTGAACTGCTTAAATTTCAATAAAAACTGGAAAAATTGGGGTGTTCTAAAACTTTTGACCGGTAGTGTATATATATATATATATATATATATATATATATATATATATATATATATATATATATATAAAATGTGTGGTACCTGTTTCTTTTGGTGAAACATCAAAAAGAATGAACCAGTCGTCTTCTACTTCAGTCTGAGTTTGTACTTCTGTTGCCAGGGTAATAGATGGTTGAGCTCTTCTGGCTTCCAGCTCCGGTTTTCGCTTCTCTTGTTCTCTTAGTCTACTCTTCTCCTCCTCTTTCACTCTCATCTCCTGCTGTCTTACTCGGTCCTCCTGTTCTTTAATCCTGCGCTCTTCAGTGACCACTGAAACAATAGATCAAACATATAAGAGTGTTACTGATTATAATATGCCTCTCCCCTGAAGCAATACCAGGATAGAATAGAGAATAAGACATGCAGCTATTGTTCCCACCAGAAGGGATGCTCCTCTTCTCAGAAGGTATTGTGTCCAGAAGCTCAAACCAGTCATCATCAACTTCCTGAACCCCAGTGGGAATCATCTGCGGAACAAGGTCAGCTTTCTTTCTGCTCTCATCAATGACCACTCTCTTTTCTTCCATGATCAGTCTTTTCTCTCCCATCTGCTCCTCCACCACCCTCTGAACTCTCTGATCTTTGGTGGGTTCACGGACCTCAAAATCTATGCTTCTGACATCTGAAAAAAGCACAGTAAACAATGGGGTTTGTGTCCAATATTTTACCTGTTTTGCATGATGAGAAGCTTATTTGTCCCATAAATTCATACAAAAAAACCATGTCTGTCACCTTTATGAAAAGCATGTAATATTGATACTTACTTAGTCCTGGGTGAAAGCCACATGTGGTAACCTTTTACAATAAGATTTTATAATTTAACATTGGTTAATGCATTAACTACGAGCAATACACTTGTGACAGTATTCATTTAATCTTTGTTTGCTTTGGGTGTTCCTGGAGGATTTTCTCCTTTCGGTTCGGTTCATTTGTGAACACGGCAATCGTGCTCGGACCTGCATCAAAACAATCGCTCGTTTAGGTGGTCTCGGCCTGATTGCAAACAAACTCTAGGGCGGTTTGCTTGAAGTGGGAAAGCAATCCGACCCAACGGACCAACCGATATCATAATTCACAACGGGAAATGTGTTATAATAAATGCAGCAGAGTTTGATTCTAATATTAAAATCAAACAATGATATATCTTTTGATTTCAATAGTGTATTAGTAAATGTTGAAATTAACATGAATTAAGTTTAATAAGTGCTTAAGAATTATTTTGCATTGTTAGTTCATGTTATCTGATGCAATTAATCAATGTTAACCAATGGAACCTTATCGTAAAGTGTTACCCATTATTTTAATAATACAGTTTACGGTAAAGTTGTATGTTAACATTAATACAGTATGTATAATGTTTTTTTATAGCACTTAATATTTGTTAAATGTTATTGTATACAATGTTTCAAGTTAAAATGTATTAGTATATGGTTTTCAATTTCCTTTCATTGAGTTTCTTATCATCCTTTTATTCTTATTTTACAAAAGCACGTGTGGTGTTGTACCTGATGTAAAACTCTTCTGCTCATAGGGTACTTTGTCAAAAAGCTGAAACCAGTCGTCATCAACTTCCCGGGGGACCACTGGAAACTGTGAGGTTTGTGTGATGCTCGTTCTCTTCTTCTCTGGTACTATTATTTGCTCTTTAGTGCTCACGGTCATCACCCAAGTCACTTTCTCCTCTGTCCTCACTCTGCTCTCAATCACCTCCACTTTGGTCTCCTCATAAAGCTCAAGAGATGAGCCTCGCAGACGTGGAGATGAGGGCACTGAAGCAAACACAATGTATGATGAATATTTTGATGTGCTTGCACATGTGAATTTGTGGTTGTGTTAAGAGTGTGTACCTGATTTTTGAGAAGAAACATCAAAAATGATGAACCAGTCGTCCTCTATGTCTCTTTCAGGCTCTCCTGCCTTCTGTTCCAGAATAAGTGGCTCTGGCCTTCTATAGTTCACTGTCACCTGCTCCTGTTGTTTTATCTGCACCTCCTCTTTTCTCCTGTCCACAGCTCTCTTTTCTTCAGCCTCCAAAGGAGCCACAGACACAAGAGACTCTGGAGTGACAGACACTAAAATGAGAAACAACCCCTTACCAATGTAAATCACCACAACAATGATCTTGTAGTGTGTCAGTCAGCCTCGGTGTAACTGTTGTCTCTGTGTTGTTGTGTGTTTCCTGTTGTTCTGTTCCTTGTTTTTGTGTGTTTCATGTGTTTTGTTGTTTTTTCTTTTTTTTCTTGTCTGTTATGTTGTTTTGTTTTTGTTTTTGTTTTGTTGTCTGTTTGTTTTCATTTGTCATCATTATTTCATCAGTTTTTTTTCTGCTCCTGTCTTCGTTTTCAGTCATGTCTTACACCTGTGTTGTCCTAATTATATTCTTGTGTCGGTGTGTAAATATAAATTCCCTGTGTCTTGTCCTGTCCTTGTTCGTTGTTTAAAGTTACGTGGCTTTTTTTCTTCCTCCTGTCCCTGTCTTGTTGAATAAATAATAAATACGTTAATCCTCTCCTGCCTTGCCGTGCTTCCTTGCACACACCACGTGCAGCCGTACACTTCGGAAAAATTCATTAGCTTTCTGCTTAATTTCTCACATATAATTTTACTTACAATATAATACACTAAAAATGCTAATTCTAGCATTATCTACTCACCCCCATCATGGTACTAAACGATTATTTTTCTTAACCCACTGGCAAAATGTTTTTTTTTTTCTTGTTTAAGCCCAAATTTCAGAAAGGTTGTTAGATTTATGTTTACAACAACAAAAACAGCAAAAAATTGGTTTGAGAAAAAATTATTTAATTAAAAAAACTGACTGATAACTAAATAATTTAATTTTTAATACTTTTGCAGTGTAATTTGATGGCACTTTTTATTTTTAGATCAGTGTTATTTTAGTATTATTTATGTATTAAATAATAGTTTGAATTGTAAATATAATTATATATATATTAGAATTATATATTTTAATTGTAATTATATATTTTAATTTTCCATTTTAATTTTTAATAATTTTGTTATGTGCTTTTGTCATTTTGTTTGTCATTTTATTTACAAATGAATCTTTATCACACAATATTAGAATTGTGAAAATTGGATTTGATTGTGATTATGCTTGAGAAAAAAGTACTTCACCTGATGTAAAACTCTTCTGCTCATAGGGTACTTTGTCAAAAAGCTGAAACCAGTCGTCATCAACTTCCCGGGGCACCACTGGAAACTGTGGAGTTTGTGTGATGCTCGTTCTCTTCTTCTCTGGTACTATTATTTGCTCTTTAGTGCTCACGGTCATCACCCTAGTCACTTTCTCCTCTGTCCTCACTCTGCTCTCAATCACCTCCACTTTGGTCTCCTCATAAAGCTCAAAAGATGAGCCTCGCAGCCGTGGATAAACCGAGGACTCTGCAACAAACACAACCCATGATGTATGTTTAGATTTGTGTGCTTTAATAACACAAAATGTGTGTGTACTTGATTGTAGTTGTAGGTAAATGTACCAGATTCTTCAGGAGAAACATCAAACAAGATGAACCAGTCATCCTCCATGTCTCTTTGAGGTTGTGCTGCTCTCTGCTCAAGAATAACTTGCTGTGGTCTGCTATCTTTCAATGTCACCTGCTCCTGTTGTTTTATCTGCACCTCCTCAGTTCTCACTCTGCTCTGAATCACCTCCTCTCTGATCTCCTCATACATGTCTACAGTAGGGTTTTGCAGATGTGGAGTCAAGGGCGCTGAAACAAAACAAAATCCATGATGTATGGTTTGATTGATTTGTGTATTTACATTGTGTGGACAATGATGCTTGAATCAATATAAATGTGTTTTTAATTCATTCATCTCATAAAATATAATTTTTCCCAAACCTGATTAGGTGACTGTGGTGTAGATGTGTTTCTGAATCAACATCTATCCCTCACTCAAACCCTAACCATAAACTACACTTGATATTGTTGAAAGAAATATTGTTCTAGGATGATGACAGTGAGGAAATTCACACTAAGCAACATAGTAGTGTGTACCTGATCCTTTAGGAGATGCATCAAAAATGATGAACCAGTCGTCCTCCACGTGTCTTTGAGGTTGTGCTCTCCTCTGCTCCAGAACAAGTGTCTGTGGTATCCCATAATCCACAACCACCTGATCCTGTTGTTTTATCTGCTCAGTTCTCACTCTGCTCCGGATCACATCCTCTCTGGTCTCTTCATACAGCTCAACAGAGGGCTCTGAAACAAATCCATCACGCATATATTGATTTGTGCGTTTTACATGAGTGCATGATAGTGGTTGTGTGAGAGCATGTACCTGATCTTTTAGGAGAACCATTCAAAATGATAAACCAGTCATCCTCTTCATCAGTTTGAGGCTCTGCTGCTCTCTGCTCAAGAACAACTGTCTGTGGTCTCCCACAATCCACTGTCGCCTGCTCCTGATATTCATTCTGTACCTCCTCTGTTTTCACTCTGCTCTGAATCGCCTCCTCTCTAGTCTGAGCTTTTGGCTTCTCCGGTGGCACCAGCTCTTCCTGTGTTTTCCTTTCTACCTCTCTCTTCTCTTCTTCAGCCTGATATTCTTCAGGAACGGAGCTGCTCACACCTGGTATCAGAAATCCATTTTAGTGGTTTGTTTACAATTGTTGAGAAGCAATTCACATTCATAGTTTCCAGAGTTATGATTAAAGAAGTTCAATAAGTTCAATAATTTGCTTTGCTTTTCCTTCTCTTTGACTATTCTTGGTGTACAACTTATTAAAATAATTTTATAAATAATTATGTGTTATTTTTAATAAATATATTTTATTAGCAATCATTTTTGTTATTATTTATAATCCACTAAGAGTTCTTTAACTTTATAATCCACTAAGAGTTCTTTAAATGACTGTCAGTGTTTTTTCGTTCATCAGCTGGAAAGAGTCGTTCTGAAAAGCATTCCAATGATAAATTTCCTCTACATGTTGCTATCTATGTTTGAACTAAACTCATTTAAGCCTTGCCAATTTAAACATTCAAGAACAAGACGTGAAAGAGAACTCGCGCGCTATGACAAGATTTGTGTACATGCGCTCATCCGAAGCGCGCACACTCTCATCTCAGACAGAGCGCAAATACTTTGTTCTTTTGCGCTTCAACGGACAAATTCACACAAAAATTGTCAACATGCCCGTAGTGGCAAGTATCCAAGCAAACACAGTCGGCTATGTCTTAAGTAAACGTAAAAAGGTCGAGAAAGACTGTTCTCTGATGACTTGTTTACTGCAGCGAGGCCGGGAACAACCTGTCACTCACATGAGATCACAGCAATAGCAAACCACAACCATCCAATCAATTCCCGATGGACAAAATCAAGTCCCGCCCTACATTTTTTCTTGTTCGAAAAGCCTTTTAACTTGCAACTTCCATGTCACACTGACTTGAAATGTATTATGCAAGTATACGGTTCCAAATTCAGCAGTTGTCACTACAATTGATTTTTATGAGAAAGAGCACAAGTCTGCAGTGTGATATGAGAGACATGAAATTGCTGTTTTAGTTGAACGATGGTAAATATGGCCTCTTACTGCTAGATGGTGCAATGGACCAATCAGAATAGAGTATTTCAGACAGCCACATAATTAAAGCAGGAAAGTATTTTATAGATACCTGGAAGGGGATGCGATAGCTCCATGGTTTGTGGGAGGACATCCAATAGAATGTACCAATCATCATCTCTCTTCATTGGTTTGGGGATATATACTATCTGTTGCAACTCTTCCTGAACCTTTCCTGAAAAAATGTGAAGTTTTCACCTTAGGCACTTATATTAGCTTTTCAAATTAACTTAGAAATGTATTTATTGAAAAAGCATTGATCTAAATTTCTGGTGATAGATGAATGGTTTATCACATGATATACCTGTGGGAGTAGGAGTGAGCATCAATGGCCTGCGATCTAGTAGAATGTACCAGTCATCTGACTCCGCCTGTTGAAGCTCCTCCTTTTCAACTTGCTGCAACCTTTGTTCCAAACTTTCCACTTCCAGTAATCCAACCCTCAGTTCTTCCACCTCAACTAGCTTTCGCTCGATAGCCTCCACCTCCTCTAGTCTTTGTTCCAAAATTTCCAGTCTCTCAAAAGTGTCCCCAGAAACAAATTTCTCTTCAGTGACCATTAAACGTCTTTCTACCATCTCCATCTTCTCTATCTTTTTCTCTGCATCTACTTGTGATTCCACCAAAGAGTTGACCTCCTGTGTCCATTGTTTAGTAATTACTACCCTCTGCATTCTTTCTCCATTGACTTCTAGTACTTCCTCTTTTAGAGTCTCATTTGCTGGTTTCATTATTTCCTGTTTTAATTCAAAATCAGAATGCTCTTTCTCAATAACATCAGACCCCTCCTGGAGCACCTGAAGTTTATATGATTGTTTTATCACAAGCTCATCTGTGAGCCTCTCGTCTGACCCCTCCACGACATCCACGTCCTCTCCCTGTTCTTCTGTTTGAAGAGGCTGCTGGATGCCTGATAGTGAAACTTGGAAAAAAATGAACCAAAATTACAGTCAATCATAGCTCATTCCTCTGGGGAATGTCAAGATTTAATGGAAACTAAAATATTTATTTATGCAGATCAGTCCAGAGGGACTTGAATGTTATGGAAAATATCAGCTCAGCTTGCCCTTTTATCCTTATGTCAACAAATTTGGTAGATAACCAGTGGTTGAGCTTGACTTTTTGGCAAATGCACAGTGTAAGAAAGCAGAAGGCAAGCCTATACCAAAATTGTAGAAGTTATAATAATTTGTCTTTTAACATTTTATGATTATTTATTTAATACATTTATATTATAAATTTATTTTTCTCAAATTATATCACTTTATATTATATGAATTGATATATATATATATATATATATATATATATATAGTTTTCTATTGATAATGTACACAGTGGTGTATATAAGAGCATTAGACACAACTTACATGGGCTGCCATCAAGGAGGACACACCAATCATCTGCATGAAGCTTCCACTCCTGCAGCTTTTGGCTTTCCAGCGTCACATCATCTGTACAGGATGTTTACAGTTCATTAGAAAATATTTTTAATGGTATAACAATGATTCAAAAAGGTAACAAACTTCATATAATGAACTTTATTTGTTTGAACCCAAGAATTATTCATTCAAATAATATTTGTTTTGACACAATCAAATGTATTTTTGAGGTCAAATGGCAATAGGAAGTTAATATTTATAACGCAGTCAGTTATTTCAGACAGATTGCATTATTTACAGGACTTTACCTGATGTAGAAATCTGCCATTTGTCTGGACCATAGACCAGGAACCAGTCGTCAAACTCAGATCGAACCGGTTGCTTTAGAATATCAAGCATTTCTTCATTTACTGCAAACAAACCAACATTTAAAGTCAATAAATTGTATATATATATATATATATATATATATATATATTATATATATATATATATATATATAAATAATTAAATAGAATTTTTAAAAAAGGAAGAAAAAGAAACAAATCTACTAAAAAAAATACCAACATATCTAATCAAACAAACTACAACTAAACAACTAAAACTAAGAAAATAAATGAATAAAAACAAGCAAATGAATAAATGGTTGCCTTCTCTCTTGATGATATAACGTGTGAATTGTGGAGGAGTTCGCGTGATATTGCCACTGGCCTCGAGACACTCAGACTGAGTGCGTCCAAAGAGGTGGAACCTCGAACCCAAGGTCAGGAACTGTTCTGCTATTGTGTCTTGACGTCTGTTTCTGAAAAACACATTCAGAAATATGGTGTTATTTCTTGAAACTTCCCAACTTCGAATAGTCGTTTCAAATATGTATCTGCATACATTTGACTGCAGCGCCCCCTTGTGTTTCTTCTGGTCATATTCTGACGGCAAGCTTCGGTTACGTAATACACATACACTCACCTGAAGAAACTATGATGTTCCACAGAGCATTTCCACAGTTGTTTGCAGGCTCGGTAGTTGGCCAAACTAAAGCTGACGACACTATCAGACTCATCCTGCGAAATCGGGTCCAATGGAAATAGTTAACCACATCAGCTCGCAAAAGAGCAAGAGCCGTGCATTCAAAAATGAAATAAGTGGGTTATGAAGAATAAAGCTAGTGTGCATGAATACCTCAGAAGGACGCATCTTGAGAAGAAAAGTGCTGCGTTTGTGGGAGATTTTAAGAACTCTGGGCCAGAGGAAAACATTAGTTTGTGTCTCATCCTCATAAACCATCAGTCCCTCAGAGCACACGCCAAGCATCACATCTGCACCGCTGACATCCTATCAACAAACCAAACATTACAATAATGATGTGCAGTGTTCATAACAGTTCATCCAAAAATAAAACCTCTGTTATCATTCACTCAACTTCCATGTTAACACAATGAACCTTCATTCAGTGGGACCCCATTGACTTTCATTATATGGACAAAGAAAAATACTGTTCCACAGAAGACAGAAAATTGTACATGTTTGCAAAAAGAGGGTAAATGATATGAGTACATGATAGGCCTACTGGCAATTTCATTTTTGGGGGTGAACTGCTCCTTTAACACATTCCAAATATTTTCAGAATGGTTAAGCATAAGTTGAGTTCACTAATTAAAATTACTTTGGCAGGATGCAGATCCACTCCATACATGGGAAGCCCCATGGCGTTCTCAAGGAAAAGCATATCTGCCTGGGCAGGACTCATAAATCTGTGTAATACACAAAGAAATTTTTACAAATACAAATATGTGTTTTTGTGTATAAGTTTTGTATACATATGTGTTTATGAATATGTATATATGTATGTTTGATTGTTACAGGATACCTGTATGTGGAATGCAACTCCATCACTCTCTCCTCTAGCTCTTCATTCTGATTGGGTGCAAGAACAATTTCACTGACATAGTTGTTCTTGTGGAGATTTGGGTCGTAATCACCAAGTGTTGACTGAACTGTGTATGAACCCAACAGAGCCAAGATGTCTGATGGACAGGGCAGTCGGCCAATCAGAATATCTTTCCGCAGCTGAAGACACAGGAGATATCTGAAAGAATTACAGAATAAAACAACTATAGATACAACTCAAGAGTTCAATGTGTATGTTTAGTATGTTTGTACTTGTCTGTTGTTGTACCTAGTGATGTCCTCAGCCAGAATTGAGGGATCGGGTGGGTAAAACTTGATACTGAAAAAGAATTCAGTTACTGGACCTGAAACCAAACAAACAGAGAACAAACGTATAGCTGAAAATGCAAGCATGTGTGAATGTTCACCGTCCACTAAACAATGTATGTCTGAAAGTCATATACTTTTAATCTGTTTTCGGATCTCTTTAGCACAGTCCAGCCATACCTGAATCAATAAACACACAATAATACTTCATTAATTATGATACGTGGAGTTTTTATTTGTCAAACATTGAATATATTAGAATCTCTCTATGCAAGTGTGATACAGAAGGAAATAAATACCCTGGTAGTAGGAGAATCCCACATGACCAGACCATAATAATCGCTCTCCAGTAGGTCAAGGTGTTCACAAACTTTACTGAAGAGATTCTGTCCCAATGCATGTCTCTGTGCAAAAAAAACAAAGAAAATGGAGTTTTACTTTTAATTTTTATAAGATCTTTATAATCTATCTTTTAATTTCTACAGTGAAATGTCTAGACATCTTTAAAACAAGATAAATTTACTCAACTGAGTTATATAATAATGCTTGTTTTCAGGTAATATGATTGAATTGTTTCTTTTAATTATTTTTTGTTATTTTTGTTTTCTTCTCGTAAGTATAAACTTCACTGTAATGAATTACTGTAAAAATCACAGCATTATTTTACAGCCGCTGACTGTTTCTTAATAATACAGTATATTGCTGTAAACTGCAATGCATTCTGGGGTCATGTGTTGGTTTGACTCAAATTTACAGAATATTGCTGTAAATTGACCCTTTGTAATTTAAAAAAATACAGTTATTTATTTAGGGAAATTCTGTAAATTAAATTACAGTAACACTACTGTAAATTTTACAGTAACTGGCTGGCAACCCTGCTGCCAGTATTATACTGTAAAATTTACAGTAATTTTTTAACAGTGTTCATTCATTTCAAAAGAATTATGCTTAAAACAAATCAAATATAAACTTGATTCAATATTATTATAATTCAAGATATTTTCTAGATATTCTGTAGAACAAATAAATATCCTGATTAAGAGATTAAGTTTTTTTTATTTATTGAAATGTGAAAGTAAGGACATGAGAAGGTCTTTGTTGAGATACCTCTAGCTCCCACACAAAGTGGGTGTCGTCCAGGAAATTCACTCGACACTGCAACATGTCTCTCAGCTTTTTCTCTTCTCTTCTGTTTATTCCTCTGGTGGTGGAGTTCAGGCGGTCTCGTCCTTTTGCCCCACTTTAGATATCAGGCAATGAGCTGCAAAAGTTCCAAAGTTTTACAGTTCTTTTCAGAACTGCACTTCAGTTCACATTCATGTTCCTGTGGTTCTATAGCAGCACACGTCTGAATGAGGCCCTGCCCTCCTGCACTGTCCTGTAGAGTGATACTGACACGAGTGTTTTAGAAAGATATGACCCCCCCACCCCCTTCGACCATTCACACGCAAACATATAAATACATCAACATGGCTGTTTACAGGAATGATTGAGGGGGTCAGTCATAAACATAAATTTATTCGGCCATCATGACGGCAGAAAGAAGAGACGAGAGGGAATTACCAAAGTATAAATGGATTATTTATTCAATACGATATTACCCGCTCTTTTCTAAGATAAGCTGATAAAAATGGGTGGGGTAGCAAAGAATCTTCACGCAACTCTTCCCTCAAGTAACATTATATTCAAATGACAAAATATGGGCAAAATGACTAAAAAGAGAGATACTCTTATCCAAATCCTGTCTGTCCTAAACTGTTTATATGTCATATGGAATGCAGGGTTCAAACTGACCTTTTCAATAACCCATGGGTTTATATATAATGTTGTGGTTCATGAAGCATAATATCTGCAGGCCTATTATATTAATAGTTTATATGAAAATCTTGTGAGAATGAAAATATCCTAAGTAAATGGAATAATAGCAAACACCATAAAATGCATTTTGAGATTTGTACTTCTGATTTTTCTTTTAACTATAACTTCAATTAACTGACTTAAAATTTCATATTGCCTAATAGAAATGAACTGAGTCTGTAGGCAAATAACAACATGAATGATCAGCCTACCTGTGCATGTGAGGTCTTCACTGGTCTTCTCATGTAGCAGCTCCCACCAGCAGTGTGTGACGAGGGTGGAGGATCAACGCTATTCCCATGACGTTTGTACTGATAGTGAACAGTGCAGATGAAACCAGACCTAGTATCAGTATTTCTTAAACAAAACTGAAAACATTTCAAAATAAGTACCCCCCACCTGCTTTACTTTTATAATTTCATATTCCTGCGCTACGGCTTCCACTGACTAATATATTCCAACCACGTGTTTACTAAAAATATTAGACTAGCAAGCCTTTCCATCCATCTATCCTTTCTATCTCCTCTCCAGTGTAGGGTCACAATGATGCCAGAGTCTTTCTATGCAAGCTCTTCTATTTAACTCTATATTTTAGTGGAAGTGCAGTGTGATATTATTATATGAGTGTCTTGGGCAAATCAATCCCATAGCAGTCCTCTGTCTGTTATCTCTCTCAGAGCAGAGGAAAGCATGAGACTCGGATAGATAACACCTTACAGTAACTGTCATACTTTTACACATATACAGTCTAAAAGACACTTAAGACCAGTGAACTGTTGCATAAACTGCTAATCTTACAAGTTAATGCTTTTTTCCCTTTAAGACTGGTCATAATTTATTTTTAAGCCAGTTACATAAAATGAATTCAAATTCTAATTTGAATTTGAAAAGTAAAACTGATTATCCCTAGGTCAGCTTAGTTCTTAAGTCAAAGTTTATGTAAAACCTTTTAGTTTTGAAAATCCCACATGAGTCTGTTTTGAGTTTGAAAATGTTGTGTTTACCACAATATTGGAATCATTTTATTTACTCAAAACATGCACTTTCACAATAATTTGGACATCGGTAATCTACATGAGTTTATTGAAATCTGAGATTTTTCTATTATAATGGTTGAGACAAAAAACACATGCAGTTTGATCAGTGAGATAATTTATTGTTTTTGTTTAATCAAATTTAATTTTTTTTTACTTTCATCAGCTGGTATCAAACGTACTGCATATCTGCAAATAAACAAACATTATAGCAAATAAAAAAGGAAACAGTTACCTTTAACTATATTTATACATAAAAAAAATTGTGTCACATGAGCATAAAATCAGTGTAGCTGTTGGCTTTTGTCATTCAACAATAGCAAGGATAATTGTAAGATTTAAAGTTGACTACAAAGACTTTCTCTACTTAACGATCAACAGCGTTTTGCACGAATAGATTCCATTAACCTTTTTGAAGGCCTGAAAAAGAATAGCTCAATCCTGACAAAGTAGATCCCACAGATATAACAAGAAAAGACCATGAATTATAACGCAAGTTGAATTTTAGCATAATATAACAGCATATTCTCCTTTAAATTTCCATTTCTTTCTTTTCCATTCAGAAGGAGTTTTCCAAGTTTAGTACAAGTTACACTTAAACAACAGCATTTGTGGCATAATGTTGATTACCACAAAAAATAATTTAGATTTGTCAAAGGGAAAGGGTCCAGTTTTAGGAGGATTTAAAAGCAGAAATGCGAAACTTATAATTTAAAACAATGTACATACATTAATTGTACTTTTAAAATTCTGTATTATTTGAGCTGTAAAGCTGATTAATCTCCATTTTTGCAGTGGTTAAATAGACTTTAGTGTTTATGGCGTTACATTGTCAGATTGACAAACTGTAAAATCGGCTATAACTTGGATATAAGCAAGTTTTCCCCACAACGAAATAGTGTTAGCACATATTCAAAATGTATTGTGGCTGAACAATTAAAACAGTGAGTATTTTAAGATTTATAAATATGTTGTACGATTTGTACGATTCTTACAGTAACTGAAAAAACTGAAACTGAAAAAAAAACTGAAAAGGAGAAGCATGGTGAAATTAGTTTCTGTCGTAATCATTAAAACATTATGCCACATCTTCTGTTGCTTGGTTTCACTTGTACTGGATTCAAAATATTCCATTATTACTTTTTAATTTGGTTCAATTTAATTCAAACTGTATAGCCACTTTAATGGAGGTTTTAGACTCTGCAGGATTAGCAGGCTTAGATGTTAGCATGTTGACTTATTGTTTGTGTATGGTCACTTTAGCAGGCAAGATAGAGATGGGTGTGCTCTGGAGCCCTGGGCCAAAGATGGGGAAGAGCTTTTCATTGAACTTATCATTATACGTGCACAGGTGCTTGTTGTTGCCGGTGTCCCAGAAGGACACCTCTCCCTTCTCCATATTGACCTTTACTCTGATGGTTTCGGGCCTTCTCTCTAGATTCAGCACAGTGCGTGGAGTGGTCAGAGCATTGTAGATCCCCTTACTCAGGCCGATGGTCCACACTCCTGCTTTTGTTGTCACTGTGAACTTCCTCTTTCGAACCACTGACTCCTTGCATACTCCCAAGATCCATTTGGGGTGGTCAGCCACACGAACCTCCCAACGGTGGCGCCCTGAGGAGAAACCTTCTGAACCAAGAACAAAAACACAGGGATCAAACCTCTCAGGGTTGTCTGGGAAAGACTGCCTCTCAGGACTCTCTTGCACACTGGAAAAATCAGGAGATATAGAGAGCCAAGGTGACACGGTGTTGGGATCCAGGATTACAGGCACTGCAGACAAAAAATTTTTAAGGTGACCCACAAAGTTGTCTGAGTTAATATATTACATATATTTGAGACGAAGTGAAATGTGCACACTCACAGCATTTGACATGAGATTGCATATTTTCCCAGATTTTGTAACCCAAAGCGCCTACATGCAAGGCCATGTTAATGAGAGCTCCTTCAACCTTCTTTGGCTCATCGCCAGTCCACTGGGTTCTGTGACGGACATCAAGAGAACTTTATCATCTTACACACAGCAAAATTCACGTCACAATGAAATGGAATAGTGATCTTTTCTGAGTGAAAAGAATGATCAAAAAACTTGCAAAAGAATTCCCCATGCAAATTCCACACCTTTACCCTTGTAAGCTAATCGTTTGGAATGTACGTTGTACACAGGCTGTGTACACAATAAAATGTGATTTTATAACAAAATTTTCAATAAATTTTTTTTTTAAACAAATGTAAATTTGACTTACTTTATTAATGTTTTTACTCTACATTTGTGCTATTTTGTAATTTTAAACAGTTTCTTTTCCCCCAAAATAACCATTTATGTAAAATTCACTTTAAAAGAGTGAGATCATGCAGATAGCATGTACAATTTGCCATGGTTTAGTGTTAAGGTTTTTGCCATCTATTGGAACATTTTTAAAAGTAAAAAAAAAAGCAGCACTTTAACCAGTAGATATCCACTGTTTGCTTTTGCTATTTGTCATCTTTTCATATCTACATAATATGAAATCACAATAAAATTAACTTTTTGTCCAAGTTTAGCATTTTTTTTTTGTAATTATGTCAGTTTTGCACTGAAATTTGAGCTAAAATGTATTGCCTCATTTTTCTTGTTGGGTGAACTAACCCTTTGAGATCTATAACATGCATTAACAAAATAGAGGGAAGTTTCATTTCATGCCAAGTTTAAAGCATATTAGAGGTACGGTACAGGTACAGGTATGACATATCTATAGTGATATTAGGCAGGTAATTTATAGTGTAACAGAACTAAGAAATACATGAAAAAAACAAATCGAGAGGCACATACCGTCTTTTTAGCTTCTGGAAGTTCTGTGGAGGAAAATGTGAAAAGTTCACTTAAAGAGCTGAATGAAGGATTCATGTATAATTTAGTTATTACTTATGTTACAGTGTGAGAAATCCCTGTATAAATGTAAGGTGTAAGTGACCTGATGCTCATTTTCCATATTTTGTATAGTTACAGGGTAAAATGTAAGGTTTTGCTATATGTTTTAAGGATTTTCATGGCTTAGCCCTACAGTACATTGGTGATCTCATCCTTCTCCTTCCGCTTCCACAATATTTACATCTAGATTGAAGTTCATTTTTCTCCATTGGCTTTGATGTTTCTTTAGATTTAAGCAACTGTGCTGCAGAGTTTAACTTCAACCCAAATTAAACAAGCCTGATCCAGCCAATTAAAGTCTTACTAAGCTTACTAGATGTGTTGAGGCAAGTTGGAGCTAAACTCTCCAGGACAGTTTTATTTGTCTGTTCTTATTTAACGTTTTTATTGTATTTTTCTTGATTGTACTTCACTTAAGGTAGAGCATTTGTTGCTTCATAAAAAAACTTGAACTTGAATCTCATAATTTATTAAAGTATAAAGTCCAATTTATACGATAATCTGATGAGCATGTTTAAGCAAGTCCAATCAAAATGCATGAAAGCATATGTGTTTTCTGTTCACAATTGGTAAACAGAAAGTAAGTTTGAATTATTATCAGGTACACATCCAAGAAAACATCTTACCTGAAGGAAAGTCAAATCCTCGGCTCCCATTTCCCTCTTTACTGATTGAATCAATTCTGCAAGAGCTGAAATATCCCGAGTAATGGTTTCAATCCTCTCATTCACAATCCCTTTCTTCTCAATTTCTTCTCTATGCAAAGCTTTTAATCTACATGCCTCCTCTTCATTTAAGACCTGACGAAGTCTCTCAATCTCCTGTTTGATTTGCTTTTCTGCCTCTTTAGTCTGGCCCTGTAACAAAACAGAAGTGAAATGAGCATTAGCTTTAACTGTTCAAGATACTTGCATTTCACCGTATTGGAGTGTTTGGCCTTCAAGAAGTTCTCAGAAACTGTTTACCTCAATAAAGGAGATTGTGTCTCTATATCTTTTTTTCATTCTTTTGAAGGAATCCTGCTTACTTTCCAGTATTCTTATTTTCAAGTTAAGCTCGTCCTATAAAAAAAACTGCACGTTAGAGATCTGCATTTCCGCAAAAAGGGCAGCATTCATCTCAGTAGCTGTCACGTGAAATGGGTTTGTTTTGGTCCAGTAATGAGCTCACCTTGCAGAAAGGCACTCCCTGATCTATCGGAACCAGCTCGTGTCCCGGGTGAAGCGTCACGCAGTCCACGCACACAGGCTCCTCGTCTTTAATGCAGAAGAGCTGGAAGGGGCGCTGGTGCAAACCACAGCTGACCTCATCGAAACTCGGACCTGTTCTCCAGTTCTTCTCCTTTTTATAGGACACGCAGGTGTTGTTTAGTGCGCGGTTGGGGATCGGTGTCTCTCCGTCACAGCATTTTCGGCACATTGGGCACTGCTGTTTCGAGTGGTTCTTCCAGCTGCCCTCCAGACATTGCTGACAGAAACTGTGGCTACACGAGAGCAACACGGGGTCCCTAAAGATGTCTTTGCACACAGGACAGGTTAAGTCTGATTCGAGGAGAGATGGTCTGTCTGTGATATCTTCGTCGCCGCAATCTGCCATGTTAGACTCGAGCTGTACTTTCACTTTCAATAAACGACGATATTTACTTGTAAGAGTTTAAAAGATGCTTAAAAATCGCTCAGCTGTCTAAAACAGCAACTCTTTAGTGTTTAAAACGTGTGGGTTTAAAAAGAAAAGAAAAGTGGGAATCAATTTTTTTAAGGAGGAGAAATTCTACCTGTTTTCGAATCTTGTCGCTGTAACTTCCGCGTGTGACTGTGAGAGAGCGGGTGGGCGGGCAAGGAAGAGCAGGGAAATATAATAAAAGTGCAAACACTCAACCATGTTTTTCTACATTTTTGTAGAGAATTGGCTTGCCATCTCACCACAGATCATTAGCACCATTAGTTACTTGGCTTTATATGAATTTTTGTCAGTAATTTCTGGGACGCAATTGGTTGAAGTTTGTCTTGCATAACCTTTGGCATTTCTTGCACAGTCGTCGTAAAATATACAGTTTTTTTTTTAAATGTCTTTTGTGATATGTTTTTATGTAGCTATTAATCTATAACAGATAAAAAGTAATAAATAATAAATGGTTTTATGTTTTTTCAATGCACATTATTGATTATAGCGAAAAGTACTTGAACAAAATACTTATAAATTAAATGTAAGCATAAATAAATAAGTTAAGGCGTGAAATACATATAGTTTTTTTCACTTATTTTATTTTTACATAGTAAAATGTTGCAAAAAGTAAACAAAATACTTATGAATAAAAATTATATATATATATATTATATATACAGGGTTGGGGAGTAACGAAATACAAGTAACTTAGTTACGTATTTAAAATACAAAATTTGAGTAACTGTATTTCATAACAGTTACATTTTAAATGGGTGGTAATCAGATTACAGTTACATCTGAAAAGTATTGTAGATTACCAAAGTGATTACTTTGAGTTTTAATGTCATTTAAACAGCAATTGGTGATTCTCTGACTCTGACCGTCTGAAAAAGCAGAGTTAAGTTTCATGTTTTCAACTGTTTTCATGTTTTGTGATAGTTGTTTGAGTCATTTTATAATTGTAAATAAGGTCACTGCAACTATTTCTCACAATTTGTTTTTTTTTCCCCCCCCTCACAATTGTGAGTTTGCATTTCACAATTCTGACTTCTTTTTCTCAGAATTGCAAGTAATAAAGTCAGAATTGGGAGGTATAAACAATTTTTTTTTTCCTTGCAATTGTGAATTTAGTATGTGAGTTTATATCTCATAATTCTGACTTTTCTCAATATTGTGAGTTTATATCTCATAATTTTGACTTTTCTCAATATTGTGAGTTTATTTCTCATAATTCTGACTTTATAACTCGCAATTGCAACTTTATATCAAGCAATTCTGAGGGAAAAAAGTCAGAATTGTGAGATAAAAACTTGCAATGACCTTTTTTGTGTTTGTTCCACACTTATTAGTATTCCAAAGTATTCTAAAGTATTTAGATTAAGTTACTAAACTTGAGTAATGTAACGAAATACGTTCCAAATGACTTTTTAAAGCATGTATTTTTTAATCTGTAGTGAAATACATTTTAAAAGTAACCCACCCAGCCCTGTATATATATATATATATATTGTATTACAATATATATATATATATATATATATATATATATATATATATATATATAAAATTAAATGTAAGCATAAATAAGTTAAGGCGTGAAATACATATAGTTTTTTTTCATTTATTTTATTTTTACATAGTAAAATGTTGCAATCAGTAAACAAAATACTTATGAATAAAAATTATATATATAATTAAATGTAAGCATAAATAAACAAGTTAAGGCGTGAAATACATTTATCTTTTTCATTTATTTTATTTTTACATAGTGAAATGTTGCCATCAGTATTATTAAACAAAATACAAAGTGAGGAAAAAAATAAATACATTGGTCGTGAAATGTATTTATGTAACATGAAATAGGCATACGTCATATAAACCTTGAAATGAAAAACTAAAATGTAATAACTTCATTATATATTAATTTGTTTATTTACAATGGTTCTTACCAGGAGATCATCGTCATATTTGGAGGTCCTAAGCATGAAAAGTTTTAAACCCCCTCATATGTAAGATTGCAATGCAATACTATCAAAAGACCAGCAGAGAGCCAGTTCACGCTCACTGTTATTAGGCTTTGTGTTGTTGACAACCATCAGGAAGCACGCACACATTCCCAGTTAACAAACACTAACAGCACAGCTGCACGATTCAAGACGCGTCCTGGACATCAGGGGGAAAACTTGATGTTGGAACTGTTATTTCTTCGATTTAGCCAGAAGTTAAACCTAAGAGGGAGCGCATTTTTCTTAACAACATCTGGAGATGTTTGGTAAATAAAGCGGAGCTCAAGGCCTTTGATTTGATCAGCTCGCTCACACATCATCATCCGCGGTGGTCTCGCGCTTTAAACCGCCGGCTGGGCTCAGCAGCCGCAGCAACACCACAAACAATAGCCGTCGCTCAGCGCGTCTAATTATTTATCTACCTGACACAGGATGTAAGTTACGAATACCTCAATTCTTTAAAAACATGGAGACCAAGACTCGGGAATTGGTGAGTGAATGAGGGGAGGACGGGTTGCTTTTCCCCGACAACCTAGCGGGATAGACATGGCTAGTCGGTTAGCTTGTTCAGCTAAAGCGCTGGCTCAGTTGTCAGTTTTAACATTTTCTTTTATTCATACGAGTCAGTAAATGCTTAGTTGACAATGGACAGATGTGCATTGCTATATGAATTATTGTTTCACAAGGGACCACAGTCTGTGAAATTTGATGACAGAGCAGCTAACGTAAGTAAACCGTTAGCTCAACATTGCCGTTACAAGGATGCCTGTGTCAGCTAAACCACTAGGCATACTGGTTTAAAAGCACAAATGCATTGGGAAGTTAATCAAATCCTAGACGTATCCCTTTTAGAGTTTATGTAGGGGAACTTTCTGTCTGTGTGGCACGTAGTTTCGTGTTGAAAATGCTTTTTTTCTTCACAAGGTTTGTGTTATTTTGCAGCAATTAAGGGTGATTCTGGTCTATTGCATAGTTTTTCAAAGGGTTTTTGCAAGCATGCCTTTTGCATCAGATGTTTTTTGACAAGATAATATTAGATAAGAATGCTGTATCATTTTCCAGAACAACGAAGTTACAGGTTCTACAGTGTCTGCGACAAGGCAAAAACATAAATTGTGAAACAGTAATATTAATAATAATTGATAATGAAAATAAGGATTAAGGATTGTATAAACCAATCTTAAATATTTGGCTTAACCCTGTAAACCCTAATATGATTTTTATTTTCTGTTTTTAAAAAGTTAAACTTAAAAAAACTTAATCTTTTGTTTTTTGTCATGTTTGATACATCAGGTTTTATGGCTTGTATAGTTTGATATTTTGTCAAGATGGATCTCGCTCTCAAGGAGGAAAAATGCATATCCATTTATTCATATGCAGATGTTTTTAATATTGCCAAGAAGTAATACGAAACTGAAATTCTCATAGCTTTTAGTGTAAATGAGATTTTTATTACAGTACAACGAACTACTTGCATAAAATGCAAAAAAAAAAAAAAAATCAGCTGTCACTTATATATCTGTATCTCCCAATAATATGTCTTAGTAAGATGGTATTAATTAATTAAATTAATGAAAAGCAATACAATGATCATTAAGAGATGTACAAATAAGCAAAATGAAAAGTTATTCTTATATTCACTTCACAAAAATCATTAAAGATTTCACAAAAAAAGACATGATCTACAGGGAGGACATTTCTGGAATCATTCTTAAAAGCCTTTTGCTAAAAATTGTATGAACTGTCAATCAGAGAGCAGACGGTATGTAGAAGAAAGAACAAAGTTGATCATTTAGAGGTCTAAGAAATTAATGTATCGAATATGATACAGTAGGCTTTATGGGGATGCCATATCATAGTTAATTTGACTATTGTGTTGTTTTTTTCATGTATATATAATTTATTGATGTTTTTTCTCTCTATAGGTCTCCATATTGTGAGCAGATCCAACTTCCCACCCTCCAGCAGTTTCTCCATTTTTTTCTCACTTTGCCCTTAGCGGGTGAAGGAGAGGATGATTTCCCACACCTCGACTCTCCTGCTGCCTGTCTTGGTGGTTCTGATCCCTGTTATCTGGGCAGGAGACTGTAAAGGCCAAAGACAGGTTCTCCGGGGTGTTCCAGGATATGTCACAGATGGGCCAGGAAACTACTCTGTGAATGGGAACTGCGAGTGGCTCATTAAGGGTTGGTGTCAGAAACTACAAAAACAACTGACTGATTAATGAAAGAAGCTTTTTTTCTTCCATATACTGGAAATGATTGTTTTCAGCTTTTTGCTTGTAATTTGAATGAATTGAGAATTCACCCAATATTTTTTTCTAAAAATTTGTTATCGATCGTGAACAAATCGTCTATGCATCTGTGTTTCTTTTTTTATTATTATTATTATTTGATCAAACTCATTTTTCTGTTCTCTTCAAACTACAGACCTCTCTATGGTGACATATGGCAGACTTTTCCAAATAACTAGTCAGTCTAAAATTTGCCCCTTTCTTACAATCGGCTGCAAGCTCGCATTTAGATCTGACTCCATCCGATCAACAACCGAGAGATAAAAATAGTCTTCTACAATTTTCTTTTTTTTATTATCCGTTTCACTCAGATTTACGTGGAAAAATGGTAGAAAAGTATGTCACTACTTTTGTTTCATTGCAACTTTAATACTTTTGTCACATGATTAAGTTGGTATTTCAGTATTTGCTTCTGTAATAACATAAGCAAAAGGATGTCTTCTGCAGGCTTATGTTTCTAAGGATGGGCCTTCACTCCCTCGATTGTTAAAGTTCAATCTTTGTTCTATTTGTAATTGGAGCTCTTCTGTCCTCCTTCAGCTCCCAGCAGAAACCATCGCATTGTGCTTAACTTTACGTTTATGGAAACTGAGTGCACCTATGACTATCTGTTTGTCTACGATGGAGATTCTTACCAGAGCACCCTTCTGGCAAGTTTAAGTGGCAACACTTTACCTCAACCAATTGAAGCCAAGTCTGGTAAGGTAAGCCCAAAAGTATCAGTTTACATCATCTTTTTAATTCTAGTCTGAGTCTGTGTGCTTTTTTTACTTTTCAAGGAATCAAAATGCACTCCTTTTTTTTTTTCTTGCTTAATGCTTTTTATTCAGCTTTGAGAAGAGAGGAAGTTCCATTTTAGGTATTTCCATTTCTGTCAGCGTGTGTCCGTTTTATAAGACCATGAGTCATAAGAATGCCAGAGCTTCACTGTTAGATGGGTTTTATGCTCAGTTTCTGCCTCTCTTTGTGCATAGTCAGTCATTATCATTTTTTGCATCTTCTTTGCTGTGTTCTTTACAAGATGCTGCTCCACCTCTTCAGTGATGCCAACTACAACCTGCTGGGCTTCAATGCTACCTACACATTTTCGGTTTGCCCTGGGGACTGCGGTGGTCATGGGCGCTGTGATGTAGCTACTGCCCGCTGTCAGTGCCATCAGGGGTGGGGAGGAATGGACTGTAGTACCTCTCTCTGCTCCCAGGTCTGCACACAACATGGTCACGGTCGCTGTGATAAGGTAAGCAAATGATAACGTCTTTGTCATGCGTAAACTGGGGTTGGTACCAGAGGTCTTCTTCTAACCCTCTAAGAGATGTCTGGCTATTGTCCTAGCATCGTTATCTGATGGCATTGGACAGTTTGTTTATGTTTGTCCACTAAGATCCAATCAAAATGTAGCAAACCTTTATCCACTGTTACTGACAGAGAGGGGCCCGGGCATAAACTGGGCCCTGGAATGGGCTGTTCCCTACATAGGGCTGCCCTCGACTAAAGATTTTTCTGGTTGACTAGTAGCCGTTCATTTTAAGCGATTAGTTGTGAAATCCCACGTTTATTAATAAACCATATAAATCATAACGAAGAGCCTTTAATACCTACATAGGCTAATCAGTGTTCAAGTGCACACATAAAGTTTACCACAGCACATCGGCAGAAGTAATGATTAGGAATGTGTTGGGAGGAAAAATAGCAAGGTGATTGCTTTAACATTTGAATAATTAATTGATAAACTAGTATTTTCGGCTGCAGTGATTAAGTTGATAATGCCGACTCGTCATCTCCGTATTAGCAGAATCGCCTATATGCCTATTTCATAGGGATTACATAACCTGAGAATATTTGTTTTCCATTTGAATTGGTTCATTTAAAAGTAGACATTTTGCTTTTTATAGTTATATTTTTCATATCTGTGAGGCAAGCTTACATGGAGTTTCAGTTCTTTTTTTCTTTTTTTTGCCACACTCAAGTTCACAGTGAGAGATGGCAGAAAGTGCACGCTGTTTGTTTTCGTCACTTTACAAAAGCACAATGTTTTGTTGTTATGAGTGCACAAAAATAAAAGTAGACTCTTCACAGATTTTAAAGATGTATTACTTTTATCTATATGACCAAAATGACAGAGTATTTTAAGTGATCGCACTGGCGCCTCCGTGTTAGCTGTCATGCAGTAAGCCGCTACTATTCAGCTTTCACACTCTGCACAAACACTTGAATAGCCCACATGTTTCTAGGTTAATGTTAAAGTGAGCGGGCAATTAAAGTTGCTACTACTTACATGTTTCAGTTTGTAAGCCATATCTGAGGTTGATGTATGATAGGTGAGGGTTTGGATGTCCTGCCCAATGAAATGTAATTACCACATAGAGCTGTTAACGACCTGTCTGTCATAGATTGCGTGACTTGGCCACTTCCTGTGAATTTTTTTTCCTGCGACTAATAAAATTTTGGTTGACTAAACCTCTTCTCGTCAACTAGCGGTTAGTAGACTATTAGGGGGCAGCCATATTACTTAGTAACATGAGTCTGCAGAAGATATCCTTCAGCTCTCATGTTATTAAAGCAGCAAATACTAAAATACCAACTGAATCATTTGACTGAAGCGTTATTGCCTCCCTCTCTTGATCACAGAGAGGCGAGCATTGTATCTGCAACCCTGGCTTTGTGGGACAAAACTGTCAGCTGGGTCTCCGTGACAACAGTGGGGCAGGGCAGTGGTGGGAGGTGAGCCCAGGTGACGTTAAAGCAGCCCCTCGCACCGCCTCTGCTGGAGTTTACCTGGCTTCAGCTGGAGCCATGTACATGTTCGGAGGTAAGAGAGAGGGATAATAACTTATTCAGCCTTTTCCATCACTGACTAATCATTAATCATTTCTCATCTGGGATGTTGGTTAGACACAATTAAAAATGTTGTTGAATAATTTACGGCCCCAATATATTTACGGCAAAATTCTTTTTAGTTCTTGGTTTAGGGGTAAAACAAAGTTCGAGATATGTGAGCAGTGATATGCTGTTATCGAACATCTGATGCCGCCCACTCTGCTGAGAGCGGCGTTTAGATGAATATGTAAATATGTGATGTGCACTTTCCTCTCAGTAACAAAGTAAACAAAACAAAAACATGTAAATGGCAAGCTTTTTTTTTTTTATAGAAGGCATAAGAAAAGCATCTGATCATAACTTGTTAGCATGAGCTCTGCAAATTAGCTCTCCAGTAAAGTCATGTCACGTATATTTATATGGCATTTTACTCAATAGATTGCTTAAAAGCAAGCAGCTTTACAGTATCAAACATGAAAGACAGTGTCAGTGCCTCATTTCATCAGAAGAACAACTTCATTTTCTACTCTAAAGCAGTGTTCATGTTTTCACCCGCGGAGGTCTTATCTCGACGGATCTCGTGTTCTGCAGTGAGGACCATCTAAAATTTTTCTGAGAGTTGACTTTGGCAAGCTGTTTCGAACTCCCAAAATGAATACAAAATGATCTTCGTTTTGTTCTGATTTTGTTCGAAATTAAGTCAGTTTGTTCTTTGATTTCGTTAGAAATATATCGGGGCTTTTAGCTGAGGGATTTTTCCCCTCATCTAAATTTATACCGTGTGAGAAACATATTAAGCTGGATATATTATTATTGTTATTATTATTTTTTTACACAGACAAAAAATGTTATTTACAGATTCTTTTCCAGTAGAATGAATTGATCAAAATTTTAGAAAAGCAGAGGCAAAATGGAATAGCAATATTATACAAATTGGTGAATTTTGGAAAAAACCTAAAAACATTTAATTACATTAACATTAATTTCTTATTTTCGCACATTAATTTGAACTTTCATTTTATTTTAGTCTCAATTTTAATACCATTTTGCTTTAAAGTACAGCTGTGGTGTGGATTATTTCAATTCTTTCATTATTTCAGGGTTTGATCTGAATAGAGCACTAGGGGACCTTGTTGTTTACAATTTTTCGACCAATAATTGGGAACAGATGTCACATTTATATAGTCCAGTAAGTCACTCTTAAACATTTTGTCTTATCTTATGTATTTCTAATAGTGTTTTAATTTGAATGATCCCATAAATAATATCATCTCCGTATCAGGCTCCTCGACATTCTCACACAGCAGTAGAATGGCAAGGCAACATGGTAATCTATGGCGGTGAGCTTGCCAACCACTCCCTGGCTAGTGATGTCTGGGTGTACCGTGCACAGCAAGATGAATGGCAGCAGCTAGGGCATTCAAATGCTTCAGGGGCACCCAGGCTGGCAAATCATGCAGCAGCGATAGTAGACAACTATCTTTATGTTTTTGGGGGTGAGTAAACAATATTTCTTTTCTCAAATGGAGGATATAAAAACAGCAACATAAGCGTTATTTTAACTTTTTTCCCCTTTTTTAATTATATATAATCGCATGCAAAAAACTTTTTTTTTTTCCCTTTACTGCCCCTAAAATGTATGGCGTGTCTGTCTATGTTGTTCCCTTGCTTGTTCTTTTCCTATAACATAATGCATTGTAATTATTATAAATATATATATATTTTTTGCTTGGACTTATGAGAAACTGTACCTATCCTGAAGAATAATTGAACAACCTAT
Source organism: Opsariichthys bidens (assembly GCA_037194245.1). NCBI lineage: Eukaryota > Metazoa > Chordata > Actinopteri > Cypriniformes > Xenocyprididae > Opsariichthys > Opsariichthys bidens. Next base: position 15,166,721 of record CM074300.1, read on the forward strand.
CTTTTTAGGGAGGACAGAGGAGGACATGTTCTCCTCATCACTGTACCGGTTCCGGTTGTGGGATGGAGTGTGGGAGGCAGTTCAGGCTACAGGCGGAAAACCACCTGCTACCGCAGGACACAGCATGGTCTATCATGCCCCTTCCAAAACTCTGCTGGTATACGGGGGACACAGACCTACCACTGCTAGGTATAACAACACCACACACCACTGTATTGCACACTTTTGTATGATACAAGCGGATTATATACACACACACACACACACAAAAGAGACTAAAATGACACACCAATCCAATGATCGGCCGTCTGGCAACGTTGTACTGTTTTTAAGCTCTGGCCGACTAAGTTTTCCTGGTGTGTTCTGCACTGTTCGCTCTAGTCGTACACCAATCTTTTTTTTTTTGGACCGATTCAGAATGTAGAATCGGCGTCGGTCGAGTGAGAGAACTCGTGATTGGCTGTTCAGTTTAGTGAACGAGTTGAAGCACAAGATTAATAGCAAAACAGTGAGCAAACAAGTCAAGGCAGTACAGACAGAATGCTGTTCTAATTTTATGCCTAGTGTTACGGTGAGTGTTTTAATATTAACGTGAGCCGAGTGGAATATAGAAAGTAAACAGCATGAATAATATTCAAAATGGTAAGCACGCGCAGAACGTATGTGCTGGCTGACAGTCAGCTGTAGTTCTCTCGGTGTGTCCACATGCGTTTTTTTTTCCCCTTATGCAGGCGACGTGAGGCAACAGTTGGCTTTTGTCAGTGCTAGTTCTTTTTTGTCGGTTTGGTGAGTCCCTACCCTGAAAGGCGTTAAGATATTATAAACATTAACATCATGATTTTCTGTAAACTGCTTTAAAGTATTGTGAAAAGCACTATACAAATAAATTTGATTTGACTTGACTGACAGCTGGAAAATGTTGTTAAAATCACATTGAAAGTCTAAAACATACAAAAAAGTTAGTTTGGGAATGTGTGTAGTTCCTAAGTCTGTAAAAACGAGTTCTCTATTAAATCTTCTGTTCGAATAATTGGCTTCAGAAAACAAAATGGGGGGAAATGTAAAAATTCAACGATTCTTACAACGTTCAGTGGACTGGCTTGTTTTTGTTTTGTAAAGTTACAGTCTACTCCTGTCTCAACCAGGTTCAGTGTGCGTGTGAACTCAACTGATGCTTTCCATGTTGAGAAACGCTTTTGGACTTCCTTCCGTTCACGTTTTCCTGCCAGTGGCCCGAGGGAGAGAGCATTCCACTCTGCCACCGTCATCGGCAACTACATGGTAGTGTATGGTAAGTACAGATCAGTAGTAGAGCTACACCCAACCTTATTGTTTGTGCAGTTTCAATGAGTGGGAATAAAATTAATTAAGGGAGAGCTGTTTCTGTTATTTTATTTTTTTTTCAGGAGGGAATGTGCATATCCACTACACGGAAGAGAAGTGCTACGATGAGGAGATCTTTTTTTATCATCTTGGTTGCCATCAGTGGGTGTCTGTTGGCGAAAGCCTCAGTCAGCGTAAGTGTATTTTTAATGGTCAGAGAGAGAGAGAGAGAGAGAGAGAGAGAGAGAGTCTGTTTGATACGTTGTTTAGAGAGGAGATGAAGTATGATGATTCATGCGATTGATGACCCATTTCTCCCTAAGGATTTTTTGCAAGAAATAACAGGAGAGCCTGTAAGGACTCATGTGCAAAATGCTTCAGTCTGACTGGGGGCTTGTTATGACCTACTCTTGAGAGGTCATTTATTGTGTAAATTCTCTTGTGTCTGATGCAGATTTACTGGCCGGCAGCTTTTAAACAAATAGATTCATAAGAAGTAAAACTGCCCTCGGATAAGTGTTTTTATTTCTTTCTTTATTTTTTATAAATATAGTAACCTTACCACAGAAAGCTCATATAGGTTTGGTACGCCTCGTAGTGCCTGTCAGGATTTTTGGCATTGTTATTTTTGGTTTCCGAGACATTTTTCTAAAAAACAACTTTTCTTGACATGCTCTTCTTTTGATATTTTTAAATTATTTTTGCACATTATTTGTTCTGTGACATACCAACACTGTTTCCTCTGTGCTCCTATAGGAGGTGCCTCAGTGAGAGGCCGATATTCCCATATTGCTGCTGTCATGGAGGGACGTGTTCTGCTAGTTGCTGGCGGTTACAGCGGGGTTGCCCGTAGTGACCTCTTGGCATATAAAGTACCACTATTTGTAAGCAGTGACCCAGGAGACAGGGTAAGACTTTACATTACACTTTTTCTAGGGTTTGTTTCTCTGTAAATGTTTGTGCATACATGCAGTCCCATACAAAAGATTTAGGTCGGTAAAAGTTTTAAAATGTTTTTAAAAGAAATCTCTTTTGGTCACCAAGATGAATTTAATTTGATGATAAATATAGTAAAACAATAATATTGTGAAATATTTTTCTAATTTAAAATCATTACTCCAGTCTTTAGTGTTACATGATCCTTCAGAAATCATTCTAATATGACGATTTGGTGCTAAAGTAACATTTCTTACTATTATCAATGTAGAAAACATTTGTACTGCTTAATATTTTTGTGGAAATCAAACTTTTGTCAGGATTCTTAGACCAATAGAATGTACAAAAGAATAGCGTTTAATTAAAAAAAAAATCTTTTGTTACATTAAAAATGCCTTTACTGTCACTTTCGATCAATTTAAGGTTTCCACAAATGTGTGAGTTTCAGTACATGTCTGTTTGTGTTTTTGTCTAACAGGATACAGTATGTGCTGAAGCTCCAGATGAAAGCCTGTGCCTCAAGAATCCAGAGTGCAGTTGGTGTGAGGGTCGCTGTCGGGAATACCAGCCCACCAACCCGGTAATACTTCCCCAGTTTTTCATTTGCATTTAGCTCTCTTTTGATCACTCGTGCCTTTCTATTGCTAACATTCATTTTCACATGTGTCTCTCGCTGCTTCATCTGATTTGTGTGTGCGTTTGTACACAGTGTGGCAGCACCGGATGTCTAGGACTGGCTCGTTTCTTGTCGGACTGCCAGTCATGTCTGGTGTTCAGTGGGTTGCCAAACTCTCTGCCACGAGTCTCTGCCGAATTTGGCTGGTGTGTGCAGAATGAGTCCTGCTTGCCTGTTTCAGGTAAAGAGAGAGGAGAGAGCAGAGCATAACATGACTCAAACCGATGTAGATATGCGACCACACACTGCTCAGTAAATCTTTATTTCTAGACTCTTTTACATTACAGTCTGTGAAATAATGTGTTACTGAGTGCCATGTGTTTGTAGATCAGTTTTAGTCATGCTGTGTTATCATACTGTGCCCTTCATTGGTTTTCAAGTTCATTTACTCAATATACTTAAATGTCAAGTAACCTAAGTGTGTATGAAATCCTTTGGCTTATCATGTGTAAATATTGTACACTTTGACCCCTGGCAGAGCGCAGTGCATGCCGCGTGGACCAGATCTCTGGGGCGTACGGCTGGTGGGGGGAGCGCACGCGTTTCCTCACCTCCCTCCCCTCCTGTCGCACCGAGAACTATGTCCCGGGACTGCACCTGCTCACCTTCCAGCATCCACGCAATCAATCACAGCCTGACAAGGTATGACAAGTTCAATCCTGAGCTCTCATGACCTTAACTGTAGACACTTTCTCTTTTCTCTGCACCCATATATGGTTTTCACCTCCTAAAAACTTGTATTTTTCATTTGTTTTTGCCCTTTTGACTTGTAATAATCATAATAAATCATTTTCTCTATATTTTCCACTTCCAAATTTTATTCCAAACTTCGTATATACATATATTTTTGTATAATCGATGATACTCTTCCTCTGAGCACACTCCACCTCTGCTCTTCTTCTCTCTCATCCTCATGTGCGCTTCTTTGTTAGGTATCTATCCTGCGCAGTACCTCCATCATCCTCAATCCCTCTACAGAGATGGATGTGACCCTGCAGTTTCGGGGATTCATTCATCCATTATGGGGCGCCCCTCCTCCTGCAGCACCACCCCAGGAAACTGTTGCCATGTGGGCTCGAATTCAGAAACTCCACTTCACTGCTCAAATGGCTGCTGGACCCAACTCTCTTCAACTGGTATGGAATATCACAAAATCAGGTTTCCTCTTTTAGACAAGAAAGTTATATCATTGCAATATAGTCTCTTCAGGCTATTAAACCTCTCTTCCATGCAGACGGATGTGCTGGGAAGGTGGTCCGCACAGGAGGAGAAGGAGATCCGTATGCTATCCCGGCCGGATGGTTCCCGTCTGTTCCAGAATCTTACACGAGGAAACTGGTACCTGATCCAGGCGGAGGGCTACCTGAATAACTCTGCGTCAGGACAGACTAGTGAGATGGCTCTTACCTGGAACCGCACAGCTTTACCTGGAGGCAGTGTAAGTGTATATTACATGATAGAGCAGCTTAAACTCTCATATTCAAAATGTACATTTCCTCATCAGACATTTTTTCTTTTCTATTTTTAGCACTGCGACTATTGCAATACCATTCACTTTTCATTATTCTTGATTGATTGTGTTTTCAGAAACAGTTTGAAAACAGCAGAACTGTTGTAATATTTAATTTTATTGTTATTCATATAAATATAATATTTATTATTGTTCATCTAAAAATATTTTTTTCTTGTATGAATGTAGATTGAATGTTGAATGTAGATTTCAATTCTGATAAGTTGAATACCCTTTGATTTTATAAATATTATAGAAAATTATACAATGAATGTTGTTTTTGATCAAAATGATTGCTAGCTGTCTAATTAATTTGATTATAGATGGTAAACTTTTAAAATGTGATTTAATATTTAGGTATTGTCTTATCATATGTGTTTCATTGCTCTTTTATGTCCTTTCCTTAATTTCCAACATTTTCTAGGAGATCTCTTTCCTGTTTCTCGAACCCTTCCGTTCCAATTCGTGTTCAGAGTACCGCTCATGCTTGGCCTGTCTGTCTGATCAGTCTTGTGGCTGGTGTCCCACCATGAACCTCTGTTTTCTGCGCTCTGACATCAATCAGCAGCCTTGCATTGACCCCCAGGGAGAAGAGCGCCACCTACTGCTCAATCCTCCGCATTGCACACTGTGTGAGGAGTATAGAGACTGTGCCGCCTGCACTCAGGTACTGCATCTACATCAACGTGTCTGAGAGACGGCCACGAGTGTTTTGATCCAGAGCAGCATGCAGTCTGTTTATCAACTTGAGTTTTCTGTAAGACTGCTGCGGTGTTTCTCTCATGTCTGAATGTTTGTAGGACCCCTACTGTGAGTGGCAGATCAACTCCAGCAAGAAGGGAGATTATCTGTGCAGTCGCCGTGGGAGATTAGAGGGGTCTATCCGGGAACCAGGAGGTTGTCCTAAAGTTTGCAACCAGTGAGTTTGAAGTGATAAACTTATCTATGAATTATTTGTTTGGTATATTTAATATAGATGAAACTGAAGGACCTCAAAAAGATATCGACCTAGGTTCTCTTTTCATATGCCATCCTCTTTCTTTCTCTCTTTCTAACAGGAGGTTGACGTGTGGAGAATGTTTGTCTAACTCCAGCCAGTGTGCATGGTGTGAATCTGCTCAGTCCTGTTTCTACTTTGCTGCATACCTCACAAAGTTCCCCTATGGAGAGTGCAGGGACTGGTATGACAGGTAAGATAGTGCAGCTTCCGCTGAGACTTTAAATCATCAATCACAATAGGGTAGGGTTTGCAAAATCTACAAATGAACAAGCAATGAATATGGACTTTAAAGTGTCATTGTACTACTTTCTCAATGTTCTCATGGAACCCAGTCAATGGTAATAATATAATAATAATAAATGAACAAATAAATAAGTAAATACAGTATGATTTGTCAATAACTAATTCATTATTAATGTTGTAATGATAATATTTATGATTAGTAGTATTGTAACTCTTAGAATTATATAAAAATATGATGCAATATATCTCTGAATTATTATAATTATACTGTAAAATAAAATATATTAAATAATATTTGTTAATTCTACTACTACTTCTACTACTAATAATAATGATAAAAATAATGAGAATAATAACAAAGAATAATAATAATATGAATTACAGTACAGTAGTTGTAACAGTTGTACTTGTTGTACTGGGCTACACGGCTTACTGAAAATCTTCCTATCTGATCTTCTCTCTTCAGTGTTCACTCTGTCCCTCAGTGTAAGCAGTGCTCTGCTCTCGCCACTTGTTCAGAGTGTCTGCAGACCTTTCAATGTGGCTGGTGTGGAGATTACAACAACCCCACCATCGGCAGGTAGGATAGAAGCATATGTTAGTGAATTAACTTCATAGAACACTTCTCATCTCTCTGTTATCCTCTTTATATTACTACCTGCCCACTCTGGTTTTTCCTCAGGTGTTTGAGAGGTGACTGGGGTGGGATGGATGACCCCTCTGCTGTTAACTGCAGTATGGCTGTAGCTGAGGTGAAAGCCAGCAGGTGAGATTAAAACTCTTTATACCTTATTGGCTGAGCAAATGTCTTACAATATTTATTTTATTTACTTATTACTTATTTACTTTCATCCATCAGCCCTGAGCCTCAAACTTTATCTCCCCCTCGGCTAATGGAACTTGAGATGGAGATGGAATTGGAGCTAGAGCTGCTAGAAGGTATGGAAGGAGATGGAGATGCTGTTTGGTCCTACCCATCCTGTCCAGATGTGGAGGAGTGTCGCTTGGGCTTGCATACCTGCCATCCTTCTGCCACCTGCGTCAACACCCCAACCTCCTACGAGTGTCACTGTGAGAGAGGCTTCACAGGAGATGGAGTGCACCACTGCAACCAGACGTGAGACTTTCTGTTACACTGTTTGCTAGGGTGGATGTGTTTTTTTTATTTTTTTTTGTTTTTTTTAGTGCTGTTAGTTATTACATTTCATAGTTCTCCCTTGAAATTTGTAATAATGTTCATGCTCTCTCTCAGATGCTATAACGAGTGCCGTCAGGGCCGGTGCAGTGGGAGTCCTCGGTTTGAGTGCGAGTGCTCTTTGGGTTGGACCTCGGACCCAGCCACACTGGTGCTGAGTGGAGTGGAGTGTGACGTGGATTGTGGATGTAACTTCCACAGCACGTGTATTACGGCTCCAGGAATCTGTGACCAATGCCAAGGTAAAGAACCCTTCTGAGTTTAAACCTCCATTTCTTTATCCTTTAGCAAGTACTAAGTTCCTCTCCACTATTTTTTTTCTTTTCCTCCTCAGACTGGACAACAGGGCCGCACTGCGAGCACTGCAAGCCTGGTAGTTTTGGTTCTGCTTTGGCAGGGGGTGAAGGCTGCATTCCCTGTCAGTGTAACGGCCATGGTGACGCTCTACAAGGATTCTGCCATAACCAGACCGGCCAGTGCTACTGTACCCACCACACCCAAGGCCCACACTGTGAGTCTTGCCTGCCTGGATACTACGGAGATCCCAGGTGAGTCTCCCACATAGGACGAGCTCTGATTATGTGGTGAGGAAGGCTTTCAGCGGGGTGTCTGGAGATTTTAGTATGATCTCAAATCTAAAGTCATAGTCCAGCCAAACATTAAAAATTTGTCACCTTCATGTTGTTCCAAAGGCACAGGTTTTAATGAAACCTGAGGAATTTCTGTCTCTCCATTGAAAGTCTTTTCCATCACTTCAGAAAGCGAGTGTAACAGTAATTCATATGAATTAAGCAGTTTAATCCAAGTGTAAGAAACAGTCAATTTATACAATGAAAAGATTTAATTTAGGCTTTATATATATATATATATATTTACACTGAACATTAAGAAGCTAACGTTAAGAACATTATGTGCGTTAAGAAGCTAACATTCAGCTATGTATGAAGTATTTGCAATGTAAAGATCATAAAGTATGTTAATACATTAATATGGTACCATATGTGTGTTTTGTTTTAGGCCTAATTTTAAAATACAGTACACACTTTTATACAATGTGTAACTCTGAAATTCACATTTTCCTCACAGGAACAATGGCACCTGTTTCAGGCAGTGTCAGGGTCGCTCTGTTTTGCTTTCCTCCTCCTCCTCTGTACCCCTGTCCCTCTCCTCTTCTCTGGGATGGCATGGAGCAGTCGGTGGCCATGGAGGGCTTTCTCATTGCCTGTGGGTCCTCTCTGTGTCCCAGGATTTGGCACCATGCATGGCAGGGCAGTCCTGCCCACCCGTGGCCCTGACCTGGCACCCAGATTCACACACACAGTGCACTGTGAGTAGATTATTTCGCATCAATAGTCTGCATACATTACTGTCATTTGTGGCATGTAAAATATAGTTACCAGCACATATTGTGGCCAGAAATGTTTGCATTTCTTTATCCGACAGAACTCCTATGTTTATGTATTTGATGGGTTGCCACGATTCCTCAGCAATGGTGTCGTGCACTCCGACCACAACCTCATTGGAGCATTCTGCGGAACAACAAGAATGGAGCCAATTACCGTTGAGGCTACATCAGGTGAATGACAAAAATAATTACCAAGTAATTGTTTATCATCACTCACATTAAAGCAAAGTTAGAAATTACTGTCGTAGTGATATACAGTACTGAAAGTTTGGGGGTAGAAAAAAAAAATTCCTGTGATGGCAAAGGAATTTTCAGGCAAGTTTTCAGTGTCACATGATCCTTCGGAAATCATTCTAATGTTGATTTGGTGCTCAAGAAACATTTTGTATTATTATCAATGTTGAAAACACTATTTTTCTCTTGTGTATATTTGTGGTGAATTATTTTAAGGATTCTTTGATTGGTAGACTGTTCAAAAGAACAGCATTTATTTGAAACCGAATTCTTTTGTAACATTATAAATATCTTTACTGTCAGTTTTAATCATTTTTATACATCCTTGCAGAATAAAATGATGTCCTTAAAAAAAATTTACTCACTTCAAACTTTTGAACAGTCATGTAGTTTTATATATTGTCATCGTGATAAATTACTTAATTTCTTCTCCTCTAGGGGTGGTATCTGTGTATTTTGAGGCAAACGTTACCTCAGGACGTGCTCAGGGTTTTAATGCCTCATTCTGGGTGAAGCGATGTGGAAATGGAAGTTCTGGAGATGGTACAGCTGTCTCGCCTGAGTGTCAGGCAGGAGCTCAGTGTGTAAACGGCCTCTGTGAGTGTCCCCAGGGATTTGGGGGTCCACAATGTGACCGTCCTGTCTGCCCAGGGAATTGTGGGGTGGAGGAAAGCCGAGGCACCTGCAACATGGTGTGTAACTCTCCTACTGTAGCCAATTGCATTGCTCAAGAACATAAGATGTGTACGAAAGTGCATTTAAGACATATCCCACAGTTCTCAACTTACATGTTTACATATACTTTTACAGACTCTTGGCCTGTGTGTGTGTACAGAAGGCTGGGCTGGATCAGACTGTTCTTCTATCTCAGACTCGGACAGTCTAGTTTGGGAAACGTTGCTTGATACTCAGCTTTCCGCGGTTAGATTAACTTTTTACTTCTAAGACTAAAGAAAAGAGTTTCTGTTCTTACAAACTCTCTGAAGTTTGGTCTGTTTATTTTCCTCCCACAGAATAAGGCACACAGATTCCTCCAGAGGATGGGCCACTCCTTGGTGTCTGGGCCACAGGGTACTCTATGGATGTATGGAGGCCTCTCACTCTCAGAGGGCATTCTGGGAAATGTTTACAGGTACACGCTTGTGGGTTTTACTTGATGTAAATGATGATAAATTTTATATAAAAAAATTTGATAATACATTTTTATATGTATTGGTCCAGGTATTCTGTGGCTGATCGTCGCTGGACTCAGATGTTGACCAGTTCAGTGGAGGAAAGTTCAGTGCCCCTGCCCCGATACCATCACGCCTCTGCTCTGGTCTATAATCATGACCCATTTTCTGGCTCCCAGGCAGCTACTCACAGTTTGATGTTTGTGGTTGGTGGAGTCACAAAGAAGGGTGTTGCCAATGACACATGGTGTCTGAACCTCAGCAGTCTGGTGTGGAAGCAGTATAAGGTATTGCATGTTGAATATCCTGCTCCTATCCATGCTCCTAGGCTTCTCTTCAGTGGTGTCAAGTGTTTAAGTGATTCTGACTTCTGTTTTTAGAGCTCAGTGCTGCCCCCTGTGGCTGGCCACACTCTAACCGTGCGAAGAGGCTCATCTGTGCTGCTGATTGGAGGTTACTCACCAGAGAATGGTTTTAACCATCATTTGCTGGAGTTCAGCCCTCAGTCTGGGAACTGGACTATAGCTCCACACACTGGCACACCCCCTACAGGTAGAGATAGAACACTGCACTTTCTCTACACCAAAGACTGGCATAAAATTTTTTACTGTTTGTCATGAATAATTGTGCTTAACAAATTAGTTGCCTTTTTAGTTCGCTGAAAGTCTAAACCTAATACCCATACACATTAAGAGGAAATCATTTATTCACATCATTTCATTAGGCTTTATGAATAATTATAAACACCACACAGCAGTTTACAAAAATATTAAGCAACATGACTTATTTCAACATTAAATATGTTTCTTAAGCACCAAATCAGCATATTATGAATGATGTCTGAAGGATCATGTGACACTGAAGTAATGGCTGCTGGAAAATTCACTTTTGCTACCACAGGAATACGTCATATATTAAAATAGACAACAGTTCTTTTAAATGGTGATAATATTTTACAATGTTTTTGTTGTATGTTTGATCAAATAACTGCAGTCTTGGTGAGACTTCTTTTAAACGCATAAAAAAATCTTTCCAACCCCAGATGTTTGACTGGTAGCGTAGCTAATAAGATTTTAAAAATTGTTTTTTGTTATTGTTAACAAATTTTTGTTGTTATGATTATCAGAATACTATTTAATGGTATCTTATTTCTATCCTAAAAGTTTCACTTTATTCATCTATAATGGGCAAAAAGTATTTACCGTTAAACCAATATTAAAATGAAGTGAAACCACTTGATACTCCTGATTCAATTCTTTTTCACCTTTTCAGGTCTTTATGGCCACTCAGCAGTGTATCATGAACAGACTGATGCTGTGTATGTGTTTGGTGGTTACCGTTTCCATGTTGAAGCTGTAGAACCTTCTGGAGAACTCTACAGTCTTTATTACCCCAATCTTACTTGGTCCTTACTAGTGCCCTCTCAGGGAAACAAGGTAACTGTAAAATAAAACCAAATGGAGGGTGATGAATGTAAAAGCACTAGATGACACAAATCTTCTCTTTCTCTCCAGCCTCTCTCTCGTTTCTTCCATGCTGCAGCCTTAGTGAAGGACACCATGGTAATTGTAGGAGGCAGGACAGGGGAAGAGGATTACAGTAACACAGTTTCTCTTTATCAGATCAACTGCAACACATGGATACAGCCAGGTAACAGTTACATCTGGATCTAGCATATTAAATATACACTCGTTAGCACCAGTTCAAATGGTGTGGGAAGGTTTCACTCCTTTTTTTAAGGCATTTTCTTGTCTGGTTTCTCTAGTGTCCTCGGTCGGAGAACCTGTAAACCGTTCAGTTTCCTTGGCAATGACTGGTTGGGGTGGTCGTCTGTTCCTGTCTGGAGGTTTTAATGGAGTGACTCTGGGGAGGCTTTTAACTCTTTCCCTGCCCACCGACCCCTGCATCCTTTTGCCCACTCCTGAGGCCTGTAACAGCAGCACTGGCAGCTGTGTGTGGTGTCGAGGCACCTGTGCTTCATCAGACACTGCAGAAAGGTATTACAGGAACTAGTTGCATCTTAATTGACATTAGGCCACTATAGGCTCCAGAAAGTTTTCCTAAATGATGTCTCTTTCTCTTTTTAACAGATTGGGGTGTACTATTGGTCAGTCTACCTGTTTTCCTACTCCTCGTTCTCCTGATCAGTGTCGCAGACTTAAGACCTGCAGTGAGTGTCTGGCCCGCCACCCTAAAACGTTTTCCAGCCCTATGCAGGTAAGATCATCATATCGCAATCCAATGTAGTCCATCTGTGCAGTATTTAATGACTAAGCTATCTAATAAATGCACCTCATAGCCAAACAGTGTCTAATTAACAGGTTTGTCAAGAGTACGTTTGTCTTTTAATTGTCCACTGTTGTTCAAAAGTTTGGGGTCCGTAAGTTTTTATGTTTTTGAAATTTTAAGTTTACCAAGGCTGCATTTATTTTACCAAAAGAACATTTAGAAACATTTATTCCTGTGATGGCAAAGCTGAATTTTCAGCATTATTACTCGAGTCTTCAGTGTCATATGACCCTTCAGAAATCATTCTAATAGGCTGATTTGGTGCTCAGAAATCATTTATTATTATTATTATTATTATTATCTATAATGAAAACATTTTTGGAAACATGTCATACGTCATACTTTTTTTAAAGGATTATTTGATTAATAGAACGCCATTTATTTGCATAGAAATATTTTTTTAACAGCGGAAATGTCTTTCCTGTCACTAAAATTTTTTTAACTTTTTTTTTTTTAACTGTAGTGTATGTTATTAGTTTTGTGCATAATAGAGTTAAAGCCATTTGTAGAATTAGAAAAATGGCATGAAATTCTCTTCATCTTTCAGCCTGCTCTACAGTGTAAGTGGTGCACAAATTGTCCTGAGGGAGCATGCATCAGCAGCTTGGTAAGTTGCACATCAGAGCACGACTGCAGGATAAACCAGAGAGAGATCTTCCTGTCCAGTAACTGCACGGAGACCAGCTGTGAGGCTTCTGACTGCCCCAAATGCACAGCTTCTGGGAAATGCATGTGGACACGCCAGTTCAAACGCACAGGTGAGTGACCACACAATGAGCAACGGTGATTCTATGGAGTCCCTAAAGGGAGATGCTGAGATGGGAGGAACATTATTATATAACATTATTATAATTTTTTATAACGTTAAAATTTAGTTTTTTCTCCCACCTCATATTGTTTCCATCAACAATTTTGTGTTTGCGTGAAAAAACAAATATTTTACATTCTCTTACACAAGAATTACATTCCTCCAACAAACAAATTTGCGAACTTTGCGAAATTGAAATGTTTCTTTATACAAATACCAGCAAAACTGCTTGTAGTTTTGTATTTGACTCTTGGTTTAACTGTCAAGGTGAGACCAGACGTATCTTGAGCGTGAATCCAACGTATGACTGGACGTGTTTCAGCTACGCCTTGCTTAACGTGTCTCCCATGCAAGTGGAGTCCTCTCCACCAATGCCTTGTCCTGAACCCTGCCATGAAATCAAAACCTGCAGCCAATGTTTAAGCTCCCGTGGCTCTGATGGAGGTTGGCAGCGCTGTGTATGGAGCATGGCACAGCAGCAGGTAATGTCATTGTGAAGTTATTTCGACTTGATTATTTTGTACAAGAAATTTGACCAGTAACCTTGTCACCTGTCCTTTCTTCAACAGTGTATGAGTCCCTCCTTTGTTCCTTTGCGCTGTGAGGCGGGTCAGTGTGGGCGATTGCTCACGGATGAAGATTCCTGCTCTCCCCAGTGCTTCCAGCTCACTCAGTGCTCCCAGTGCATTTCCAGGCCGCAGTGTGGCTGGTGTGCTTCCCGTGGTGGTAATGGGGCAGGGCGCTGTCTTCAGGGAGGACTGAATGGTACATGTCTTTGTCTTTCTGCAGATTTGGCTTGTGAATCATGTAAAAATTGATCACACTCAATTTATTACTAAGTAATGAAACTTTTATGAGACCTGATCATTGGATGGTTTCATTTGGGTACAATCAGCTGCTTTTGTAATTATAGCAAAAATGTCCCTGACAGGGTATGGAAAGTGAAAGACCTGGTTTAGCCTTCATTATACAAACGTTTTGGAGCACTCATTGTTGTGATTGACCATTAAGACTCAAGTATTCCAGATAGATCTATAGAGTGCAACAGTTCACAACCACTTTTTCAGCAGCCTTGGTTCTGGAAGTATTCCTATTCATTTTCCCCATAGGGATTTTAAAAAAAGTTATTTTTAAAGAAACCAAATCAACCAGCTAAGAGGTGAACCACATTACACATTGATTTGAACTAAAAATAAAAAAAATTAAAAAATTCGGACAAAAAACAAAACATAAACCATTGATTTACAACCTCGTAGCACATAGTTGGCCTGTCTTTAATGGTTTATAAGTTATTTGTTAAAATAAGTTAAATGGGAATTGATTGAAATTGAAAAAAAAAAAAAAAACGAATGTGACTTTTACTCCCAGAAACTGACTTTTGCAATCTATGTAGACGCAAAATACCTCTAGACAACTAACTGTTAGATCCCAATCATTTTACACGTTTATCTATTTTTCTATGGAATTAAAACTTAATATTCATCCTACTCTGCAGGTGTGAGTGAGGCTCTGTGCCCACAGTGGAACAGTAGCTGGTCCTTCCTACACTGCCCAGAGGAGGACGAGTGTGCCAATGGACATCACCATTGTAATATCACTCAAGACTGCCACGATCTGGCTGAAGGCTACCACTGCACCTGCAGACAGGGCTATGTATTAAGCAGGTATATTTAACAGCTTTCATTCTCTAACAATATCATTGACCTTCCTGCGGTTGAGTAGTTAATGTTTTCTTCTTACTTACTTTTTTTTTCTCAGTGTGTCGGGTCAGTGTGAGCCAGTGTGCGCTCAAGGCTGTGTTAATGGGACCTGTGTGTCTCCAGGAGTCTGTCAGTGTCACTTTGGGTTTGTCGGGGAGAACTGCTCCTCTCAGTGCCGCTGTAACAAACACAGTAACTGTAAAAGCATCTCTCAGCTGGACTCCTGTCTAGAGTGCAAGAATAACACAAAGGTACCCCCTCCCCCCCCCCCCCCCCCATGAATAAATCTTTATAAGAATCATTGCCATTCATTGTACAATATGTTAATGAAAGAAACTTATACTCTTATGGTCACCAAAGCTGCATTTATTTACTCAAAAATACAGTAAACAGTAATATAACAATTAAAAAAAAAAAGCTGTTTTCTATTTTAATATAATTTAAATATAATGTATTCCTGTTATGGTAATGCCAAAAAGTTTTTAGCAGCCGTTACTCTAGTCTTCAGTGTCACATGATCCTTCAGAAATCATTCTAATATGCTCATTTGGCGCTCAAGAAATGTTTCTTATTATCACAATATTATGAATTACTCTACTTGAATTGTACTGCTTAAAATTTTTGTGGAAACTGATACATTTTTTCAAGATTCTTTGATGCATAGAAATCTTTTATAACATAATGAATGTCTTTACTCTTACTTTTGAATCTAATATGCTGTAGCTGAATAAAAGTCCTTTTTCTGATTAGGGTCAGCACTGTGAAAAGTGTAAGCCCTTGTTTGTGGGCTCAGCAGTGGGAGGTGGGATGTGTCGTCCCTGTCGTGAGTTCTGCAGAGGGAACAGTGATGTATGTCTAACCAAAGATGAGCATCGGAGGGCAGTGGAAAATCCAAAAGACTATCCACTGGACCGTGACAGCGTAAGCAGTTTAGGAGATCTGTTTTCTTTGTATTCAGTTTATGAAGTTTTGTTGCAGGGCTTGAGTCTTTCTTTGTATTCTTTTGCTTCTTAGATTGAACAATGGGCAACAGAGGGCCCTACTGAGGA
This sequence comes from Opsariichthys bidens, assembly GCA_037194245.1. NCBI lineage: Eukaryota > Metazoa > Chordata > Actinopteri > Cypriniformes > Xenocyprididae > Opsariichthys > Opsariichthys bidens. Next base: position 15,182,261 of record CM074300.1, read on the forward strand.
CAATGCTGTGTGTGTGAGCTGTCAGAACAACAGTGTCGGAGATAAGTGTGAGAGCTGCCTCAGTGGCTACTTCCTGCTGCAAGGAAAGTGTGAGAAGTGAGTGGATCAGAAAATTAGCGTTATCTATATTGTTCTGATATCTAATGTTTGTTTGTTATATTTGTATTCTTTTGAGATGGTATATATGCATGCACTATATAATGTGTATATAATATAATTCTGTATGCTTTGAAAACCTGCATGAATGTTTAGATTTAAAGAGTTAGTTCATCCAAAAATAATTTTAAAAAGTCATTAATTACTCACCCTCATGTCGTTCTACACCCGTAAGAACTTCGGTCATCAGATATTTTTGATGAAATCCGATGGCTCAGTGAGGCCTCTATTGCCAGCAACACTTTTAATGCCCAGAAAGCTACTAAAAACATATTTAACACAGTTCATTTGAGAACAGTGGTTCAACCTTAATATTATGAAGCGACGAGAATAGATTTGGTGCGCCAAAAAAATAAATAACTTTTCAACAGTATCTAGTGATGGCCGATTTCAAACGTTTTAAGAATCTTTTGTTTCGAATCCGTTATTACACAATGAAGCCTCGTTTACTGAAATCAGGTGACTTTGGTGCTCTGAACCACTGATTCTATCCAATCTAATGGTTTGGGATGAACAGGGATAATCGCACAGAACTTGGTTTACCTCTTAAGAACACAACATGCATAATAGTTACTACAGTACTGCAGTTACTATAGTACGCAATAGTAACTTCAGAGCTGCAACATGATGAATGGAAACGAAGGTGGGGTCTCGAGTACAAGATGTGACGCAATGGCCAGATGTCCGTCTAGCACATGTTTACACAGCAGCAGAACTTAACATAAACCACTCAGATAGAGTTTTATGATTTTCCTAAAGCAACTTTCTTACGTGAGCGCGTTCTGGCCTCATACATGCTCATACTAGTAATCTTCATTCGTTGTTTACACACAGCATCATACCGGTAATTTACTGGTAATGTTACAATTTCTCAAACCAGGAAATTCACAGAAATGATTAACGTTATTTTCTGAAAAGGTCCTGTTCTCATAATCTCTTAACGGTATTTTACCAGTAAAGACTCTGTGTGAAAGGAGCTATTATTTAATTTGATTGCCAAAAGTTAGAACATGTTTACAAAGAAATGAAAAAAAGTTCTATAAATATTTATATATTAAATTAATATATATGCCTACGCAGTTGTCTTCCAAGTTAGAGATAAGAAACTGTTTCCATCTCAAGGTTTTTAAGGTCTTTTTGTGAAAAATACGAAATGTCTGATCCAGTTAAGACTTCTTTTCTATTGTTTGCTTGTAGATGTCAGTGTAATGGCCATGCAGACACCTGTAATGAACATGATGGCACTGGCTGTCCCTGCCAGAACAATACCGAAACTTCGTCCTGTCTGAGCAGCCCACAGAATGACCGCAAAGAGTGTTACAGACAGCAGGTATTAGATCATTCATTCCAAGCAATGACATTTTACTCTGTATTTCACAAATAAGACCTTGCATGAATTAACCTTATTTGTGCTTGTAGTGCGCTAAGTGCAAAGATTCATTCAACGGCAATCCAGTGAATGGGCGGCAGTGCTACCGGCAGTTCAACGTGGACAGTGAATGCTGCTTCGATCCCACATCACAGGTTAATTGCTTCCATGAGCCCAACATCCGCAATCTGCTTAGGGGCCGCACAGTGTTCTTTTCAGCCCAGCCAAAGTTCACTAATGTGGACATTCGCGTCACCATCGACGTTACGTTTGGAGAGGTCGAGGTCTACGTGTCCAACTCGCATGACACCTTCATTGTGGAGGTAAACCGCCAGACTGGTGTGCATACCATCAAGATTGAGGACGAGGCCACCTCTGCCACTGCTTCACGGGGAGAAAAGGAGGTTCCTCTCGCCCCACCGTCACCCATGAAGGTGTTTGCGAACTCATCTGCGGCATTACTTGGCACCCTGCAGTCTACAAAGGCACAAGGTACAGATCGTGAAGTGCGAGAAGAACGAACCGAAGGTCTCATAACCTACATCACCGTGTGGAAGCCACAGACGGTGTTAATTGTACGCGGTGTACGGGACCGCGTGGTCATCACCTTCCCGCACGAAGTGCATTCGCTCAAGTCCAGCCGTTTCTATATCGCGCTACGTGGCGTGGGCACCGACACCCATAACGGAGAGTCTCAAGGCCTCCTCTTTCTACGACAGGACCAGGCCCACATTGACCTCTTCGTCTTTTTCTCTGTCTTCTTCTCTTGTTTCTTCCTCTTCCTGTCCGTCTGCGTGCTGCTCTGGAAAGTCAAGCAGTTCTTAGACTTCCGCCGAGAGCAGCGACGCCACATTCAAGAGATGACCAAAATGGCTTCTCGCCCGTTCGCCAAACTCACCGTCTATCTGGAGCCCGAGGAGCCTCAGCTGGTTTACTTGCCCTCTGCCGGAGGGGGCAGCGCTGTAACCCTGGCCCAGGTCCGGGCAGGCAAGCTTAGTGGCATGGTGATGGGTCAGAGGGGACGACCTGGGGCTCTGTCCTACAAGCACGACCCCGGCACAGGCACTACCATTCACCACCACCACCACCACCATCTTGCTCTGAGTGGAAGCAACAATGGACAGCACCTTCCCCTGCACTACCTGAATGCTCACCACTATGCGCCCAGCTCTACGGCCAACCCGACCTCGCATCACCACCACCATCATCCAGCCTCACATGGCAGCTACCAGCATTTTTGCCGCTCCGATCCCTTCCTGTCTCAGCTCATGGGTTTTTCGTATTCGACCTTCAAAGTCGGACCAATCACTCTGGAGCCCACAGACGACGGGATGGCAGGTGTGGCCACTGTGCTCATACAGCTGCCAGGAGGCATCCTTGCACCCAACCGGGCCTGCTTGGGTTCGGCGCTCGTCACTTTGCGGCAGAATTTGCAGGAGTACTGTGGACATGGTGGAGCAGGAACGCATCCCGGTGCTGGGGGCGGCCGAAAAGGCTTGCTGGGCCACCAGCATCTAACCACCATGGCCATGTGAAGAGAATGTCATGAGATAGGAAATGAGTAGGAGAAAGAGATTGAAAAGGAAAAAAACTATCAAGGGAGTTTTCATGAGCAAGAACCGGAAGGACAAAGGAAGTTGCAGAGATGTTAAAGGAACAGTTCAACCCAAAAATGAAAATTCTCTCAGCATTTGCTCACCCTCAGGCCTTTCCAAACCTGTATGACTTTCTTTGTTCTGTGTAACACAAAAGAAGATATTGTGAAGAACTTTTTTGTCCATGGAATGAAAGTCAAAAAACCCCAAAAAGACAACAAAAGAAAACGACATTAGACCACATTGACTTTCATAATATGGACAAAAAAAGTTCTTCAAAATATCTTTTTTTTGTTTCACAGAATAAAGAAAGTCATGCAGGTTTGGAAATGACATGATGGTGATTAAATGACCATTTTCATTTTAAAGGGTTAGTTTCAAAAATGAAAATGTACTCCCCCTCAAGTAGTTCTAAACCTGTATGAATTTCTTTGTTCTGCTGAACGATTCTTTGGAAGAATGTCAGCAACCAAACAAAATCTCGTCCCCCATTTACTACCATAGTATTTTTCCTACTATGGTATTAAACGGGGGGGGGGGGGGGGGGGGGGGTCTGTTTGGTTTCCAACGTTCTTCCAGATATCTGAATGAAGAAATTCATACAGGTTTGGAACTACTTGAGGGGGAGTAAACGATAACAGAATTTTCATTTTTGGGAGAGCTATCCTTTTCATTTTGGTTTGCTTTGTTGGGGTTACAAAGGGATGTATTTATTACAAGAAAGGAAAAAGGTAAATCATAAGAAATGTGATTTGTACATATACTGTAATTAATTATTAAGTGTCGTTTACTTGTTTATCACTCCTAACAATCTCCATATTGACTTAAGGCAACAACCTTTATGCAATGCCCTACTTGTATCATCATGCTTTGTTGCTGCGTCCTTTTTGTCTATATACACTACTGAAATTAGCTGGACAAGACGATGACAACGGCATCACATATCAACCAGTGAAAAAGTTGTCTTTGCAGCTGAACCAATGTGCTTTATATTTTTTCACGTGACAATCTGAACTGCCATCCGAATCAAGAGACGGTGCAACATGTCCGCTTGAATGTGCAAAACTTTGATTGTCTGCAAAAAATGTGGACAGATGTTGTAAAAAAAATGTAGTTGTAATGCTTTTGTTACTGGTATTTTGTCATGGCTGTGATTGGTTGATGCTTCCTGTAATATAGCAGATTTGAATCTAGTCAATAGGTCTGTTTCATGGTGAGCCATTGGCTTATTTTTATACATATTCATCCAGACTGAAGATGCATTTCAGACTGTCAAGCGACAGCTTATGGTTACATGTCCTTTTTGTTTGCATTGATGACATGCCTTTACTCACTTTGCCTTGACCAGACATTAACATAACTGCGTGACTGAATCCTCACACTCTTTTTGTATTAAATGTAGGATTGAATTTAGGTCATTAAGCTTTAGTGCTGCAATTGTGAGTATATATATAATATATATATGAAGGAATAAGCTGATTCACAAGGGCCCATGCAGACAAGTAAAAGATTTTCACGTTGTTTAGGGCATGAAGGATGCTTTTTTTTTGTTCCCTACTTACACTACAGTTTCTCCAACTGTTGAATATTTCATTCATGTTACTTAATTTTTTTTAGGACAATGGACTAAACCTATATCCTGTAAAAACTGTGTCCTGATGATCAGTTCAATGTATCGCCCAATCTGGGTTGCGGCAGCATTCTAATGGGTCATGTTTATCCTGATGTATGAGATCTGTTGAACAAAAAGTGCAATGGAAATTTTAAACATTAAAATATAGTATGCTCCTGGTGAGACACTAAGGTAATAAAACAAGGAGAAGAAAACACTGAAAACATTACAGTTAGTTCTTTACCTGTATGGTGGTTTAAAGTGTTTGTTACAGTATTCCCAATTATATGGAGTCACTGGTGTTTTGCTTATTTGTTTTTGGAGGATGGACTGTTATTTTCTGAGCGCAATCTGACTGATATTTATGTAGGTTGATGTATAAAGTTACATTTCTCTCTTCTTTCTTTTCTTTTTCTTTTTTTTTTTGCGAACTGAAGAGTCCTGGTGAATTATAAGATACTATGAAAAGTGTTCATTTGACATAACGATTATTTAATGTAAATAATAGAAGCATAACAGGAGAAGCCATATGTTTATCTCGGATACCGCACAAGGGATAAAGCAATTTTTAGCTAACATTTGGTTATTTTGCTGAGTTAAACCAGTTTTGAATATGGTAAAGAAAGCTTTGTGTTCTGTTCAGACATTTTTAAATGCTTTTACAGTTTTTACTGTGGTTCATGCACATGCCTTTCATGCTTAACAGCAGTTTGTCCATAATAAAATATCATCCATTAATGGTTACCAGGTTTGTTGTTTGTTTGTTGTTTAACTTTCTTATAAAAATGACCCTTTGCTGTATGGAAGCTAAACCAGTAACTGCACATTTGATTACACAGTGATCTTTCATGTGATGGGTTGATTTGGTTCTATTATGATTAGAATAATAATCAAGATGAAATAAATATCAGATTTAATTATTAAGATGAACGATAAAGGATTTTTTGCATTTATGTCAAATTTACATAATTATAATATATTTGTTTAAAATGATTTAATTGGGAACAAGTCTTTTAAATGTTATGTCCAATGTTTATTATTATTATTATTATTATTATTATTATTATTAATAAAACTAAAGAGAGTATAAATACAAAGCTAGCGTTCAAGAACTTTTATTTTGAAAGCCGCTACAGCGTTAAACGTTACCTTATTTTGAAATGGATTATCGTTGCTGGCTTTACATAGTATGAATAACCAGTATCGTTTTAACGCATTTCGGACCTGGACTGCTTTAGGTCCCTGATAACTAAACTTCCCCTAGTGTAATTAGACGTGTTGGTGTCATTTTTGGGGTGGATGTACAAACGCCTGTTTGAGCTGTAGGATGCTGTACACTGAAAGCTGTCATAGTCCACTGGACAATCAACACAATCTTCAGTCCAGTCGGATTTTCATTGCCGTCTAAATGCAACCGATTAACTAAAGGTTTAGTATTTGCGGTAAGAAGATTTTGTGCTTTACTTTAGTCATCACGACCCTCCCGTTTACGTCTGCATGTGTGCAACCAGCTAAAACTGTCACATTAGCTACATGAACCTTCATAATTAAACATGCCATGCCAGCCAAAGGTGGTTTCCTGGTTTTAGTTGGTGTCCCAAGTGTCCTCAAGCAGTTTTCTTGGCTTATTTAGAGCAGTTTTGAACACCTTTCAGCTGGTCTGACTGAGAGACCAGCTTAACACCTGCTTGGCCATGGTGGGAAACCAGCCAGACCAGTTTCTACAGACTGTTTTGCCACCTTTAACCAGATACCATGTTCCAAAACATAGATTTTCCAGCTAAATTTTTGTTTAAATCCAGATGCGTTACTTTCTACTGGAATTTGAGATTGGAGAACTGAAACATCAACCTGTTAGTTTAGGTGATGATTAGAAAGAAGAAAATATGATTTAATAATAATAATGATAATATCATAGTATTAATGCTGTTCCAGGAATGTCTTGCAAATAAAACTATAAACTATATTATTGTCCTTCCCAAATATTTCTGTAGGTTGTGCACAAGAAGATGAAAGCTAGCGTGTTAAAGAAAAAAAAGAAAATAACCAAACAGCTGCTAAATGTCGATAAAGAGCCATTGCCATCAAATAGTGATGGCATCACAATCGACACGGATAAAACCAAAACATCTAATAACACTCAGGACTGCGCTGTGGACGCCTATCCCGAGGTCACAGAACAAGAAGAACTGGAGGCTTTGGGAGTCCTAACTGTGTCTTCTGAACAACAACAGAAGCAACAGCCTCATCCTCCTGCTTTCAGAGCATTTGTTCCAAAGACAGAACCAGACTGTGTCCCCTTAAACCCAGCCAGTTTTCAGATCAAAACTGAGCCTGCCATTTATGAAGTGCTGCAGAGAGAGCCTGCCTTGATTGTGAAGGAGGAAGTGAAGCTTGAGACAGCAGATGAAAACTCTGTGGGTGTTTCTGGCCTGGAGAAAAACACAGGTAATTGATTTATTTAATATGCACTTATAAATTGCTCCCCGGGCGCTGTCGCAATAGCTGCCCACTGCTCCGGGTGTGTGTTCACTACTCACCACTGTGTGTGTCCACTTGGGATGGGTTAAATGCAGAGCACCAATTTCGAGTATGGGTCACCATACTTGACAACACGTCATGAATTTCACTTTCACTTTTAATTTAAGTGAAGTGTAGAGACGCGAAGGCCAAGTATGGTTACCCATAGGCGGAATTTGTCCTCTGCATTTAACCCGTCCAAGTTAGTGCACACACATTAGGAGCAGTGAGTAGTGAACACACACTGACCGGAGCAGTGGGCAGCCATTCGTTGCGGCACTCGGGGAGTGATTGGGGGGTTGCTGTTCATTCTCTACCCCACCTTCATTTTCCTACCAGTATCGAGAATCGAATCTGCAACCTTCGGGCTACTAGTCTGACTATCTGACCTAAATTACATATGTACATATCAAAATTTGGACAATTACTGTAGTTTTGAATTTTGAGTTTTTGAGTTTAGAGTTTTATTTTTGTCCTTTTATTTTAGTTTAGTTTGGCTGTTTAATTTCGTTCAGCGTTTTAGAGCTTACCTAGTTTTTTATTTTAATAGTAATTATATAATATGGTAAATAATGTAATTTAAATAGTATTATCTGGTTGCGTATTCTTGTTTAATGAAGGCAGGTTATACAAATTGCTCATAACAATATATTCTGTATCAAAAACTGATACCTGTAATGTATATTATGTATAATATTTAATTTGTTATTAAGACTTTAAGTAACACTTGATTATTTCTGAAATTTAAACTTCATTTAGAAATTGTTTTAAAATAAATATTAGTTAATAAGAGTTACATGGATGTATATTAATTTGTTTCCAGTTCCTTCAATTTTGCATGTTTTTATTTCAGTTTACATTTTCATTTAGTTTTTGTTAACAATAAAACACTTTCTGCTAGTGGTATATCCCTGTTTAATGAAGGCGGGTTATACAATTTGCCCTATATCAAAAACTGTCATATTTAGTTAATATATAATGAATTTGAACAAGAATTGCATTATAATGAATAAAATAAATGTTACATGTATTTCAAAAGAAAGTGTAAACCAAAATATAAATTTATTTGTGTCTTCTTTTTTTGTGTGTGTGATTTGGAAAATGTATTAAATTTAGTATCAGGTCTTCCAGTTATAAATGTTTTGACTTCATTGACCGTTTATGTTTTTGTCGTTGTTTTCATTACCATTAATAACACTGCCTGTTAATTGACTTGATATCATATCCTAAACCAAAGAAGACTTGACATTTGCCGTTATATCACGTTACATTTCTCTATCCTTTTCTCTTCACAGCTTCTTCCTCCCTGGTTTTTCCTTGCCCCCATTGCTCTGTGACTTTCACTGAGTTTACGTACCTGGACAAACACCTCAAATGGTGCCATCAAAGTGAATATCTGGCATGGGTAAAAAACCACAAAGTCTTCAACTGCTCTAAAATATCCTCTGGGATGCTCAGCTGCTCGATGTGTCACTATTGGTTCTTCTCTCAGAGGGAGTTGGAGACCCACATGCGCAAGTCCCACCTTCCCACGCCCAAACCCACCCGGAAGCGCTACACCTGCCCGCAGTGTGATCGCAGCTTCGATTACATCGGTAACCTGCAAAACCATTGCCGCAGATGCCACGGCTTAGCCACGGTATGTAAAGATGGACATATCAGCTGTGCCGCGTGCGGAAAAAGCTTTGCCGGAGTCTGGGGTCTCGGACCGCATCGCTGCTACGAGGACGAGAAGAAACCCATAGTGGGTGTCGATGAACCCATTTGCACGGACCGTGGCTACTTGTGCCGAGATTGTGGCAAGAACTGCTCTACGCTTCAGTGTCTGACGATACACAAACGCACTCACACGGGCGAGAAGCCGTTCGTCTGCGAAGACTGCGGCCGTAGGTTTCATGACATGGGGAGTCTGCGAAAGCACAAAGTCATCCATACGGGATCCGGCCTTACAAATGCCCCGAGTGCGATAAAGAGTTCGCCAGGATGGCCCACCTTAGATGCCATCTGCGAACCCACACTGGGGAAAGGCCGTACCAGTGCCCCCAGTGCGGCATGAGATTCAGCCACCTGTCGACGCTTCGCATCCACCAAGAAGTTCACTCTAAAGAAAAAACATTTCCGTGCCCCGATTGCGGCAAAACATTCTCTGCTCTGAGGTACGTGAAGGTCCACCAGAGAGCGCACAACTCCGAGCGAATGCTGCAGTGCAGAGAGTGCACAAAGACATTTTCACGGGAGGACGTGCTGAAGAAACACCTGCGCATTCACACAGGAGAACGGCCGTACTACTGCAACGTCTGCAGCAAGCGTTTCGTCCGTATCCAGCACCTGAAAAACCACATGCGCACGCATACCGGCGAGAAACCGTACCGCTGCGAGCAGTGCGGCTCCAGCTACGCCCAGTCTGGCGATTTGACCAAACACATCAGGAGACACACGGGGGAAAAACCCTACGCCTGTTCTGACTGCGACCGCCGTTTCAACAACTCGGGCGACCTGAGCAAGCACAGGCGCAGTCACACGGGCCACAGACCCTACGAGTGTACGGAGTGCGGGAAAAGTTTTCTTCTGCCCCAGCACCTGAAGTTACACAAACAAACGCACACGGGCGAGAGGCCTTACAGCTGCCCGCGGTGTCTCCGCACCTTCACACGCTCGCACCATCTTTCTCAACACATGGAAAAGCACATTTGAGGATAAGGGTTCTGCGCCACAGTTTTTTGATGAATTGGAAAGTAGTTTACTTCTTAAAAAGTCTTCCTTTCTGGACTGCCCTTCAAGGTTTAGCATATAATTATTTTGCATGCTCGGCTCCATTGGAGACATTAAACGAATAGAATTAATGCCTTCAAATTATTTTTCTTAGTTTGGGTATTAAATCTGGAGAAAAACAAAATGAAACAGACAAACAGTGCTTTGACTTTAATGCATCTATTTAAAGGTGCAGTAGCGGTGCAGATTAAATCGTAAAATAATTTAAAGATAAACTATGAGCTTTATGATGGAAGCATTTAATAGCTGCATCTATAAATTGAGGTCAAAATTTCTCTTTTTGCTCAACGCTCAAGGCATCTGAAATATGATTAAAAGATGAATGAGGGAAAGGTATGGAATGTTTTATTTCTGTTTTCTACACGTTTTGCCAAAAGCAGTTTTTGTGACTTGATGCACTTTTGCGTCATATTCATCTTTCAATATTTTCAGATGCCTTGTATACTGCAAAAAAGGCAATTTTTTCTTTACTACCCTAATGCTTTATGGAGGGCACTGTATATCTACCTTTGTGTGTTGAATTTTCATCAAGAAAATACTGTAATGGGTTGGTTATTTTACAGTTTATGTTGTAGCTGATTCTAAAATCCTTCCATTTAGTGTTACTGTTCAATGCCAAAGTATTTTGAGGGTAAGATCATTTAATTATTATTGTGGCTTGTTATGATGAAAGTAATTGTAAATGTATGCATTGAAGCACTGATAACTGATAGCAAATCAGTAAGATTTAAGTTCATAATTTTTCAGTCGATTTCGAAATATATGACTTGTGCTCACTAAAACTTTACGCAGTGGTTTCGTCATTGTATTAGCTTGATCTGTGCATCTGGAACTGTATTCTTCTTATCTTCAATAAACGGTAAAATACAATATGCTAACCGTGGCCATTTTGTCTAAAACATTGTCTTTTTGTCTCTCCTTCTCAGCTTGCGCAGAGACCACCAAAGCGTTGTCGCAGTCTGTGCAAACGCTTAAAGCCAATAGATGGATCACTTGGTCAAAGGGCCCAAACAGGTCTGCTTCAGTCAATGTTGGGGGAATAGCCCTATTATTTTTATGTCTGCGATTACGAGGACAGCAGCGTGACTGGTGCACCGACACAGATAACAAAGATGTATTTAGGGCTAAATAATATTGAGTCTACCTTTGTTTAAAGCTGGAATCAATACTTCTTAAAGCATGTCCATTTTTCATTTAGCAAGCCTCTTGTCTGAGAGGAGGGTCAGGGAGATGTATGGAAGCGAGCGTCTTTTAATTCTCTCTGTTGCTGTATTATAATAATAATTGTCAGAACAAGCACGACTCCTAAAGATCGGGTGATGGGGAGGTGAGCCACGCACAAAATTAATAGATTTTGAAAATTGAGACAGATTATGTGACATGTCCCACCCCCCACTTGATTTTTTTGTCTTTCAGGGTACAGACAGAAATGACCATTGGAAACAGAGTATCACGGGTCAGATTTTGCCGTTTTTGAATACACTCTCTAAATGCAGCGTTTGTATTTTACTGGCTATTTCGTTCACTCTATAGAAACTGTACATTTGTTATAAATTGCAACAAATATTTCGATTTGGTAGCAGTTCCTCTTATGGGGCACCAGGGGGAAACAGATATCTGTCGATGTGTGCTTTTGGGAATTAGGATGTGCTTTGGTGCCATCTGTCTCTGTCCTGTGCTTCTCACTCTCACAGTGAGACAGCCTGCAGGGTTCCTCCACACAAACAAGCGAAAAAGCAGAACGGCTTCTAATGCGTAACATGTAATCCTGTTTGTGCTACTCTCTCATCTCCGTGTCAAATTATGATTATAAAATCAAACTTTTTCCACACAGAACGCATTTGTGCGTTCCGCTACGCTGCTTCTCCATAGTTTTTCTAGTGAACATGCGCTTGACGGACCTCTTTGACTGTTGCGATTTTTCGAGACGGGGTAGCTGCATGTCTGAGTAATGAGTGTGCCGAACGGTGAATTGCTATAAAAGAAACTAACCTCTAAAGCTACCCCACACACTAACAGGCAGCTTTTGCAACCAGTTGGAAAGACCTTTCGTCATATCCGTTACTCCAACCGGCAGAAAACCACGGCTGCGTCCAAAAGCTTAGAAATGCCACCTTCGAAGGATACATTCAAAGGTAGGAAGGCATCGAGACACGTCCGAATCCAATGTTAGCTTGACTTCCTGTCTCATGAGATGCCTTCATCTGATCGATATTTGAAGGCAGCATAGATGTATCCTTCGCTGCCTTTGATATCCCACCATCCTGTGTATTTCATTCTGTGACAATTGTGCAAAAAAACAAAGATGGCGTCTGAAAGTTGTGGTTGGTGGTCAGTTTGTCAAAAGTCTTCCACTTTTGATGAAATTTCAGGTGAGAAGTTACTGTTGTGGTGGCTAAATCTTCGCTTTGAAGCTCTCTCCATTTAGTTGTAGGTCATTAAAACTTGTTAGTGTTCTACGCATACCTTTTAAAAGAGACCAAAACCATGCGTATACTCCAAATGGTTGAAGAACATGTAATTTACTTTGGGGATGGCTTTTTTTAGGCAAATTTAACAGGAATGCTAAGGGGTTAGAAATCAGTTTTGTGAGGTGTCATCATGTGCAAACGTTGCCAGCTAAGTCTTTGCCTGATAAACCGAGGCAATGTTTTAGACGCAGCCCACAACTTCTCCTTTTTTTTGTCGCGCTGTGTCTCTTTGTGTGAATGGCCCCTTAAAGTCACCATGAAATCAAAATACACAATTCTATTTTTTTGGTTTTTTTATAGAATATTTAAGGTTTTTTTTATTATTATAAATTATTTTTATTCATGCTCATCATTATTATTTAAAAAAAAAAATTAATGCTCCCTCATAATCTTTAAAGAAAAAAACATCCCCCTCCCTTTTGCAACTTCTCTTCTCTTGATGACTTGTTTACTGCCGTGAGGGCGGGACAACCTGTCACTCACACGAGATCACAGCAATAGCACATGACAACGATCCAATCAATTCTCGATGGACAAAACCATGTCCCGCTTTACAGTTTTTTTCAGATATACGTTACAATAGGAATGAAAATACTATTGCAGCTTCTGTTTCATGCCAACTTTAAGGCTGGAATTTTTAAATTGTGAACAGATTTTAAAACATAAACACTTGCCGACTTTGTAAATGGTTACAGAAAAACTGAACATCATACACTAAATGACTGAGGTTAAAGACAACCAGACTTTTGTGTCGTTCCATACACAAAAAAACTCACAAGTTTTGTCGCAAGGAGACACTCAGCTCAATGTATCAAACATGTTTGAGATTCTCCAGCTGGAAGTAGTCCGTAGCTAAAAAGTATGTGCTCATCATACACCACGCGATTTTCCTCGTGCTGATTTCTGGAAACTAGACAAATCAGGGTGAAAATCTGTGCAAAAGTCACTTAGCGTATTCCAGCCTTTAGTTCGCTACATTCTATGCTAACAAATTGACTTATATTTTCTGTGATCATAGTTTGATCTTTAACCTCTGGTGTGACCTATGTTCTTTTGTAAAATGCTCCATCAGCGTTCAGTGCTGAAACTCTAATACCCTTATTTACAGGCTGTTTTCTGACTGACCATCTCTAGAATACTCTAAAATTGAATTACTTCAATGTTGAATTAAATAAGGGCCCTCTTGCACATTTTTTTTCCCATCTCCAATTTTTTATATGTAATTCCAACAATCCAATTTTCTCCATATTTTCTCTCAATACTCTTGTCAATTTGCTGAAGGAACACATTGTTGGCTTTGGTGTGCCGGTGTCACAGTGTCGTCTCGCTGCAGTGGTTTTGGCGCTTGTTGGCCTCAGAGGTCAGTGTGTGGGAAGAGCCGCCGGCTTTCGGGGTCTTGAGGGGGCTTTAGGGCGGCTGCGTCTGTGTCCCATTGGGCTCAGCCAAGCCCAAATCCACTTCTCTCATTCATGAAAGGGTTACAACAGAGGTCAAATCACCACTTTCCACTCCCTGCGAATAACACAAGCCGTGCGTGAGGGACGGTTTACGTAGGCGTAGATGAAACTGTGTATTTTAGGTGGGGTTTTTTTTTTTTGGGGTCATGGTACTTTCTTGGCACGTATTAAGTGCACAAAATGTGCCTGAAAGCTCAGGCGCACAAAAGACTGAGAAATGACGCTGTGAGTTTTGCTAAGGGGAGGCTGGTTAGCGCAGAAAACGAGTAAGGTCAGTGCTGTCAAACTCAAAATGAGGAGCTTCTCATTTTCGATTAGCGTCACTGTGCACATCTTTTAATCTGTTGTGTGGCTCCTAGCACTAGCTCTCCTTGTATCCCCAAATCTACAATCCACAACTGCTCCATTCTTCTCCTCCTCACTTCTTCTCCCCAGTCCACCCTCTTGTCCTAACCTTTGGCTCTGGGTGTCTGTTTAGCACAGGGATAGAGATGTGGAGGGTGAGGGAGACTGACAGTGTGCGCTCCCCTACTCAGTAAATATGAACTGCGCCCAACAGACAGCCTCATTTATCACAAGGGAAAGAGCGCGGGAGGGAAGGAGAGAGAGTGGGAAAAGGGATAACCGGCTGGGACGATGTGGCCTCAGCGAGCACGAAGAGAGCGCGGGGATGAGAGACATGAGAGTAAGGAGGGGAAGACAAGAATAACACAACGACTCGAGCAAGTGCGGGAGGAGAAAGAAGACAAGCAGACGTGATGTTTAGAGGAGTCAAATAGTGGGATCAAAAGAATGTAGTTAGAAGAGAGGAGGTGTGGAGAAAAGATGCTGGCCTTCTGAAATGCTGTGAGTGAAGAAGAAAGAGCAGAGACCTGACAGTGTGACCAAATGTTTGTGATAATTCTGTAGGTCTGAGCAGATCATAAGAGAATAGGGCAGAGTAAATGTATAAATGAGACAGAAAGGTGTGCTTGGGGTCGGTGTGTAATGAATAAATCTCATTTTGATCTGCAGTGAATGAACTTATTAACGGATCACAACCTGTAATCTGGCTGTGGGTGTGGATCTTGACAACTCTGCTCCAGATGATAAGGCTTTAATCCTCAGTGTTGAACACAGGTACTGACCACAGAGACCAAAGGTGACTGAGCTTAAGATGCTGACTTCAGAGTCATTATCGCCTGTGCTCTGTCAGACACTACCACTGGCTTCCACCCGCCATTCCAATTAAAGCACTAAAGGTAAAAGTACGCAGTACTAATAAATCAATCTCATGTCATTTTCAAGTCATTACTACATGCATTATCTGTCTATGTATGTATCTATCTATGCATTTATCTATGTATCTATCTATCTGTCTCTGTCTCTCTGTCTATCTATCTATCTATCTATCTATCTATCTATCTATCTATCTGTCTGTCTGTCTCTGTATATCTATTTCTCTATCTATCTATCTATCTATCTATCTATCTATCTATCTATCTATCTATCTATCTATCTATCTATCTATCTATCTATCTATCTGTCTCTGTCTCTCTGTCTATCTATCTATCTATCTATCTATCTATCTATCTGTCTGTCTGTCTCTGTATATCTATTTCTCTATCTATCTATCTATCTATCTATCTATCTATCTATCTATCTATCTATCTATCTATCTATCTATCTATCTATCTATCTATCTATCCATCTATCTATCTATCTATCTGTCTCTGTCTCTCTGTCTATCTGTCTCTCTGTCTATCTATCTATCTTCTGACCATATCTATCTATCTATCTATCTATCTATCTATCTATCTATCTATCTATCTATCTATCTATCTATCTATCTATCTATCTATCTGTCTGTCTGTCTCTGTATATCTATTTCTCTATCTATCTATCTATCTATCTATCTATCTATCTATCTATCTATCTATCTATCTATCTATCTATCTATCTATCTATCTATCTATCTATCTATCTATCTGTCTGTCTGTCTCTGTATATCTATTTCTCTATCTATCTATCTATCTATCTATCTATCTATCTATCTATCTATCTATCTATCTATCTATCTATCTATCTATCTATCTATCTATCTATCTGTCTGTCTGTCTCTGTATATCTATTTCTCTATCTATCTATCTATCTATCTATCTATCTATCTATCTATCTATCTATCTATCTATCTATCTATCTATCTATCCATCTATCTATCTATCTATCTGTCTCTGTCTCTCTGTCTATCTGTCTCTCTGTCTATCTATCTATCTTCTGACCATATCTATCTATCTATCTATCTATCTATCTATCTATCTATCTATCTGTCTCTGTCTATCTATTTCTCTATTTCTCTATTTCTCTATCTATCTATCTATCTATCTATCTATCTATCTATCTATCTATCTATCTATCTATCTATCTATCTATCTATCTGTCTCTGTATATCTATTTCTCTATCTATCTATCTATCTATCTATCTATCTATCTATCTATCTATCTATCTGTCTCTCTGTCTATCTGTTTCTCTGTCTATCTATCTGTCTATCTGTCCCTCTGTCTATCTGTTTCTGTCTGTCTATCTATCTATCTATCTATCTATCTATCTATCTATCTGTCTCTGTCTATCTATCTATCTATCTATCTATCTATCTATCTATCTGTCTCTGTCTATCTATCTATCTATCTATCTATCTATCTATCTATCTATCTATCTATCTATCTATCTATCTGTCTCTGTCTATCTATCTATCTATCTATCTATCTATCTATCTATCTATCTATCTATCTATCTATCTATCTATCTACCTACCTATCTACCTACCTGTCTGTCTATCTATCTATCTGTCTATCTATCTGTCTATCTGTCTATCTATCTACTTACTTTACTTAATATTTTAGTATGGTTTATCACCAGCTACTTTATTAATTTCAGCCTAAACCTCATAAATATTTATTTTAGTAATTAACAAACTTCAGATCTGTATTTAAATTTTTGATTTATTATTGGATCAGAGCCTGAACAATATTTAACATTGTTCTGTGATATTCTAAATTTGTAACATATCATTATGGTAATCACAGCCTATATCATGTAGTTAATATCCTTTTCAGGAACACATTTTAAAAGGGTTGGAATACTTGTAATTAAGGGCTCCTGTAATGAACTAGGCCTGAGCAGACTAATATCCCATAATTGGCACTAATAGCTGCTAACTCAAAGCCAATTGTTTGCCAATAAGAACCTTGTACATTGCCCTCTAGTCTTTGTTATGGTCAGTATCTGACCTCTGCATTCCCAAACACTGAAGGACAGATTTTATTCATATGTGCATTTAGCTATTTTTCCCTCCACACTCCAGACTAATTGAAAACACTGAACATGTGTGCAATTCTGCAACGAATACAGAAATAACCATTTTTACTATACTAATAAATTAGATCAGGGAAGTTAAGAAACTACAATTTGGATAAATGTTTCAAAATGAAAATTTGCCAGAAGACTCTGTCCAACAATTTGAATAGCTTCATACAATTATTTTAAAAACATTATTCTGGTTCTTTATTTAAGTTGTTATACCAGTTGTTTATACAACACATACCGGGGGTCTCTGCTCCATCTCTATCCACCAAGGAGTACTTGGTCTGAAAAAAGGTTGAAGACTGTTGACTTAGATGGGATAGGAATGATAGGACTGTAGGGTGTAGTTCTACTGCAGAGTTTCTGTTGACTTATGCCACTGCTTGCTACACATTGTTACGTTACAGTACGAGCTGAAAGGCTTCAAGCAGGTCTATAAATTAAATCAAGGCCGCGATAAGGAAATTGACAGAGAGAGTAGTGCCCCAATGAAAGCAATTGGATGCTCGTAAAAACGATCCCTGGTGGGCCCTCTATATCTCTTTCCTCGCTGCGTCCTCCACTTTTCCTCTTGTCATTCCTTCTTTTCCCTTTTTCTCCTCCAACACCTCACTTAGCTCTTATTCCCTCTACCTTGTTAAATTTCCCAGTGCTGTTCTTTTTGCTGTGTTAATTCCCATCCTATTTTAATACCTACGTCTCTTTCCTTTTCTCCTACTTTCTGTGTTGATTGGCTTCTCTCTTTTTCATGTTTTTTTCTCTTTCTCACTACTTCTCTCACACTCTTTCTCTGTCTGAACCCCCACTCCATGGAGAGACAGGAGAGAGGAAAGATGATGTGTGACAGTTGCTATATTTCGATCTTCTGTCAGTGAGATTAATATTGACACAGTGTGTATCTTACCAGAGGCCTGTTGACTGTGTACGTTGTGTATTTATTCATTATTCTGGGTTGGGGCATTTTTCTCAAGAATCAGACAATAACTGATGTGTGGACCTAGATAGAGAGAGTATATTGGTGGCCTGAAACGAGTCGATATGGTCACATCTGGGTTTGTCTTAACCGTCGTCTTTGTCTCCATGGGGTGGCTGCAAAGTCAAACCTTGTTGTAGTTTCATGGGGTTTGAAACGCCTCATGTTTCACTGACAAGCCCTTAGATACGGTCAAAGTTTGTCAGGGAAGATGTACCAGATAATTCAGCATTTTGGCTACTTTGTGTGTTTAAATGATCCAGCTGTGAAGGGATTTGGTGGAAGGATCAACTGATCAATTGTTTCAGCATAATTATGTTGAATGTACTTGGGCTTTTGAAGAAATCTTGCCCAAGTGTCCCGTACATTTGATTTCAAAGAAAGTAGTGTTTCTGACATTTTGAATATTATGCTATAATTCCTACCTATTTTTATTCAATTTAATTTCACCAATTGGTCTGTAAGAGTTCCAAGAAATAATTGTTTTAGGAGATAAACAAATAGAAATAAAAGGGGAAAAGAAATAGTACCAGAAGTGCAAGAGCCCAAGGGGGGAAACAGTTGTCGCTGGGGACTTTTATTGACTTTCCCCCCCCCTCTTGAATCGCACGTGACTGGAGCACGCGCGGGGGCCAACAGATAAATTCACAGAGAGGGGCTGAGGAAGAGAGAGAAATGGGAAAATAAATTACTCTGGAAAGATATGACGATGGGCTACATGCGGCTTTAAATCTAAAAGGGAATTCGCGACACACTCGACCAATTTGTCACTGCGCTTTTTACCCTCCTCTCCATTTCTTTTGGCTAGTTTTTCTTTATTATTTTTCCATGTCTTCAAAACACGTGTGTGTTTTTTCCTCTCTTTTATCTGTGTTATCCACTAATGAATAATTATTGGCTATTTAAAGTAACCTACATGTTCTATTTAAAATAACTCGTTTAATATAGGCTACTTTTTTTTATAGAGTAGAAATAACGCGTACGTCGCGTTTGACTGAGGTAACCATAGCAACCGTTTACAGCTGAAATATTTTGCATGATGAAAAATACCTAATCATTATTTTACCTAATCCATTTGCATAACAAACTTTTCTATAAACATTCCTTTAACAAAGTCGACCTATAATTCGCACGCGTTGTTGAGTATTGCGAATGCGTTCCAATTTAAAACTTTGTTTGATATGCCCGTTTACAGTTTCTGGAAAGATATACATCACCCCGTTCCAATTGTCGTTCCCTCGATCTCGGATTATGTGTAATACACCGTCATGCCCCACCCCCTATAATATCTATAACAGCCAAAGGAGAGAGGGAAATGAGATGCAACAAGGGAAAAAGAATGAGATGGACTAAAGTGAAGGATAGCTGGAAAAGGGGGAGAGAAAGAATGGAAAAGAGAAAAGAAAGAAAACGCGGTCTTAAAGTATACCCCCCTCTTTTATTTAATTTAGACGCCAGGCGAAAATCGATCCTGCCATTCGATACGCAATCCGAATCAAGGCGAATTAAGCGGGCGGAAATTAACTCTGAAAATATTTTTGATGGAGTGGCTTGTAGTCTCTCGGCCAAATGGACTGCAAAGTGGAACAAATGACAGGGGCCTAGTGGTGGAGACAGCGGCGCTCCATCTTCCATTAGGGCGTAATGGGATAGGTCCAGCCCCCTAGCTCGACTCGGCTGCATTAATCAAAACAGCCTCTATATGAAGATTTATGGTTCTCCCAGCGCCGCCGCTTCACTTCAGCGCCGCTGAAGCCGGAGCCAGTTCTTGTGTGTTTCTCTCTCTCTCGCTCGCTCGCTCCCTCTCTCTCTCTCCCTGTCGCTCTGTTTTACGTTGTGTGTTGGTGTTAGAGAAACCTTCTCCCTCCTTATCTCCTCCTTTTTTGTTAGACCTACTAGTGTACTTAAACAGAAATGCGTTTCTCGCCTCGGTAATCGTATCGTGTCATCATCTGCGCGAGTATGCGCCGTGGAGGCCGTCCTCGTCCTTTCACAATGACGTGGGTCAAAAATTCACAATTCTAGTCCACGTTTCTACAACATTTTGTCATATATTAAGTCCTTTTTCATATAGGCGGACTTAAACTAAAACAAGTCTCCTAAAATTCCAACCACAACGTAATTATTATGAATTATTGCTTTGAGTGGAGTCATTCTGTATCGTAAAATATTCTTCAAAAGTTCTCCGAAGGTTCAGCAAAGAACCATTTTCTGTAAAGGGTTCTTGAGTTCTTTCATGTTAAAGTTCTTCATGGTACATTTGTAGGTTCTAGTGATCAGTCTGTTGGTTTGGGGGTTATTTAAAGAAGGCTATACTTGCACAGCTGGTTAAAAATCTAGAGAGAAACATTTTTTGAGGAACTTCTCCAGGCATTGGGGAGTAAAGCACGTTTTGTTTCTACAGCAGGAACCTTTATTTCCAATAGAGCACTTGTCAGAGAGAGTAGTGCACAGACTTTTGACCAATAGGGAAAGACTTTGATCTAGTAATTTTTTTAAATTACATAGTTTTTCACTTTTTGCTTCCCCACCCTTTTAGTCCAAAGACCCGTCTCGATGGTTTATTTCTTTCGTTGTGATCCAATCTCTTCCCTCTGCTGTTCTCTAACATCTCTTTCTCATTCCACCCCTTCCAGCCCAAACTCCCATATACTCCAGAGCCAAATGCATGTGGAGACATCTCTATATCCCCCATCTATCTCTCCTTTCCTCCTGCCCTGCCTCCTTTCCATTTCTTTGCTTTGCTTTCTTTTCCTGTGCACAGAGGGGAAGCCGGCTGCCAGTTTTAGTCTGCCGAAGGGTTTATTCAAATTAGAAACGCTTCAATCTCCTTATCCTCTCTTCTCTCTCTCTCTCTCTCTTTCTCATGGAAACACTCACTCTCTCACCTGCTCTCCGTGGCTCCCGTCATCCCTCAGAAGTCTCCAGAGCCCTGCTAGTTTAGGGGGACAATGTTTGTGGAGAACTGGGAGATGAGGGGAAAGAAAGGTTAGGAGGAAATCAGGGAGGGAGCAGCACGGAGGGCGCTCAGATTTGTCTGGAGGGACCTGTTAGCCCTTTGGTTTCTTGTCTCTCTCATGTTTGCGACTGATTTAGAAGCCGTTATGAGTGTTTACATATTTCCCTTCATCCCTTTTTTGTCTGATTTTTGAAGTTTAGTTCTTTCCCTTGTCTTGCCTCTATTTCCCATATCTCCCACTGTTGTATCCATCTTTATGCTCTTTTTTTTGTTGTTTCTTTTTGGCTGTCAGTCAAGATGATGGTTCTCAGAGGTGAGTCAACCCTGATAATCATCACTGTAAATTGTTATACATTTTTTGCTTGGTTTTCTTCTCTTCGCTCTTTTCATCCTTCATACATCTCTTCTTTTGGGCATAGAAATGTTTCAGTGGGGTCATATTGTGGGCATCATACTTCTAAAACACTTTTTAGACCCACTTTTAAAAAAAAGTGTTCCACAGAAGAAAGAATAGTCATACAGGTTTGGAAAGCGCAAGTGATGACAATTAAACCGAACTTGAACTAAAACATGTTTGGGTTCTTTAACATATACAGACAACCACCATAATAACACAGGCGGTCAAGAGAAAGCCATGTGATGAATCAAAGTTCATCATTAGTAGCTCTTCCACAAACTGTAAACAACATTAGATGTAACAATGTAACTTATAACAAAAAATAATAATAAGCATGATTATTTAAACTAAATACCATCAAATAAATGTCACACAGAGAATTCTGGGAATGTCAATCATTTTGTCATTGTAAATTATCCACATTATTTTTAACATAAGAGAGGCCATTTGTAAATTCAATGTGTCTGGCTCACAGTTATCTTTACTTGTGCAGAAACAATCCGCTATGCTGCTTAATATTGCAAACTGGTATTTCTTATTGTGTTATTTTAATGTATTGTTGTAGCACAAATAGTTTAGTGTTTACTGCACTTTGTTTTTCTTCTAGTTATTTTAATACAACGGCTTATGAATCGGAAGTCTCGCATTTTCACAGAAAATAGCTTACTTCTGCGTTGCAAAATAAGGTGGGTAAGATGACTTATTCCTTTTGCTGCCAAAAACTGTTTAAAACAGTATTTTACTGTACAAATTACATGAAGTGTCTTGATAGATTTATTACAGTTTTTCACTGTATATACTAAGGGAGCTTATTCTGTTAACCAATTAACAGTTTTTCCATAGCATTTTTTACAGTCTTTTACTGTTAAAATTACAACAATTTTTACAGTGTTGCAATCAATGGATGCCCACTTTTGCATAGTTTGTATTATGTTATTATGTTACTAATATTCTATGTGTGATGTTTTAGCCAGTGAGGGGTCTGAAAAATCGCATGCCTGCTTAAGGAAAGTATACACAAACAAAGCAAAATCTGATTAAATGGAAGGAATTAACATACTTATTAACAAGGCTAATTCAACTCTGGAAATTGGACATGCGGCTTTGATTCCATTATATGACCAGTGGGAATGAATATTTTTGTTATTCAAAGGGGTTAAAATAACTGAAACATTAACCCCATTCAAGTCATTATACAAATGAGCCAGGGGGCCTCAGCTGTCCTGTTTGTCATATTGAGACATGATATCACATTAGTACACACAGAGTAAGTGCTTCTAATCATCCAAGTGCGTTTGCATGTATAATTTAACTTTAAATGATAGATTCTGAAGCTGTTTTTTTAAACTACAATTATGTTTGAAAATATTCCTATATGACAATATAAGAAAACGAACAAACAAACCATTATTAGTATTGACATTAAGACCTTGATGCTTCATATAATAGTATGCAGTTGATTATTTTTCAGTATGCAATATGTCATTAGTCATTTATAACTGCTTAACCCCATAAGGATTAGCCTTTGCCAGTCTTTACATAAGAGTTAATTGATAAAACAAGCCCCAGATTCCACCCAGGCACGGAACTTCAAAACTTAGAGCTGGCATTGATTTACCTAGGCATCCTAATCACTCAGAATGGACTTCTGTAGTCATTAAAGCACTTGTGGAAACTTGTAATTGTGATGTACATTGTAATTAAGAAGCATGAGACGATCGCCTTGATCACAATTCAGGTTCAATGACAGTGTGGCCATGTAGTCATAGAGTTTCCTCATTCATTGGCTGCAGGGGTTTATAGCCCACAGAGCAGAAGAAAAAACCTTACATGAAATACTAGGCAATACATTAGTTTCCACATGTTATACAATGATGTTTTATGTGTGATTTATTTGCTAAGAGTTTATTCCTCCACTGGTAAGTCAACAAACTCTTTTCTGCCTTGGTTCTAATCTTTTTCTCCATGTGAAATCAACGCCTTTTGCAGAAATAATTAAATAATTTTCTTAAAGAATTATACGTTGTCTTGAGCTACTTGCTTTTGATTGATGTCTGTTTATGATTCGTTCCGCTTAGAAATTCCTACAACATCGCTTTCCTGATAATATATCAATTTATCAGGAGAGGTTTTATGTTAATTTCCGCCCTCCCCCATACAAATACCCATCATAGTCCCATACCATCTCGAGCCAATTAAGCAAGTGTTAATTAAAATGCTGGAGAGTATGAACGCGAAGAATTGTTATGGAAACGTTGAAGTTAATCATGCTTTCAAATTATTGATAACATCCTGAGAACGGTGATCGATCGGGAAGACATTAAGAGGCGAAATAAAGCAGATATTTGTATGTGTGTGAGAGGAACGCGCGCGAGAGTTTGTCGCTGTATTTTATGCCTTGTGTGTTTTTGTCAGATCTAATTTTCTTACTCTGCCATCCATTTTTTGTAACCTATTAACGGAAAGTTTCTCATTGAGTGCTTACAATCACTTACATATTTTGTCCCTGACCTGCGCCGACTGGAAAAAAAAGTGAACATGACTCTCTCGAGACGGAATCTGCTGCCTGCAACGGGAAAATCACACGCACTAACAGCTATGCAAAGGCCACTCGGTTAAGTCTTTGGAAATTAATATTTCCTCGACCCCTGTAAATGCTCTCATTCAGTCCAGCGTGGGGTAGTTGTGCTTATTCGTTGTGACCCCTTTGTGTGTGTGTGTGTGTGTGTGTACTTGTATGTCCTGTACTTACAGGCCCGCTTCATCATTCAGCCAGCGATAGGAGCAATTCACCCATAAAGTGGCGCTTTCGGCCATAAATAATATTCAAGTCGGTCTATTGTTAAGTGAAAAGTTGACTGGTGTTTGATATTTTTTTCTTTTTTCCTCCTTCTTCTTTTCCACGGCGACCTCGGGTTAGGACTCATACATCACGGGATGACAGCTATAGAAAGGCCCTAAATTAGCAACTAAATCGAATATTGATCAGCTATGTGCGGCCCTTCGCGTCGCGGTTCCTTGCCGTTTCTCCAGTGGAGAGAGTGAAGAGAGGTAGCGGTGGAGGTGTACTGGAGGAGGGGTGAGTCTCTCTGTGTTGTTCCATTCTTGTTTTTGTGTGCGAATTATACAATGATTTCAGGGGGATCAAAACTTACGAGTACAATTTGCTTTCCCAACGGTTTTTATGAATGTTGCATAATGACCTACTTAATTTTTTACGATGCAAAAAGTGGTGATAATGATCCACATAATGCTTAAATTCCGTAGGCCTACGGCTGCTTTGTGTACCTCTTCAGACAAAAGCTACTTCTGTTCACTTGCGTCTTTTTACCACCAGGTGAGAAGAGGCGCTGTAGCTACTTCTAATCTAACTTGGGTGATCTCTGTAATATTTGAAACCCCAGCTATAAGGTAACACATAAAAGTGGGGTTCGGGTCATTACTCGCACCTCCTGTATCGCTGAGGCTACCTGTACTCACTAAATCTTGCTAGTTTCAGCTCCCTTGTACGAACTATACATCATCGTTACTCATATACCATCATTTTATTCAATGTATGCAAAAATAATTATGCACGCCCAGTATCTCAATTAAGAGCAGCTTAATTTGCCTGCAGTTATTAATGACTGAGTGACAGCATGCGTAGCCCATTCTCAGCACTCTATTTCTTTTAGAATGCAAACTTTATATTATCCAATTATCTATGCACCCATGCAGGCAAATCCACTCATCCATTTATCTGTCCGTCCACACATCGACACGGGTCTTCCTTCATCTCCATTTCATGTGAATGCTTCCCTAATATCTATGTTGAATATGAAGTTCTTGCTCAATGAATGCTGATTGGCAGTGTTTGTAAATTATCTTGGTACCCTATTGATGTTCTCGCGCTTGCTGTTAGGAGTGGGAGGTCCGTTAGATAGCGCGCGCTGTTGGACAGCGTTTGATGAAACGATCCAGAGATCTCTCGCGGGAAAGCTCTGTGTCCGGGGCATGGCCGTCCAAACCCAAGACCGCAGTGTAGGTGGTCAAGGTCATGCAGGGTCACTCACATGAGCCCACTTGTGCTCTTTTTACCAAAGGGCCGGATCGTCAGGGTTGCCGAGTCCAGATCAAAGTATTGAGTGTTGGCATCATGGTAGAACAAGCAGAGCACAGAACCGCGAAGAGCTGGAGATTACAACAGTCTAATTGAAATGGATGCTCCTAAAGCTGAGTGCTAAATGAGGCCTCAAATACTTCTGTTGTTCACTCGAGAGATGTGTCCGGGCCACACATTGCCCCGTGCATCATCTCCCACATCAAATATTGACCTTTGACATTAGACGCATTTATTTGAAAATGTGTCGAAATTGGTCACTAATTTTGAATATGTATGTAAATCAGATCAAAGAACAAATGGTTTTCAGTGGCCCTGGTGTAGCCTGGACATTTAAGCACCATGGACAGCGCATCAATTTCGCCTGCACTAAAAAAAAATTCATAGATTTTTAGTCATTTTAGGTAGTCTGGCTTTTAGTTGAACATTTTCTCAGTTTTACATTTTTACATAGTCACCAGAACAGCACTGTATGCTCTTTGCAGAGCACAAGCTGACATTCTACACGCACAAATTATTTTAGAATATTTCTCAAACGACAAACGTGCTACTAGATGCCCTCACCGCTCATCAACGATGTTCTTGGCAAACACTTTTAGAAACTTGCTTGAGGACAATTCCGGCAGCCATCTGTTTCTGGCAGAGCTACGCGCATGGGGCAGGAAGCTGAATTCACAAATTTTTAGAGGGAAAGGTGTTTGTCAGCCAGTAAGGTCGTTACTGTGAATGTGAACCACTTTATTTATTTTCATTCTCGCTCCCACTTTTGAGAGAGAACAGAAGGTAAGAAAAGACATGTTGTTTTCCTGTTCCTTTTTTTCTTTCCTGGCAAAGTGCCGTGATCCTTCCTTTTGCAATTCCGAATCTTAACGCAACACTTTTTCTTATTTTCACTCTTTGAAACAAAATCCGCCTTCTTTTCCTAACATGCCTTTGCACTATTTACTCCGTAATTATCTGGACTGGACATTTACACACCTTTTCTAATTGCTAGTGAAAGTCATTTATGCTAAATCTTTCCATGTGTTAATGCTAAATGACCAAATGACAAGATTTTATGCATTTGTCTAAGGAAAAGTGAATGCATTTTAATCATTCAGTGTAAGTTTGACAGGAAGAAATAATTTAGATAGATAGATCTATCATTTGTCATGCAGACATACCACTTCAACTTATCTCTTAAAACTTTCATGCGCAACTAAAACCAATGCTATCTATCCATCTATCTGTCTATCCATCTATCTATCTATCTATCTATCTATCTATCTATCTATCTATCTATCTATCTATCTATCTATCTATCTATCTATCTATCTATCTATCTATCTATCTATCTATCTATCTATCTATCTATCTATGTTAGTCTTCACAGGTGTTCTAACATACTACTTAAAAGATTTGTATGCAATAGAATAAGTCAATATGTCTGTAATGAGTATTAATGAGCATCTCACTTATTTTTGTTTCTCTTGTCTTGTGGTTCAGGTGGAGATAAAGTTGAGTCAAGTGTGAGGGATCTGGAGGGAGACAAAGACGTTCACACACAGTGGAATTTCAGCGGCGCCTGTCACAAAACAAGAAGTGAATCAGAGAGAATCACTGCAGAGTAAGTAAAGGAAACCAATACCCCATAGGGTGAAGTAATACAAACAGAGAGCCAGATTATAAGGAGGGGATGAAGTGACTGAGAATGAGAGAGAGAGAGAGGGAGAAGGAAGAGATGAATGAAAGGTAATTGCATTAGAAAGAAAAGAAGGCCAGAAGGAAGGAAATGATTAGAGGAAAAGAGACTGATAGCCGATAGAGAGGGAGTGGGAGAGATGGACAGAGAGAGAGAAAGAGGGTGGGGGGGGTGTTCATTTACTCCTTTCATTCAATACACACTGACACTCCCTCAGTGTCAATACAAAGTGTGTGTGTCTCCTCTAAGCACACTATCTAGGTAACTTGTCTCTATTAATATTGTTCCATATATTTGACTGAGTATAGTATAGTATGTTTATCTATGTTTGATTGAGTATATAATGTGTGAAAACTTTTATATCATGCATGCATTTATATTATATATCTAATAAAACGGTGCATATTTCTAAATAACACTATGTATTAGAATCCCCCAAACCATGTTGTAAAAGCCTGTGATGAAAAACTCAAGAAAGACCAATGGTATCTGACCCTCAACAGCCATTTTCCTCTTCAGTATCGTAATCTCACCTCAATCTAGCGTTCGCATTTTAGGCAATTCGTTCATTTTAACAACTGTTTAGTATGAAATAACAGTAATCGCCCAGAATGCTGAATGTGTTTTCTCTTCTGTGTCTCTGCCTCTTCTCGTTCTCCTTTTGTCATTGACCTTTGGACCCTGTCTCTGTCTGCATATTGACTGTTGGACTGCGAGTCACTTGAGCTGGCTGTCAATACTTACCTGGTTTAGACACCCAGAGAGCTGCGGTCATCAAGCAGACACACTGAGAGTGGGGGAAAACAGACACATGCTGGAGTGTGTGAGGAGAATTTTATGTGATTATTTGATCATATTATTAGAATCATTTTTAATCAAAAGATATTAAATGTGAGTTTTAAAAAAGTGGATAACCCACCAAGGTTTTATAATAATATGTGTAATTTCACAGACATATTTGCAGTGACCTTTGCAATGCGTGCCTATACACGTCACTTCTACGGTGCACAGCTCTATCTGCGCCTGTTTTACAGTCCACTCCACCTTCTCCACGCTCTACCTCTCATTCCTTCTCTCCCTCTTTCCTTTTTACTCTTTTCATTTCCTTTAATCTCTCACTCCCTCCTCTTTCTCCCTCCCTGTCACTTTGATTTCCCTATCCACTGGCCTGTGCTCTCTGTGTGCGTGTCTGTAAGTGAGAACAAGAGAGACAGACTGTTCAAATATGTTTGTATTCACAAACGGCTGTTGTTGTTTTTGTGGTCTATACATATGACATAAATTATGCGCAATTAATATGCATAAATTGCAGACTGCATCTCAGTAAATCTGAGTCTGACTGATTTTATGAATTTCTAATTATTTGTTACCACGTAATGTCACATTTATAAACCAGAATCCCGCTTCTCAGTCATTCTTCCTTTCTCTCTTGTTCTCTTTTATATTAATCTGAATTTATTCATTTATACACTGAAAAAGAGCCATGCATGTCTTGCTGAATGTGTGTATTTATATTAGAGTAGACAGTGTCTGCACGGGCCACAGAAATCCTGGGAGCGAGAAGGTCAGAGCATCAGTGTGCGGGTGTTGGGGTGTATATGTATGTGTGTGTGTTTGGATGGGGGGAGAGGCAAAGGGTCCCCCTCTTGTAGACAGTTTGACTGATGACATGCATTAAACAGTTAATCTGTCTGATTGAATGTTTGCTTCCTCCAAATTGAAACATTAAACAACAAGGCGAGAAGCGGGAGGGAGGGAGAGACCAAGGAGGAGAGCGGGATATGGCTTCATCTACTCCCCAAATCATGCAAAGAACAGACTGGAATATATAATATCGTCCTGTGAGTGAGGGAGAGGGAAAGCGAGAGGAAGAGGGAGATTGGAAGGGACAGTGTGTGCGTGTGTGTTGCAGGGAGGGACAGGGAATAAGTGAAGGGGAAAGTGGCTGGACAGGAACAAGCAATGAGAACGAAGGGATGGTGAAAGATGAGAAGGATGATAGTGAAGATGAAGGAAAAGTGGAAGAGGAGGGAATGATAGGAAGAGTGTGTTGTTGTAGCCAGAAAAAAGAAAGAAAAAAAAAACTTGGAAGACTTGACCTTTATAACTTTGCTGTTCATGTAATCTGGAAGTCTGGCTTAATTTTGTTATAACATTTAAATCTGTGAAATGAGGTGTTTGCTTTCTGATGGACCTCTTTAGATGTCAAAACTCAATTAAACAAGCTTACACAAGCTTAAGGGGTGGAGTTACGTTATTGCTACATTATATTACGAGTTACGTCATTGCTACATTACATTAGATGTAATGTATAATGTATAGTTCCATGTTTGTTGCTACTCATTCTTTCTTTTTAACTCCAATTTCTTTTCTTCTATATATCAATTGTATTCATTTGTATATTAAAGAGAGAGAGTCAGAGTGAGAGAGAGAGTGTTGTCAAAGCATTAAAACAGAGAATAGTTCAGAACAACAGAACAATTGAAAATAGGTTTTATATATATATATATATTTATATATATATATATATATATATATATATATATATAGTCACGGTCATGTTGTTTTGAGTTGGGTTTTCTTCTGGTTTTGTTTATTATCCCTTGCTTGTGTTTACTTAAACCCTTAGTTCTTTCTTTTCCTTATTCAGTGTTGTCAATGTGAAGGTGTAGTGTGTGTTTAGAGTTCTGTCCTGTGTATACTCCATGTTTATTAAACAGGATTAAACAAGGAATGGACATTCCTGCAGTATGTGTTTTGCTCTAACTAGAGCGGCGTTCCCTCAAGGACCACACAAGGGATTTCCAGGATCTGGCGTGCCACACTCACACACCTGCTCGCTCTGAGTTTTTTTGCCACAAAGCAGTTCAAGGCTCACCTGCCCATGAAAGGTACCGAATTTGTTAAGTGGATGTTCGAGTAGTTTGGATCCCCCTCACCATTTGCTCAGCGGAGCAGGACAAGACCCTCTACCATGCCCATCATGAATTATGAACCGGAACCCATAGCAGACTCAGAGCCCGCACCCACCACAAAGCCAGAACCCAAGGTAATGCTGAAAGCCATTTTGGTCTAGCTCCACCTCGGGCCTCCAAGCCCTGGACTCCACCTCGGCCTTTCGACCCATTGCCTCCACGCTCCGTTGGCTCCACAATAATCCATCATCCCTCTGACTTCACCGGGCTGCCTTCTACTTCCGGCTCCACCATGGTCAGTCATGACCCTGGTTGTTCCACAGACTTATGGGCCTCTGGTTACACCTCGTCCCTCCACCCCTTCGGCTCCACTGAGTTCCTGCTTCCCTCCGGATCTACCGTTGTCCTCACTTCTTCTGGCTCCACCCTGATCTGCTCAGCCTTGGTCCTGCAAGCCTGTGGTTCTGCCTTCTGTCTGTGGTTTCCTGTGTATTATCGGCTCATCGTCGACCTCTGGAATACCTCCCTCCTCTGTAGCCTAGTTGCTTGTTTTTAGTTTGTTGCCATGGTTTCTAATTGAGTTGCACACCTGGTTCTTGTTCTGTTAATTATCCTTGTGTACACTAATGCCCACAATTGTTTGTGTTCCTTGTTCGGTGTCGTCAATGTGAAGTCGTAGTTTGTATTTAGAGGTTTCTCCTGTTTATACTCAGTGTTCATTAAAGTTTTGCATCATAGAGATGTTGCCACAGTTCTTATGGATTTAGTCTGTCATTATTTCTGTCTCTTCTTCCTAGACTGACTCAATGATTATTACAATTAAATGAATGTTTGGAAATGTGTATATGTGTGTGTGTGTGTGTATATATAAACTGTTTTTATGATTTTCTTGTTTGACCGATATACAAGAGAAGTACAAGAGAATCTGGAATTAAGGTAGGATATGTTTCCCCTTAAACCTTGTGAGGAGTCTAAACGTGACTTTTATATACAGTGTATGAATCTATTACTCTGTAGGCTATGCATTTGGCCAAATAACAGCCTCTTTTTTCCTTTTCCGCCATCACCTGATCTTTTTTTCTTATATTGTATCTGGATAATTGCAGAATGCCACACAAGATGACGGATTGACGACCAGATGAGCCTATGGATGCTCTCACATCAACGAACACGAAAAAGCAGAGCGATCACAACATAAATAGACAGATTGCAGGATGGATGAATTGATAGATCTTTTAGAGAAGGTCAAACTTCTGTGCGCACACTCTCAAACCATCATGAAAAGAAGAGAAATTGATTGCCGCTCACAAAAGGGTTGAAATGACCAAGAAATTATTTTTCTGGGCAATGAACATTGTGCGTGAGTGAGAGAGAGGGAGAGAAAGGAGAAAAAATGCCCAGCCTCTTTGTATGAATTGTCTCAAAAGTAACTATAGTCATCTTCAAGTGTTGCCAGTGTTCTGGTCAAATGGCCACTCTACCAGACCAGACCAAACAAGAGCGTTTTTGAGTTTCGGTACACCTACCTCATCTGAAGTTTGGCCTCGAACGTAGCCTTTATGTTTGGCCCAAAGGAGATGCTCATGATGCCATCATTTCACCTGTCAAAAGTCTGTCAAGGTTGCCTTGGAGACAACTGGCACCCATGGAACCCTCGTGCCCCATGGCACAAGCTTTCGATTGTGGATATCACAGTTCCTCGATTGATGGACGCCTCCAATCCACACTATATTACCCTGCTGGGGTGACAAAGAAGACATCTAACACTCACACCCCTTCCCACAGTGCAAATAAAGACATCTAGGGGGAAAAAATGAATGCTTCTTTAATCATATGACGTCTGTGTGCACCAAGCCGTTCAAACGGCGCGCCACTAATGGACTGCTGATGAATAGACAAAGGGAACAACCATCCAGAGTGAGCAGAACAAATAGGCCTCCAGCACAAATGGAGATATAAGTGAACCCACTCACTCACGTTTGGATATGTAGATTGGGGTTCAGATGATCACACCCACAGACAGAGATGAATATACAGGCTCATGAGCGAATAAACACGTCAAGCCTTATTGTGAGCTCACCGAGAGACCATTACCACAAATCCGCATGCTAATCATAATTAATCACTTACTTATTAAGCGTTAATTGTGCTGCGCAAATGTATCCTCGTCCAGAAATGCCCCACTATTGAAGTTGCTGGGCCTAGACAAGGCAATATTAATTTATTCGTACTTATTAATTTCCCTAATTAAAACAACAAGACCTAGATATATAAGTGTATTCTTTGTGTAATAAATGAGGGTTTCTGAAAAGCAATACCGAGTCAAGCGTGTCGCTGTATAAACCGTAAATCATCTCCTCTGGGGTTGATTCATACTCTTCATCATTTCTGAGCCAAACGAACATATTAAGAAGATTGCACCCAAGTCTATGTAATTATGCACATCCTTAAAAAAATACATGAATTCATTTAGATAAACGGTTTTACTCCTAATAGAACTTGCTGATCTCTTTCCACTAAAGCTTAATCATCTATCTAATAGGATCAGGATGCGGCACTGCTTTGCAGGCCTCTGAAACAAACAATACCACTTTCAGGGAGAGTTTGCCACTCACTGGTCCTGAGAGCAGAAATGGCTTAATTTAGCTCCAAACTGTTGGCATGTTTCAGATATTTTAGTCTATAACTTAATGAGTACCCCTTGTTTTCCCCCTGTCTCGCTCTTCTCTATGCATTTTTATCGGTTTCCTCATTTCTTTTTCTCCATTTCCAAAATGGTCCACCTGAGCGAGCTAAGCGAGGGCGGGGTGCCGTAATAGCGTTAATGCCCAGTAATACGGGCCAGATATTATAATCTAAGCGCTGTCACAACGCGTTAGCCGCCGCAGACTGACGTGTCAATGCTGCCGAACGCAGGTGATATGGCGGGGCAGGAAGCACGGCCCGGTAATCGTCTAACACAGACACGTTTATTTTGAGTCTCGCTCTGTCTCTCTCTCTCTTCCTCTTTCTCTTTCACACACTGTCTTTCTCTAGGTTTTGAGCGCGTGAAGGCTAACGACCCGTGCGCGCTCCTGCGGTCACGGTGCGGTGCGCGCTTCGTTGGTGATTTATGCGTGTGTGTAATTGAGTGTTAATAAAAGGTTGTCCGTAGCGCGTGTAATTGTGTGCTCAAGACTTGCTGTGTGCGAGCGTGGATGTAATTGGGTGTTATCGATGTTGCGCGCGCGTTTGTGTGGGTAAGAGAAACTTCAGGCTGGACGCGAACGTTTACATGCATTTTCTGCAGGTTTGTTCTCGTCTCGTGCTCATGTTCCATACAGTGTAGGCTACGTAGACGGCGTACACTAGAGGGCATTCTATACGTAGTATCAACTGTGTATCCAAGCCTCTTGGCTGACTTGGGGCAACTTATTTAGTCCTGAACACTGACAAGGTTATTAAAAAGTTTGTGCATTTTTATTTTATTTTCAAGACTGAACATCAGCACTGCTGTTGTTTGGCTGAAGGCAACTGTGCTGATGATATCCAGTAGGCCTTTTTGTGAGTTTGATATTACTTAAGTTAAAATTGGTAGCTCTTAATATCTGCATTAAAAAAATGGTCAGTTAGTTTGTGTATTTTTTCTCTGCAATCAAAAATTGTTCCAGATGAAGTGTGAAGCAATACACAGACTAAAATCCAGACCGTAACAGCATGTATGAGTGGAGCAAAGTGACATGGATTTCCACTCAGTCTGCTCCAGTTCCATTCCTTGTTTTCCATTTCCTCATTTGTGAGAGAAAATACTGAGTGACCCTGGACAAACTCTGCTTGTGGATCACTCACATACTTTGGTCTTGAATCAAATTAAAAGACCGGAACTAACTTGTTTAGTTAAAAAATGTTTATCAAATGGAAGTTATTATTGTATCATATTATAGTAGATAAACTTAGATATCCATTAGCTCCCCAATCATCACAGTTTTACATCATGCAGTATCTTCCACTTGGAATGTTCATCACAATAAGTGATTCAAAGTTACTGTTTTTCACTTCAAAATATTAAGCCTCTTGCTTTGAGTTGGTGTCATAAAAGCTGACTTGACTGAGGGTGTGAATTTAGCTCTGGATCTGTTTCTAACATCTAAGATTTAACACCTGTAGCGTATTATATAGGCACACATTTGTGAGTGTCCAGAAGGCTGTGTCCATCACAACTGCAGAACTCTTAAAGGGACAGTTCACCCAAAAAGGAAAATGTTTACCCACCCTCATGTTACAAACATATTGTATGTTCAAAAAAAGTTCAGACAAATCCACGTTTAGGCCCAGGTGAAGTTATTGCATTTTCTGAAGTCCACAGAGTGGATTTAAAAATAAAACATGTTAAAAAGAGCTGAACGTAATACTGTGCATTCTGTGCAATCTGTAGCAGAAAGCATTGTAAAATGAATCCCGATATTTAATAAACAAACATGCAAGGGTCTGGAAATGGAACACAGTGAACGATGGGTGTTCAGAGTTCTGTGTGTGCATGTGCAAACCAGTAGGTTAGAGAAAAAGACCTTTGTACTGTGAATGTGGGGTGTTTGTGTGTCAAGAGTATATATTGTGCTTTTAAAAAAAAGGACAGAGATCATCGGAAAGTTTAAAAATGTATTTTATTTATTAAGGGCTTTCGCATGTGATTTCAAAAGTATTTTTTCCTATTTTATAGTGTCATGAAATATATGATAAAGTTTGTGCACATCTAAAGTAGAACAGAATAGAATGTACAGGTGCAGGATAGTTGTAAGTGTGTGTGTTAAAGAGTGTGCATGGTTTGGGGCCTGTTTAATTGATGTGGGCTGAGCATCGATCCCCCCCGCCTGGCCTAATGAAGGCCTGATTGGTTTGTGAGGGCTGGCTGGTTCTGCTCAGCTGCCCGGGCGGCCCGTACTAATCCACAGCACAGCGCATTAACACACACTCAATCCACCATCACTCTCTTTTGCCCCCTCCCCATCTTCCCTTCTTAAATTCTTTTCTCTCTGTCTTTTCATTCTCTTTCTCTATCTATTTTTACCTTAAAGCAATTTTTTTCAGTTTTACACCAATAAAAATTAATTGTACTTTTGACAAATAAATCCGCTTAAAATTGTGTAAAGCTCTATGCAGTTTGATCACTGCCAGAGAAAAGAAAAAATAAATGAAATATATGTGTGTGGTGTGTGCATATATATATTTTTATAAATGCTAAATATCTTACATGTTACATATGTTTGTTATATGTATATATTACATATTACATGTAAACTTTCAAGCACAACTTGATATGTATTATCTTATTTTCCCAATGTTGTACTGTTTATTTATAGGAAGTTTTATTCCCCCTCACTGTTGATATCATAATTTGTTATTGAACATAATGCTTTTTGTCAGGTACACATCTGTTCTCATAAATCTCATAGTGGATTCACACTGTTAAAGAAGGTGACAGCCCTGTTACAGAAGCTGGTGGCAGATCTTGGGGATTGGTAGCCGTGATATGGTTTCCACATCACAGTGACTCGCAAAATTTGTCAAAGCAATCTCCCTGGTGCTTTCCTCTCCAGAGGTGTCTCAGTTTTGCCACTTCACTGGTCAGTAAATTTTGATTCTCTTGCTTTTGCGATGAGTTTTTGCTTTTATCCAGCCTTTCCATTTGTATCAGTTCTTTATTTTTGACACTATCTTTCACCAGTTGTCACTTGTTGATAACAGGGCACATATTTGACCTTTCAAACTATCAATCCTTAAAAATCAGCAAATTTATTTACTTTAAAGGCACAATATGTAAGTTTTTTTTTATTAAAATATCCAAAAACCAGTAGAACAGTAGCACGTTTCCATTACCCTTTAAATTGCGCAAAATGAAATTGCGAATTAAAAATACGCTCAATGGAAACAGGTCAATTTTGCAAAAACTCCTGTACAAAAGGCCCAGATGCTTTAAATGTCCCGGATAACCCTGACCAATCACAGTGCACAATGTTACCATAGCATCATGTGCTGAAGCGGAACAGTGTCAGAAATATGCATGTTTGAAAGGGCAAAGTTTGTCATCTTCACAATAGTTCATCTATCGATGCTTTATTGCTGTTCAGTTTAAGTTCATATGGAGTTGCAGTGTGCGTTCCATATTTCCCAAAAAAGTTTTTACGTTTGCATGAGGTGGTTTTTCAGGCAATTCGAAAAAGTAATACTGCGACGGAAACAGTTTTTTCGCTTTTATACGTCACCTGCCCTATAAAAGTCGATCATTCTTTAAGAGGGCGCGGTATGTTTGGACAGAAGACAAGTTCTTCATTAAACTCATAAAAGACAAAAGTATTACGGGACTACTGGATTCTAAACAAAAAAGAAATGGCACAATTTGAATTTATCAAGAGCTCGAAGCAGATAGGAGGGAGAAACACCTAGAAACACCTCATACATGGCCGGTCCAAAGTATAAGGGGCTTTCCTTGCCATAAATGCTTGGATAACACGCATACATCTCCTTTGATTAAAAATAATGGCAAGTTTTATTTTGGAAATATGGAAACACAAAAAATGCTTTAATTATGTGTTTTATTAGACAGGTGAGCAACTATTTGGATACATTCATAAACAGAAACAAATCATGTTATATAGTCTTATATAAGTCTTATTGTTTAAATCTTGTTTTCTTGATTTACAGCAAGTACCGTG
Source organism: Opsariichthys bidens (assembly GCA_037194245.1). Lineage (NCBI taxonomy): Eukaryota > Metazoa > Chordata > Actinopteri > Cypriniformes > Xenocyprididae > Opsariichthys > Opsariichthys bidens. Next base: position 15,219,272 of record CM074300.1, read on the forward strand.
TTTTACCATGACTAATGTTGATCTAGTTTACTGCCGTGTGCAACAATTGCCTCATAGTAGCCACTGAGCGAATGCACAGAGTAGCACTATAACAACTTTCAACACGCAAATGTACCTAATATGATAAAACAGCGCTGCGTTAACCCACATACACTTGACCGGAAGTGGCATAATAAAAGTTCCGCTGCTCTCGAGATGTGTGACTGTGAGCTGTCTCGTTTCTGCACGCACAGCACTCGGCCATGCTCTGCTTCATACTACGGTTACATTAATAATCGCATCCATAAACATGATTTCTGCCCGAGTTCTCTCTCAATTCTTTTCTACCAGCTGTGAGGAGAAGATGACATCTCCCAAGATTCTGCATTCAATCTCAACGTCATCAAGCTACACCTTTGTCTTGAATAAGCGACCTCTAGTGGTGAAAATGTACATAGTGTGCCTTTAAAGCAGAATAACGCTGAAGCCGTTAAAGCCCATTATGACCCTTGTCTGACTGTAAGATGCAGTACTTGTCATGTGTACTGCAATGTGTCTAAAAAACACATTATTTGCCTGTTCTTTTACACTAAATGTAAAACTTATTTAATTGTGTATTGAATTTTCAACATTTATCAGCTTGATAATAGCTTTCCTTGATCAAAGAGAAAAACTAATAAGAGATTTTTATTTATAATAGTTGCCTGCTATGAGGTTAGAAGCAGATCATTTAGTAAATTTGATATAATACGGGGGGGGGGGGGGGCGGCAAGTCAAAACATGCAAATGCATTACATACAGAACATGTGATATTGTAGAGTGCCAATGCTAATAATAGTGCACACATGAAGAGTGCAAAGATGTATGGAGAAGAAAATAAAAGAGTCCAGGCTGATTACATATGTTAAAGTGATCGTTGTATGAAGTCATGTATTCATTCTAACTAATGCAGTAATAAGTGAAATGTTTATATTGTACAGTAATTGTGGTAGGATTGTTGTTATGGAGTGCAAGAGATTTAACTGTTGGACTTAATGAGTAAAGATGAAGTTACATTCACTGTGTTGTTTAAGAATCTATAGTTGTTGTAATTTAGTTATATAGACATTGTCTTGCATAATACAGTGGGTACGGAAAGTATTCAGACCCCCTTAAACTTTTCACTCTTTTTTATATTGCAGCCATTTTCTAAAATCATTTAAGTTATTTTTTTCCTCATTAATATACACACAGCACCCCATATGACAGAAAAACACAGAATTGTTGACATTTTTGCAGATTTATTAAAAAAGAAAAACCGAAATATCACATGGTCCTAAGTATTCACACCCTTTGCTGTGACACTCATATATTTAAATCAGGAGCTGTCCATTTCTTCTGATCATCCTTGAGATGGTTCTACTCCTTCATTTGAGTCCAGCTGTGTTTGATTATACTGATTGAACTTGATTAGGAAAGCCACACACCTGTCTATATATAAGACCTTACAGCTCACAGTGCATGTCAGAGCAAATGAGAATCATGAGGTCAAAGGAACTGCCTGAAGAGCTCAAAGACAGAATTGTGGCAAGGCACAGATCTGGCCAAGGTTACAAAAAAGTTTCTGCTGTACTTAAGGTTCCTAAGAGCACAGTGGCCTCCATAATCCTTAAATGGAAGACGTTTGGGACGACCAGAACCCTTCCTAGAGCTGGCCGTCCGGCCAAACTGAGCTATCAGGGGAGGAGAGCCTTGGTGAGAGAGGTAAAGAAGAACCCAAAGATCACTGTGGCTGAGCTCCAGAGATGCAGTCGGGAGATGGGAGAAAGTTGTAGAAAGTCAACCATCACTGCAGCCCTCAACCAGTCGGGCTTTATGGCTGAGCGGCCCAACGGAAGCCTCTCCTCTGTGCAAGACACATGAAAGCCCGCACAAAGTTTGCTAAAAAAAAAAACACCTGAAGGACTCCAAGATGGTGAGAAATAAGATTCTCTGGTCTGATGAGACCAAGATAGAACTTTTTGGCCTTAATTCTAAGCAGTATATGTGGAGAAAACCAGGCACTGCTCATCACCTGTCCAATACAGTCCCAACAGTGAAGCATGGTGCTGGCAGCATCATGCTGTGGAGGTGTTTTTCATCTGCAGGGACAGGACAACTGGTTGCAATCGAGGGAAAGATGAATGCGGCCAAGTTACAGGGATATCTTGGACGAAAACCTTCTCCAGAGTGCTCAGGACCTCAGACTAGGCCGAAGGTTTAAATTCCATTAAGACAACGACCCTAAGCACACAGCTAAAATAATGAAGGAGTGGCTTCACAACAACTCTGTGACTGTTCTTGAATGGCCCAGCCAGAGCCCTGACTTAAACCCATTTGAGCATCTCTGGAGAGACCTAAAAATGGCTGTCCACCAACGTTTACCATCCAACCTGACAGAACGGGAGAGGATCTGCAAGGAGGAATGGCAGAGGATCCCCAAATCCAGGTGTGAAAAAATTTTTGCATCTTTCCCAAAAAGTCTCATGGCTGTATCAAAAGGCTGCTTCTAACACTGAGCAAAAGGTCTGAATACTTAGGACCATGTGATATTTCAGTTTTTATTTTTTAATAAATCTGCAAAAATGTCAACAATTCTGTGTTTTTTCTGTCAATATGGGGTGCTGTGTGTACATTAATGAGGAAAAAAATGAACTTAAATGATTTTAGCAAATGGCTATAACAAAGGGTGAAAAATTTAAGGGGGTCTGAATACTTTCCGTACCCACTGTATGTCAGGCACTCATTGAGCTTATACTGGTACTGGACAGTTGACCGTGAGTCTGCATGTTAGTGGATGTGTATGGAGACACTGTGTGTGTCATTGTGACTGAGTGACACTTTGCTACAAAGACATGCCACCCATGTATCCATCCAGTCTTGTAACTGTGAGTCCACACAGCATATCAACCAACCCGCGCAATGGCCACCTTTGTTATCTGTCACTCTCTGTCAGTCAACAGGCTGGCCAGAAATGCTCTAAATGCTGTACTTGGATCAGCTTGTCCACTGGGGTTGTGATATTTAAGAGTGAGAATTAGCCACGAGACCTGCTTCAAGGTCAACACATGTGGAAAACTCCATAGCCTCTGATGTGGAATGCTAGTTAAAAGTCCCGGGAGACTTTTATTGTCATGAAATTAATTTATTTATGCACAATGCATTTTGCTGGTCTCATTCTAAACAATTAATTTTTTTGGCTTCGTATTCATCAGTCAAAAAATATCAAAGCTCATAATTAAATCCCACCCTACATTATTAAAATAAATAAATAAATAAATAAATAAATAATCACTATATATAAATTGAGTACAACTTCTGTTTCATTCTGTGTCATGAAATCCTCCCTGTTTTAGCCAGGTTGTTCACACCTGTGAGCTGAAAAAGTCTAAGAAAATGGGCGTGTAAAGGTCTGGAAAATTGGGTGTAGAAGGGAGAGAACAGCCAATGACACACACAGACCTACGACACTCGTGATACAGAATAATGAATATTAATATTTGAGCACAGAAAAACAACCTACCAAGCACAAGGTAGAAATGTGGAAGAATATTTAAACAGGCTAATAATATTTTCATTACGTTAACGAGCACTACAGTGTCATGATAAACAACACATAGTTTAACACAGAAATAATGAAGATATTTTATTACATTCATTACTTTTTTGTCCATTCTTATTTGAATTTTTGGTTTAAATCATTGTCTTAGTGTATCAGATCGCGTTAAGATACACCGCTCAGTGTCCAGTTTGCACATAGCCCATTTCTTTTGAAGAAGACATGATGAAATATGTGTGCTTACACTGTACTGGTTCATGTTTGGTGTGGGAGATTGTGTGAAATATGACTATAAAACTTTAAACACGCATAATGTTTTCTGTATATGATCTATAATCCACGTGGCAAATGTTGTTAAATTCATTGCGGAGCTCATCGCTGAAGCCAATTATATGGGTGCGCCGCATATATCATAGTAATCATATTTTTCATGTGATTGTATTCAAATTCCAGTTCAAATAAGTTCAAAAAATACAAAAAACACACTTCAGAGTCTACATCCCAGGGTAGAAAGGCATCATAGCACTTCC